>CAUYUJ010015266.1:312500-343866 GCA_963575745.1 Prorocentrum cordatum
GATCCCCGAGCCCTCTCGCCGGCGTGCAATATGGCCCGAAGCCTTGTCAGAGACGCGGGGGCTGGCGCCGCACGACCGCGAGGAATCCGACGCGCAGCTTGCAGGCTGGCGAGGGCGCGTGAACAGATTCCGATATCTCTCCTTCAATGGATCTTCTGGGAGAGGTGGTGGAGGTGGTCTTGGAGGATGCGGAGGGCGGAGGAGGTGGTGGTGGTGGTGGTGGTGGTGGTGGTGGTGGTGGTGGTGGTGGTGGTGGTGGTGGTGGTGGTGGTGGTGGTGGTGGTGGTGGTGGTGGTGGTGGTGGTGGTGGTGGTGGTGGTGGTGGTGGTGGTGGTGAGGTGGTGGTGGTGGTGGTGGTGCTGTTGGCGGTGGTGGGTGGTGGTGGCGGTGGTGGTGCTGGCTGCTGGCGATGGTGGTGGTGGTGGTGGTGGTGGTGGAAGGAGGTGGCGGAGGACCGAGGAGGAGACCCTCCCCAGGGCCAAGACAGAGAAGGTGGCAGAGGTTCCAGGGCGAGGCAGAGGATGAGAGTCAGGATGAGAGTCAGGATGAGGAGGAGGAGGAGGAGGAGGGGAGGAGGAGGAATAATGAATTCCCACGGCCTACAGGCCATGTCGGCACCCTCGGCGCTTGAGACCCCGCCCAAGCTGCCCAAGCCCCTCGCGGACCTGGAAATGAAAATGAAATCCATGGGCCTCGCCATGGACGAGGACGGGCTCAAGAAGCTGAGCTCGAAGGACAGAGCCATTGCGTTCCAGGAGCTGCGCCGCCGTTTACCAAGCGACCTGAAGGATCAACTTGGCCAAATCGATCATCAATCTGACCCTGTGGCTGGATGGGGACAAGCATGCAATCATTTCTCGGCCCTGCAGTCAACGCTGGCACATCCCGAACTGTGCTTGACTCCTGCCTGCCTCGGCGTCGGTTGATGACCAAAATGGCCAACTTGATCCTCCGAGGAGAAGTATGGCACGGTGAAAGGTCCTGGATCCGACGAGCAACGCCGCAAATGGCTGGCTAACTTCATCTTGGATCCGACGTGTGCTAAGCTCAGGGCCATGGACAAGGACACCGCGATCGACGAGGCCTTCAGCTCCGACGAGGAGCAGTGGATGACAGTTGATGAGTACGGAGGTCCCAAGGGCATCAACAATATGGAGAACGCTCGCTTGGCCGTGCTAGACTTCGACTCGCGCCCGCACAAGCAGTCCAAGAGGCTCCGGGATGCTGGCGTCATGCAGTACAAGATCGTTACCGACAAGCGCCACAAGCGCACCGGCAACAGGCGCGAGCACGTGGTCGAGGCGGACGCTGACATCAACGCGGATGATTACAGGGTGGCGCAGGCGACCATGCAGGCTGGCTCATCAGGCAAAGCTCGCGCCACGCCTGTGGCGGCCACTCCTTTGCCCATCGACCGCAGCGCTGCGCCCAGCGAGAGCGAGCCGGCAACTCCGAGGGCCAGCCCGAGGCCGACAGAGGGTGGTCCCCCGCCGAGCGACGCCAGCCCAGCACGGCGCAGGGTCACGGGCAAGAAGACGGTGCTTGCTGAGGAGCCCCAGGCCGCGTCTGAGGGCAAGGCTGCGGCGAGTGGAGCTGCAGACACCAAGAAGGGCGTCATCAACATCAAGCGCGAGATCTCTGGCGAGGACGACAGGACCGCCACCCTGTCGGAGGACGCCGACCAGGCTGAGCTGCTCCGCATCAAGCAGGCCAGGGTGAAGGAGTGCAAGACGTTCATCAACAAGACGCGGACGGAGCTCAAGGAGGTCAGCGTCTTGAAGGCATGCCGCAGGGCATTGAACAAGTTTGAGCCGTGAAGAGACGAGGGGAGGAGTACGAGGAGGAGAAGGAGGAGGAGAGAGGAGGAGGAGGGAGGAGGAGAGGGTAGAGGTGGAGGAGGAGGAGGAGGAGAAGAGGAGGAGAGGAGGAGAGGAGGAGAGGAGGAGAAGGAGAAGGAGTAGGAGGTGGAGGAGGAGGATGAGTAGCAGGAGGAGGGGGAGGAAAGGAGGAGAAGGAGGAGGAGGAGAAGGAGGCTGTCAACGACTAAAAGACAGTGTATGAATTCACAATGCATGCAACACATCTGCAAATTTAATCCTCCTCACTCTCGCTCTGCCTTCTCTGTCTGCTCCTTGCTCTTTTGCCCGATGCCATCCCCATCATAATAGGATGGGGATGGTTTGGATAGGATGATCCTGTCCAAACCGTCCTCTCGAGCATTGTGGGCCCACCTCGAGGCCCGCATCGAGAAGAAGCCCGCGTGGGGCCCGCACGCTGCCACATTCCTCCAGCAGAAGGCTGACGAGCAGCTGACCGCTCTTGAGGAGCTCTTTCAAGAATTTGTCACCGCTTGTGCCGTGGAGGTCCCCGTGGATCTGACCCCTGAGAGCAGGGCTGCCTTCCTCAAGACAATTGACGACCTGGAGGCCTCCCGCTTGGCCAGGGCAAATTCCTACAAGGTGGCCTGTGCCCAAACATACTCCTACACATGCATATCACCAAATATGCGCTGACGCGCCCTGCCGGCATGCGTTAAGCTAACTGTCATTGAAAACCACGTGGGTAGGGGGTCCCGATCCAGCCGAAGGGCTTAGGCGATCCCTCCTCCTCCTCCTCCTCCTCCTCCTCCTTCTCCTCCTCCTCCTCCTCCTCCTCCTCCTCCCCCTCCTCCTCCTTCTCGCTCCCCCACCCCCTCCTGCTAGTGGTAATATCTTTGAGCTGCACCTTGTTTTGTTAAGCGTCGCCTCGCATTGCCCTGAGGTCTTCTGCAAGGATGTCCTCATGGACTTCTCGAAGTGCTGATCGCCCTCATCGGCGACGGCGTCGGTGGTTTCCGCGCCAGGGGAAGCAAGTGGACGGGGCAGGATTTCGCCGAAGGAAAGATTCTTCTTAGAGAACCCCGTTTCGAAGCCCCACCAGGGCTTCTAAGAAGCCCTCGGAGGTCACCCTTCCTTCAGCGAAGCCCTCCCTCGTCCCTTATCCCCCCTCGGCGTTGGCTGGAGGCCAGCAACTCGTTGGCGTCTCAGCCAGAGTGGGCACAGTCATGCGTGTGGGGTGTTTTGACTGTGAGCTAGGTTTGGCTAAGCCCTCTGTGGCCGCTGAGCGCAGTCACCATCGATCGTTCGCCATGCCAGTGAACCCTTGGTCGAGCATTTGGGTTCGATCAGGGGGCCGTTTTGCTGCTGGGGGGCGGCGATGGGCGACGATTCTGCAGCTCAAACTTACCACAGAGGCCTTGAGAATTGAGGTTAAACCTTCCTTGAGAGGGCGATTGGGGGTGTCAACGTGCGCGTCTACCCCACCCTCAATAGTTCGGCCATCCCAATGTAAAAAAACAAAAAAAAACTTGCCCACTCCGCGATCCCCTCTATCCCCCCACTGGCTGGTGTAGGCGCGCATCGTTGCCCCCCCCAATGTGTCCGGAATGTTTGGGGAGGGGGTTTTGACCCTGAGGCCCACGAGCTCAAGTACGTGGGACCAGACGCTCTTCGGAGACCCCGCCTGAAGAAGTTGATGATCGGCCTTCGAAATTCCTGGCAACCTTATACAAAAAAGGTCGCATCAGTGCGAAAGAATTTCAAGAGGGGTGCCAAGCTTTCAAATCGGTTGACCCTCACTGTTCGGACCTGGGGAAAGCGAATAAAGGACATCACCAGAGAAATCTACTTGGGGCACTTCGGAGGCAAGGAAAACGCCTGCCGAACCTGTACGTTGCTAGAGCACCATTTTGGGACAATTGCCGCAACGAAGCATACGAGGGATTGTTGTATTTCCTCTTGCCAGCTGAAGTGCTAGAGTGTGTAATAGAGCCAGGGCGGATTGCAGAGTGGACTAGTTATTCTAACCGCCAATTGAACCTCCAGCACACTTTCAAGAAGTGGTGTGACCAGACAAACTGCGTGGACACTGGTGATTACGTAGGCCTGGGTTTCTGGGGGGACTCAGCGCCAATGAGCAAGAGGGAGAGTCTGCACATTTTCTTGTTCAACGCGGTTTCAGGGTCACATCGAGAGCGCTTCTGGGTCACGACGTTCACGAAGGCCCAGGCTTGCCAGTGCGGCTGTTCAGGCCTGCTCGCTTCTGTTTTCGTCCTCTCGTCGCCTCCACCCGCCAATATCTTTACGATCCCTTATGTGGCCACGTCGTGCATGCACTGGCACCTACTCAACAACACAACACCTATACTTGCACATGAACATACATTGTGGCAAACACGCCTGTGCATGCACATGCACCTACCCCCTGAGGAGACGGAGGAGGAAGAGGAGGAAGGAGGAGGAGGAGGAGGAGGAATAGGTGGAGGAGAGGAAGAGGAGGAAGCCTCTTCCCCTCTACCTCCTCCTCTTCCTCCTTCCATCTGCGCTCACGTTTGCGTGCCCTTTTGCCAGCCCTGCATGTGCAGGCCGCCACACCTTCGAAGTGGTTTTGGACGTTATGAGGTGGCAGTTGGTAGCTTTGGCAGTTGGCCGGAGACCAACCAAACGCCATGACGGCACGAAGTTTTCAGAGTCGACGTTTACTGGCGACCGAGAGCGAGCTCGCAAAGCACTGGAACATCCGACGTACCGCATCAAAGGGTGCTGCTTACAGAAACGAGGTCCCACAGGGCAAATGCGCGATGGGGGAACGGGAAGGAGGAGGGCAGGAGAATGATAGGCGGGAAGGTCGGGGAAAACGATTGGCCCCAGGTGATTGGTCTTGGTATAAGCAGATCATGGGCCTCACAGGCTGGAAAGGGGAGGCGACGGGGGGTCAACTCATCTGATCTTGGGTGGCGCGACAGCCTCAGGAGGCGGCGCAAGGGATGTGACGCCCCCAGCTTCGGCCCGGAATCTTCAATCATCCAATCGTTATGTTGGGCAGTCCAGCATAGAGATTGGAGGATGGACTTACAAAACAACACACCCATGGATCAGGATGGGGGGACAACTCAGGGCGTATCGAAGCGGGTATGTTATCGGTGCCCTGCCAATATGACAGATTGCCCGTTCACAGACTTCACCATGGATGCGGCTTGGAGGTCCCAGTGCTTTTCCCACGTTGATTTCCTGGTGCAGCAGGCTGCTGAGGATGGCTATGTATGCCCAATTTTTCGGTGGCCAGGCTTTACCATTGATCACATATCAACGGACTTCATGCATTGCTGCGATTTGGGGATTCTTCAAGTTTTCCTTGCTAATGTGTGGTGGGATTTTTTCAAGGCAATTGGAGGGGTCCAAAGCCGCCCAAAAGCCCACCTCGCAGAGCTCTTGAATCTTATCAAATGGGGATCAAAACAGGTGGGTCTACCAAATCCTCCCATCAACAATGTAACGATGACGATGATTCGAGTCGAAAGCAAGTCTCCCAAGTTTAAGCTGAAAGCGGCTGAATGTCGCTATATGCTTCCTGTTACGGTACGAGTGGCAGAACTCTTCGGCACGGATTCCCCCTATAAGCAGACCAGAATGAATTGCCTCCTGGAGTTGCACACTGTATATAAAGAAATGGTTGCATGGGGACCAGGAAGCGGAATCAAAATTGCAGAGGCAGCCCGAAAGCATTGCATCTTGTACACTGCGTTGCGCCCCGTCGAATCCCCCAGCTGGATATTTTATCGTATCTATCCTAAGCACCATCAATTCATACACGTGTGTGAGCACCAGATAGCTGTATCTGGGAACCCAGCTGATCACTGGTGCTACATGGATGAGCACGAGATCGGAATGGCTGTGCGGGGATCCCACAGCATGCACCCTAGGACCGTGCAACAAACTTTAATGGAGAAGTATCGGCTTCTCGAGTTCGTTTGATGAGGTCAGGTTTTCTCCTGCCTCGCTGAGCGCTGGACGATATGCATGGGGGAAGGACATAAGGATCTCGATAAGGGGGAGGAGGACGGCCAGGGGAAAAGGATGAATCTAGACCCGCTCGGCGGAATGGCGTAGCCTTCCAAATACTGCTGTATATTTATGTGTGCAGCATGTGTGCGAGCAGCGTGACGTCTGCACCAGCCGTCGCCCGAGGGGCGAGTACAACTCGTTGACTGACGATGACCCGTCGCTTCTTCCCTTTCCTAGTTCTTCCCCTGTTGCCAGCCCTTCGGCCCCCTTCTCTCCCCCCGCTCTCTCGGTCGGTCGTTGATGGCGGTCCTCTAAATCAAGACGGGGATCGAAGATAATAGAAAATGCACCCCATGGATGGCTAACACAGGGCCCCATGGATGGTCCCCTGGATTCCCCAAAGGGGCCCTTAGGGCCTCAGCTGTTGGATTCCCTACGCTGGCTCACAGACCCCCTTACCGACCGACCAACCCTCCCCAACTCTCGTGATCTCACTGCAGCCGCGATGTCCGAGGTGAAACGCCGAAAATTCCCCAGTTCATTCACAATGTTTGGCCCATGGGACCCCACAGCTGGCTCCTAAACTGGACCCCGACAAGGGCAATACTGGCGAGTTCGGTGAGATCGATACGAAAAAATGATGCTGACGACGAGATCGGTGAGATCGATCCGGAAAATGATGCTGAAGAGTGCGACGACTGCGAGACAGAATCGGACAAAGAGAGCGACTGGCCGTGGAGCGAACCATCTGACGAGGCCACAATAGGTCGGATTATGGACGAGAAAGCGCTCCCGACGAGCGAGGAGAGTGAGAGCCACAGCGCGGACAAATCCGACTCCGCCGAATCCGACTCCGACTCCGACACTCCGACAGAGCGACAGAGCGACTCGAGGGGTATAAGCTTTCCCGGAGACAGCAATCCTACTTGACTCCTGAAGCTCTCGCGGGGTACCGCAAAACGAGTCCCGAGTACTTCTTCCAGAAACAAGCTGAGGCGGCTGAGATGAGGGAGATGAAGGACTTCCGAACTTGAGAACGACACCCTCCTCCTCCTCCTCCTCCTCCTCCTCCTCCTCCTCCTCGTGTCATCCTCCTCTTCCGCCTCCCCCTCCTCTCTGCCCCCCTGGGGGGGGGAAGGGGCAACCGAATACCCATAGGAAAGGCGGCAGAAGGAGGCCTATGCCAAGAAGATGATGGCGGTTTCTGAGCAGCAATGGCGCATGCATGCGCCATTGCTGCTCATGAGTGTGAGGTGCAGATTTTGCCCGTGGGACCTCGGACCCAGAAAGCTGATTCGTCGGAGGCCTAAGCCAGAGAAACCGTTTGCTCTGAAGCGAACTCCTGCTCAGGAACTGGCCGCGCTCAGCCCATAGTTGCCTATGGGCGCGATGTGTCCGTGTCCTACTCGTTCTCCTCCTCTTCCTCCTCCCTCCTCCTATGCCTCCTCCCTCTCCTCCTCATTCCTCCTTCTCCTCATCTCACTCCCCCTTCTCTTCCTGCCGTCCTGGTCCTTCTCTTCCTCCTCATCCCTCCCTTTGGTTATTCCCTTTGCGATGCTTTCGTGCTCCTCCGATCTTCCTTTCCGTGCCCTCTCGCGCCCTGCCCTGCTCCCCCTGATTTTCCTCCTGGTCTTCCTTATTATCGTCCTGCTCCTCCACCCCTTCCTCCGCCTCGTCATCCTCCATTTCGTCCTCCTCATCCCCCTCCCCCTCTTTCCCTACTTCGCTCATTATGCTATGACCTTCCCCCTGAGATGTTCGTTGCGCCCTCCTCTTCCTTCTCAATACCCCTCAGTGGCGTCCTGCTTTCTCCTTTCCCTTCCTCCCTCCTGTTCCTCCTTCCTCCTCCTTCCTGCTCCTTCTCCCTCCTCCTTCCTCCTCTTTACTGCTCCCTCCTGCTCCTCCCCCCCCTGGCCTCCTCGCCTTCCTCCTTCTCCCTCTCTCTCCCCCTCTTTCCTGGAGAGCCCGCGGAAGGCGCTATACCTCCGAGGGGAGGTTTCGAGGCCCAGACCTGCCGACGTCCGCCCTAGGGAATGGGAGCGAAACCATGGTGCACCGACACCATAATTGCCGCCGTCGTTGGTCATCGTCACTGCCATCACGAGAGTCACTTGACTTGGGCTTGCTGTATTCATTGCGCTGCGCGCCCGGCACTCTGGATGGGCCGTTGCCCCCCGCCTGCTCTAGCTTAAAGGAAGAGAAGGAGGAGGAAGAGAGGAAGGAGGAGGAGGGAGAAACTGAGGAAAAAGGAGGAGGAGCGGGAGGAGAGGGAAAACAGGAGGAGGAGGAGGAGGAAGAGGAGGAGGAGGAAGAGGAAGAGAGAAGGAGAGGAAAAGGAAAGGAAGACGAGGAGGAGAAGGAGGAAGAGAGGAAGGAGGAGGAGGAGGAGGAGGAGAAGGAGGAGGAGGAGGAGGAGGAGGAGGAGGCGTTTTTTTTTCGCATATGCGCACATGTGCCCGCGCCCAATTATACATGGGCGTCAAAACGGCCATGAAAAGGCCGTGATCAAAGAAGCACATTGCAGCGTGGAGCGACGCCGCGGGCGGTGTTGATCGTCCGTAATTGGACGTTGTATGAAATAAGCACCAAGTCTTTAAAATAAGCACTAGGACGCCGAAAACCTTAAAATTAGCGCCGCACTTATTTCTTAGTGCCAGCACTAACTTTTAAGGGTTTCCGGCCCCCTGGGTTGCTAGCACGAGCGGGCTACGGCGTCTACTACGGCATCGACCACCGCATGAACTACAGTGCACGCGTTCACGGCATTACGCAGAACGCACAGCTTGCGGAGACCCTCGCCATTGTCCACCTCACGGCATGTGCTGAACGGCCCGTACACGTTTTCGTGGACAACCAGGCGGTGGTCGATGGGTTCCAAAGTATCATCGACGGACACTCACCACCGCAGGGCACGCACGTGGAGCTCTGGGAAAAGATCCACCGATGCGTCATGGCCAAGCCCAACATGTTCCGCGTCGAGAAAATCGCAAGCCACCTGGGCGACATGGGCATCGACCTCGGGCTCATCGGGCCCATCGCGGAGGAGTTCAATCGTCAGGCTGACGCCCTCGCCACAACGGCGGCACGTACTCATAACCTTCCAGACGACATTGTCGAAGCTGCCAAAACACGACATCGCCAAGCGACCGTGCTTCATGGAGTCGCTGTCGCCATCTACGAGCGTAGACACCGCACACTCCCCCTCCCACACCGCAGGGCTGGGTTTACAGCTGCGGAACTCAACAAAATGGAACCAAATCCCCTGCTGTCTGACCAGGCACCACCCGCGGCTGGACCAGACATCCCACAGAACCCGGACGAGCTCTGGGCCGAGGCCCAACGGGCGATATTCGACGAACAGGAGGACGACCCGTTCGGCTTTGGCGGGGGCCTTGACTTCCTAGGCGACGGGCCAGCCAGCGCCAACCTTGCCCCGTCGGGCACCCGCACGTCGCCCTCGACTCCGCCACTGAGAGCGGCATCGCACCCACATGACAACGCCGCTCACCTTCAAGACGCTGACGAACAGGAGGACGACCTGTTCAGCTTCGGTGGGGGATCGGACGCTTTGGACGACGGACCAGTCAGCGAAAACCCTGCCCCGTCGGGCAACCTCTCGATGCCTACCGCGACTCCGTCCCCGAGAGCGACATCGCCCCCATACGATGATATCGGCCACCGCCAAGACGCCGACGACGACCTGGGTGACCCCCGCGGACTGAGTGGCATAGACGACGCACCGCCGACACCCCACGCTGCCGACCATGCCGCCCTACCGAGACGCCACCCTTCTACGCGACCGACCTCAGAGCCCTTGCACGGCATCATGATTGGTCCCACCGCGCAAACCACTCCGCCCCCCCACCGGCGGCAGCCCGCGGGGGCGGCTTCAGCCCCCCCGCAGGGCACTAAACCAGACAGGCCCTCGCGCCCCGTCCACGCTTCCATCGTTGCTGAGCGAGAGGATGCGGCTCTCCCGACCTCTCGGGGCGTGGCCCTAGCGGCTCCAGCCCTGGGGTCGCGTGTTCCCCTCCAGTCACCTTTCAAGGGTGGCGGACGACAGCGTACAGGGTGCCGCACTACGCTAGTCCACCATCTGGACAGGCGTACCGAGGACCTCGCCTCTGTCTCGAGGCCCTCGGCCGCTGGCACTGAGCAGCCACCCCTCACCGACCGCGAAACCGAGCTGTCCCAGGCTATGGCTGCTCTCCAGCAGAGGTGCGTTGCTCTCGCCGCGGACCTCGCCGCCGCCCAAGCTCGCCAAGGCCCTCTACTCCAGCGCCTCCACAGCGCCGGGCGAGCCTTCGCCGAGCTGCTCACGCCCTCGCCCGATGGTGCCGTGCCGTCACTCACCATCCAAGCTATGCTGTCATCGTTCCGCGGCGCTCCACCTGGTGCCCCGCGCTAATCTCCTCCTTTCTGCCTGCCCGTGTGTACGCGTGGCTCCGCGTCCACGGTGTCAGGGCGTGGGGGCGGGGGGTGCCCCGTCACTGCGCGCCGCTTAGCGGCCAAGCGCCCAACTGGCGGTCTGCCAAGCCGCCTAGCCACGTGTCAGCACGTCGCCTTTCTTGTTGGGGCCTCTTTCTTTACGCGGTCTGACAGGTGAGATCATCATCGTCTGTCCGCCGTCTGTAGCGTCTGTCGCACTGCGCCGGGGGAGGGGGTTTTTGTTGCCCGCCCTCGTATCTAAAGGCTGCACCGCCGCAAATAGTGTCTTGCGAGTTGTCGCACCGCAGTGCGCCTCGCGGACGGACCCTGGTCCGCCTACTTGTCCGCTCTTCTCCCCCCCCCCCCTCTCTCTCTCTCTCTTTCTCTCTCTCTCTCTCTCTCCTCTCTCTCTCTCTCTATCTCTATCTCTCTCTCTCTCTCTCTCTCTTCTCTCTCTCTCTCTCTCTCTCTCTCTCTCTCTCTCTCTTTCTCTCGCCTGTCTCCTCTCTCTCCCCCTCTCTCTCTCTCTCTCTCTCTCTCTCTCTCTCTCCCTCTCTCTCTCTCTCTCTCTAGTCTCGGCTCGAGAGTGCTCTGCACTCAGACCGCAGCCGCGACGCGAAGCGCCCCGCCTCGGAGTCAGACTCCCAGGCCTCGCGAGACCGGAGGGGTCCCAGCAGGACCCTACTGATTCGCGTCACCTCTCCGCACCAGAGTGCCCGCAGCAATGGCCCCCAAGAAGCCGGAGCGCCGTCACTCTTCAAAGCAGCCCCCGAGCTCCCGTCCCACGCGCCCTGCTGCTGAAGGGTCCCTCCTTCAACGCAAGCAGGACTGCATCGCAGCATTCAGGCAAGCGGGGTCTGACCGCCCCACGGCCGCCTATAACGGGCTAGCCGAACTGAACGCGGACGAGCTCCAGGCAAAGTACGACATGCACAAGTCCAACACGAAGAAGCTTGGCAGCGCCCTTATCCGCATGTGCGCCGCCAACCAGATCAGCTACACGCTCGACCACTACCAGCGCAGCAAGCCTAAGCGCACTGGCGGTGACACATCGCACCCACCATCGGGCTCCGCACGTCTTCAGGCTGCGGACACCCAATTCATCGCCTTGGACCCTGCCTTTTGGAAGGTCCCTGTTCTTGCCGAACCCACCTCGCCTGACGACGGCAAGACGTACAAGCCCAGCATCAGCCTCCACGACTTCGAGAGTGGCGAACGGCTGCTGCAACACCACCTCGGGCAGGGCAAGCGAGCCACGGGCCAGCTCGCGATTGCTGTCATGGGCCCGAAAAACGACAACTACGTCGGTACCGAGCTCGCCGTCCCCGTCCTGAAGCGCCACCCCAAGGCGCCCAAAGTGGTCCACACGCACGCCCCCGTGATCGTGTACCAGCTGGGCACCAAGGAGGTCGCCTGCACGGAAAAGGTAGCCGTCGCCACCATTGACCCCGCCGACCACGTCTGCTGGATTCGGGCGACCATACACGAGACCGAGGCCATTGCCGCAGTCCCCTCCATGCACCAGGCCTTCGAGGACCAGTTCTCGGGAGGTGCCCCCGTGAACGGTGGTCCACGCGCCAAGGGCCCTTTTCGAGGCGACTCCGCTCCACAGGACAAGGCGCGCCAAAAGCACAAGGAGTCCAAGAAAGACGCTCGCCGCCAGGAGCTCGATGGCCAGCTCCAGGACACCTTCAAGGCCCTCTTCCACGGCAACTTTAAAGCCGTCACCATCCTCGAACCCTGCAAAAGCCTAGGCAGGTTTGGATCGGGCGTCGGAAAGAGGTCCCTGGCTGCCACCTTCGGCGTCAGTCTCCAAGCGGTCGACAAGGTCCTGGCGGGATCAGGGCAACTCGGTGCCACCTACGACCTCAGCAACGTAGGTGCAGACGAGCCCACCGCCGACAAGTATCAGACCGTGTGGTTCCCTGAGGACCAGCCCATCACGATGGCAGACGCGTTCCAGAAGTCGGTGGAGCTCAAGGCCCTGGGAGTCGTCAGGCACGGCAAGTCAGGCCTGCTGGGGATCCGTGTTCCGCGGGGGTCTGACGTCGCCAAGGCCGCTGCTGTCAGCATCCGCGGCTGCGAGGCCACCCTCGCCAAGACGCGCTACCGCATCACTGGCATTGCGTCACGCCACGCCACGCTGACCCAGCTCGCCAAGACTCTCACGGGCCCGTCCGTCAAATGGGACTGTGAGGTCTACCACACCGCCTGGGACCCAGCCACTGCGGCCCAGTTTGCCCTAGTGCGCGCCCATCGGCCCCCACTCACCTATACGGTGCAGGTCGCGGGGTGCTCCATCCCGTGGAGCATCGCCGAGGCCCCGCTGGCTGAGGTGGCGCCGAAGCGGGACAACGTTACCATCGTCACGCCTACCACCATCACAGAGCCTGCGACGCCGCCAGCCGGTGGTGGCGGCTTCAGCCCCGCCACCGGCACACTCCTCACCAAAGCGGCCCAGAGCCCCTACCTCCACGACCTCATGACTGCCACGCCCAAAGGCAAGGGCGTCGCACCGCTCCTGACCCCCAAGGAGGAGCCTTTAGCCAAGCGCCACCGATCCTCCAGCGGGAAACGAGACGCCACGCCGCCCGCAAGGCCACCCCGCGCCCCAGGCCGCAGCTCCTCTGCGCCCCCTCACGGCACGGACGGAGCCGCTGAACCGACGGCCGCCCCAGGACCAGGTGGCCACGACCCCTGGCTTGGCACGGCCGCGGCGGAAGGAGGGGGCCACACCGAAGGCGCCGCTGCCACAGCCGCCGAAGTACCAGGTGACGTCGTTGACGTCGAGATCCTCTCATCAGGCGATGAATACAGCGAGGCCTCCCACGAACTCAACACCTTCGGCGAGCGCTTCGCATCGGCCTCTAAACCGCCCGATGCTGCCACGACCCGCATCCAGCACATGGAACAGCAGCACGAGCTACTAGCCACCACGGTGGATAACATGCAGATGCAGCTTGCGGGCGTTCTCTCCTCCCAGGCCACACTCACGGAGCACGTTTCAGGGCTGGAACGGGGGCTTGCCACCGTCGTCACCCAGCAACAAACGGCAACCGCCGACGCCGCTGCACTGCGCGGCGATATCCAGACCCTCCTCGGGCACCTCACGGGAGGCACCATCCACCTGCCACAAGCGGCCACTCTGGAAGTTAAGAAGGAGGAAGCCGCAGCGGCCGCCGAGCCCGCGGCAGCCTGCAGTGCGACCGACCAGCCAGGCCAGGCCACCCCAGGGACGGGGCCCCCAGGGGCCGACAAAGGCAAGGACAAGGGTCGGGCCACCCAGGACCCATATTGAAGGTGCCTCAGAGAGCCCGCCTCAGCCCTCCGAGGAAGCGCCTTCAGAGGCACCGCTCCCCTCTTCGCGTCGTATCTCTTTCTTGTTACCTCATGTCTGTTTTGGCAGCAGCACGCGCAAGCTCTCTGGTGTAGGGACACCCGTAGTCTTGCAGGGGGCGTGATTGTAGCGATGTACATGAGCATTCAGGGGTGTATGAGGACGTGTGCTGCCACGCAGCTTTCGGCTCATCGCTCGCGCCGCCCGCCAGGCCTCGCCATCATGCGGCGCCTCGCCTGCGGCCTGGCCCTCCCCTCGCTGGCTGGAGCACGCCCGTCTTCAGGCGGTGCGCCCCAGCACGGAGGAGAGGCTTTCCTGCGACATGCGGAGCGTAGGACGTACTTCTACCTTTACGATGACAGCATCTACAAATACGATCACAGCGCCATTTTGGACCCGATCGTGAACAGCACCGCCGCCGCTGGTCCGTGCGGCACCGGGCTGCTGGGCGCCCCCGCGAGCGCCTGGCCTGAGCAGCACCAGGGGCCCTGCCCCACGCGCTGCCCCCCTGGGACTTCGACGGCTACTACTATGCCTACGCCGAGTACCAGCACGTCTCCTACGAGCACGCCCTCGTCAACTACGACACATGCATCGCAGTCGACCGCCGATTTTGCCGCAGCTGAGCTGACTCCTGCGTCCTCCGGCCACGCCTCGCACCGCATGCAAGTTCAGCTACGAGGGCTACCATCACTCAATACGACGCCTGCGGTCGACCGTCGTACAGCAGATCCTCGATGGCACCCTGTCTTCAGCTTGTCCTCGACCGTCCGGCAGCATATCCTCGACAGGACCGCTGGCAAGGCCCAGGCACGCAGTGGCGGCTTCAGCCCCGCTGCAGTGCCCTGGCTGCCACCGCCCACGCATGAAGCAACGCACGCCGCGCAAGACCACCTGCGAGAGTTACCACCGACCACGACGCCTGCCGCCGTACGTCGCACCGTGTACCCTCCAGAGTGTCGCACCCCCACAGCGTGCCGACCTGACAGCTTCGACATTACTGACAGCGGTGGGCCGTGCCACGCTGGAAACCACGCCGCTGAGCCAGCGCCGCAGACGGCTCCACCGTGGCCCCCACAGACCACAGGCGCCTCGCTGCGAGCCATCTGGCTCCTCGTGCCCTACCTGTGCATCACCGTGGAGCCCAACACGCTATGTGGGCTGCTAATTATGGCCGTGCTTAGCACCCACGCACACGGCCTGACTACCAGCAACACAGCGAGTCCCGCTTCCCCTCTGTGCGCCAGGGGTGAACCTGATGAGGACCCCGCCTTCTGGCACCTGATGAACATCCGAGCACGGCTCATCCCGTGCGCCGCGGCGTGGGCACCAGGTGAGGACCATCAGGACGTTTACTGGGCATGGCTCGAGGACTGCGTCCCGCACGTCCTGGCGACGCTCCATCTGCCACAGTACGACCACCTTTTCCAGGAGGACTCCGCGGAGAAAAACGACGCCCTGCGTCACCGCACCGCGTTCGACATGTGCGAGGATATCTGGCGCAGAGCGGGCCCCGACAGACAGCGCACCAACCGCAACCTCACTCGTATTCAGGGCAGCCACGAGTACCCCACCCGCTACCTTGGCCTCCTTCTGGAATACCAGTGCGCGCGTGCCCAGCTCGTCGGCCCTGAAGCTTTCGCGGCACCACTGCCGCCATACCTCTCACGGGCCCACGCCTTGCTGCCAAGAGGCCTCACTCCGCCCGACCAAGACGCCCTGGCGTATCTCGTGGATGCGATCCCGCACCACCCGCCAGACCTGCAGCCGCTTGTCGAGGCGGAGCTCGCCGCGGCATCGATGGAACCGCTAAACCTACCACCGCCCGCTGGCCCCCCCGCCCAAAACGCCACGTGTGACCAGCCCGCGGACGACGCTGATCCGCTTCTGCTCCAGCATACAGCTGCCAGCGATATCAGCAACATATCCCTGGACTCGTTCCACGTGTCGGACGATAGCCAGAACGACTCCATCCACGACACGGAAACCAAGGACCCCGACGGCACGCCACCGCCAAGTGACGCTGCCCAGCGCGACCGTGACAGCGATCCCCACACAGGGCGCTCCCGGTCGCGCAGCAGCGCGCCCAACAACTCGGCCCAGGCCGACCCCAGCGCACAGCTCAGCGACGCCGAAGGTGTCACCGCCGCCGACGAGCCAGGCCATGCCACCGCACCGCCAGCTCCCACCAGCCCGCGCAGTGGCGGCTTCAGCCCCGCTGCAGCACTGGCTGGACCTGGGCGTCTTCAGACCTCAGGTGGCAGGACCCCGTCCCGCACCCTTGTCCGCCGAGCTAACTCGACTGATTCCAACTCCAGCCCCGTCGACCACTGGCAGGCTGGCCTCGACAACGATCCCATCGAGGACGCGGACCCCGACGCCAGCGGTTCCCAAGAGGCCCCGCACAGCGCAGCGGCCTCTCGACGCTGCGGCTGTCTCATCTGCCTCTTCGCGGTCACGTACGCCATCTTGGTAGCCATGCCGTACCAGGACCAGATCGACGGGTACCTGCCGACACCGAGCCGAGACCCCAGCTACCGGCAGCGACGACGCCGTGAAGCTGCGGCACCAGGCCCATCCGTGTCCACTACGCCCCGACGCACAATAGCATACGACGCCGCGACCGCCCTGTGGGGTCTTCTCAGGTGGACCAGCGCCAAACTCAGAGACACTGCCTCGGGCGGAGCCAGCGCAGTCGGGTCTGGCCTCTGGGGCGCCCTGAAATGGGCCAGCGGCAAACTCGGAGCTATCGCCACAGGCGGAGTGGTTTGCGGCCTCCTCCTGGCCGGCGCCAAGCTTCTCGCTCAAGGAGCCGTCGGACACGTAGGAGCCCGCATCTGTGCGCGCGTCCTGGACTCACCCACGGCCCAGTGGTGCCTCCGCTGTTGCCAACCGACCAGGAGCCCGCGCGATGAGGCCCCACACACGCTTCCGCGCACGCATCCCGACGACCCCGAGAGCCATCACGTGCATCCCCTCCGACACCCGCTGCTACAGGAGCACTACGCCGCTGTAGTTGCCGCCGCAGTCGCCGATGTCACCACCGCCACCACCGCCGCCATCGCTGAAGTCACTGCCGCGGTATCGCGAGCCTCGTCTGTCACGCCACGGTCGACCAGCCCGTCCCCGCGAGACGGCCCCACAAGCGGCGCGGCCTCTGGCAACCCGCCGACTCACGAAGCCGCCGCAGCTCAGGCCACCGACGCCGAGGCAAGTGAAACACGCGAGCGCACCCTCGACGGCGACGGCGTGCACGGAGCGCCCGACGACGAAGCGGTTGCAAGCAACGCCCGTGGTTCCTCTTCCGACATGGACACCCAACCACCACGACGGCGAGCACGCCACGCATCACCCGCCAGGCCCCAGGCGCCTTCAGGCCCTGGTACGCCCCACCCAGCCCTCTGGCCACCGACGCGCAACTTACGCAGCACCATCCAGCGCGACCCAGCGGTCCCCGTGCCGCCGACGAGCATCCTCACCTCCCTGTACCAGAACGGCTTTGCGCTTGGTAACAGTGGCGTGACCACGGAGGACATCGAAGACGCCCTGCGACTCTACGACCATCCTCGATTCACCCATGACCCAACGCTCCAAGCGTTGGCGCCGTGGACTGACATCATGCAGAGGCCCCCGAACCGACTCACTTGGGTGCTGGAAGACTCGGGCGGGAACTCAGGCGAGACGATCTTCCCCTACCTCACGTGGGACCTCCGTGCTCCTACCACTGACACGCCCACGGTCTTCTGGCACGGGACCCGCGGCGACCTTGCGGCCCGTCTTGCTTTCAACGGAGGTCACCTCCTGCCGGGCCCCCGCCGTGAAGCGAAGGGCCGAACCGCCACAAATGTCGACCGCACGTACGTGGGTGTGCACCCGTCGCTGGCCGCGTGGCACGCGGTGCCGCCTCACCCGCCCCGCAGCCTCGAAGACGACACCCTCGCCTGGGGACCCATCGCGCTCTGGATGTGCGAGGCTACCAAACCGCCGCGCGGTGAGAACTGGCACAACTTCGTGAACGGGGAGGCTCACGGAGCGCGCCTCATCTACCCACGGGTCCTGGGCCTCCTCATCCGCATGGACTGGTGTGCCCCCACCGAAGCTGCCTCCAGGTGCCGTGCCCTCCCGCACACCTGTGGCATGGGCGACTGCACGCACGCCCTCCACATTGCCGGCTTCGATCACCCAGACCTCCGCGAGGCGGCTGAAGCCCGCGACCAGGAGGCAAAGATCTGGCGCCGGCTGGACACCGTGGCAGCGTGGCCACCGCCACAGGCACTATACTCGCCAGAGGCAGCGCGAGCATGGGCTACACAGCACTACGACACCGAAGCAGCCACCAGGGCCGACCCCAACCAGCCCCGTCCGCGTGCCTCGCTTCGCAAGCTCCAGCTGGACCCGCAGCCACTGATCGACCTGGTGTACACTGCCACGGCGCAGGCTGTACCCGAGCGGTGGCAGTCTGACGTACGAGCGCCGCGCCCCAGCGGCTCCAGCCCTGGGGCCGCGTCTGGCCCATCGCACACCTCTCAGCCAGGTGCCGCCTCGGGACACAGTCCAGACCGCTCACCGACGGCATCGGGAGCCGACGACCGCCGTACGCCGTCCCTCATCAGCGCGGCCGCCGCCCTCGCCCGAGGCCATGCTCGCTCACGGCGCTCCGCCTCACGGTCGTCACGGCAGAGCGGCGGCAACTCCGCCTCTGACAGCAGCGACATCGATACGTGGGAGCACATCGAGACGGAAGAGGAGTCGACCGCCTACCACGTCCTCGCCTTCCACGTCCGCGATGTGCGGTCCCGTGTGAACGCCCCTGGCGTCGAGGTCTGGCTCGACCCAGGCGAGCATCACGATGGCGCCTACCTACCGTGGGGGACGACCGTTGTGGGCCACCGCGTCACTGACCCTGCGGTTGCGGGTCGCGATGGCTGGGTCATCCTTCACCACGACCACGGCGACACCACCACCAGGCTCTGGGCACCGACCCAAGTCCACGTCAAGGCGGACGACACTTGGCGCACGGTCATGATCGCAGCGGACCTGGGGCCCCAGTGGATCCAGCGCCATGCTGACGACGCTCGCCTCCCCGCGGAGGCGGTCCGCACTACAGGCCAGTCCTGGTTCGCCGACGTCTGGCTTTTGTGGGATCGACCCCGACCCCACCCAGACGACGCAGTCACCGACGAGCAAGCGTTCCCGCCCCTACCAGGACGCTGGATTTGCCTACAGTGCCGATTCCAATGCTGCCAGTATTGTGCTGCCCGCCGCAACACGCAGCTCGGCACCTCGGGCCATCCCACGTGCCCGGACTGCTCCCTCAGCGGACTGCGTGCACCTATGGACTGGTCCACGGACTACTCTTGCAACAGCTGGACGTGCGTGTACAGCACCGACGACAGGGCCGCCGACACATGCTGCCTCTCCAGCAGATGCCCGCACCCGCCTCGTCCGCACAGCCTGCTCGACGTCCGTGCCACAGGGATGCCTCCGCACATCCTCGCCCGCCAATACGGCAACGCGCCAGCCAGCACGACCTCATGGAGCCCCCCCGAGCGCCTTCAGGCCCCGGGGGGGAGCCTCCGCAACCAGGCCAAGCAGGATACCAGGGCCAATGGTATCTACCACCGAGGCCGCGTCGCGTCCCCAAGCAGGGATTGCCCGACGGCACGAGGCGGCCACCAGGGTTCACAGGGACGGGGATGCCTGAAGACCCGTCTCCCGACCAACCGCTGTGGAAGGAAGGCTACGTGCTCTTCGGCCCGCACCAGGCCCTCAAGGAGGATTTCATCTTCAACAAAGCGGTGCGCCGACCTTACTCCCTAGCCATCACCAACATGTACAGGGATCGTGTCACCGTCAGGACCGTCTGCGAGTATCGCCGAGCGCATCCACGCTACCCGCACGCGCTGGCGGGATGTGGTACTGTACTGGGATGCCGAGGGCGGCCCTGGGCCTCAAGCTCTCGACTACGACATGCGCCTCTGTGACGCCATGGTGAGTCGTGCCACGACCGAAGCCGAGTTGAACCACGACCGCAGCAACCGTGGTAGCTTCTGTCTCTATGGACCAGCGCACCAGCGGGCTGTGAACATCACGGTGCTCCCCGAGCCGCAGAACATTGACTTTGTGGAGCATGTACGGCGCTACTCACCTGACGGGGAGACTTACCCAGACCATGCCTTCGAGCACGTCTACCAGGGCTGGCGGCGGCCCGACGTGCCGCCCATCCCCCCCGACACCCGCCCGCTCTCGAGAGCCGACCAGCAGCGCTACCAGCAGCGCCAGCAGCGCACCCAGCAGCGCGACCAACGCGACGCAGGTCAGCCGAGCACGCCACGCAACCGCTCTCCTGCGCGCGTCCCGACAGGCGACAGAGCGGTGCACGGCGGAGGCGCCGCCTACCACCGCGGCCCCATTGGTGCCAGGCCCGCGGCGGCAGGGGCAGCCGCGTCCAGCTACGGCCACGTCCCCCACGCCAGGGTGCACCCAGCGGTCGTCGGCTACCCGCGCGCACTCGCGCAGGCTCCCCCACGGGCCACCTCGCCCGCGCCAGGGTCCACGCGTGCCTGGGGCCATTACCCAGGCCGCCACGACAGCACCGCCAGCAACCAGTCCGCAGCGGCACCCCCTGCGGCTTCAGCCCAGGGGGCTGCATCAAGCCGCGGCAGGACAGGGCGCCCCGAAGGATGGCGCGAGGCGAACGTGCGCGCCTGGCAACCGCGCCAACACACGCCCCCGCCAAACGTGGCCGCAGCGCAGCGCCCTGCCCAGGCAAAGCCCGCCCCCCCTGAGCGCGAGCGGCAGCCGCTCGTCCCGCTCGTCCTCACGCACACCCAGGCACACCGCAGCGCCTCCCCGCGGCACAGCGAGGGTAGTGCCCACCGCGTCAGCCCCCGGCCTGACGCCGCCGACCCTGACCAGGCTGCAGCCTCGGCGGCGGGCGGCACAGGCGGCTCCCGCCCGCCCAGCCCAGCACCCAGCGCAGCGCCGATCCGCTCCCCCAGCAGGGCGGACTCTGCGCGCGCCAACGCCCAGGCGGCCTCGCCACGTGACCGCCACACGGGCGGGCGCGTCCCGCGCAGCCGGCCCAGCAGCCGCCACAGCTCGCGCAAGCCCCCTGGGAGTTCCACGAGCTCGCCGCCCCGCGAGACTCAGGCTGACGCCCAAGCCCCCGAGGTGATGCCACGTTTCGGTGCCGGCGCCAAAGACCCTAACGAGGTCGACCTCGAGCCGACGCCGTCCACGGATCAGGAGCTGCCACCGCCCACCCGCGTCGTCCCCCCCGACGAGGCGCCGACCTTCGACCCCTTCAAGAACAAGTACCCGTCAAGGACCTCGCGGCGGGCTTCGGCGGCGGCTCACCGCTGTCTCCTCAGAGCCATGGCGGCGCCCCCGCCACCTCTGCCGCTGCCGCGGCAGCGGCGGCCCCGCGTGGAGTCAGCCCTGTCCGCAACGCGAGCCTCACGGCAGCGGGCATGGACGAGGCTCAGCGCCAGGCCACCGACCGCGCCGCTCGCCACGCCCAGCTAGTGGCTGACGCGCTGGCAGGGCGTGCGCCGCCGCAGCCACAGGGCCCACCGCCCGAGGCGAGCGCGGAGGGCGCACACGAACAAGCTGTTCCAGCTGATGCTGCTCATCACGGCACTGACGGGGCGGGCGCGCCGCCGCAGGACGGACCAGCGGTGTCGCGTGCGCAGTATTCGCGCGCGCGCTGCGCCGCTGCCGCGCCACGCTGCCGCCGCTGGTTTGCTTTTGCTCTTGCGCTCGGCAGGATGGATCGAGGAGTCGCCTCCCTCTCCCCCTGCTGCCGTCTCACCTTTCCTCCCTCCGCCCCCCACGGTACAGGAGTGAGGAGGTTTTTTCGAGGCAGTTTTACCGATGTTTATGAACCCCCCCCGGCGCAGCGTCGACCATGCCTTGCCTACACTTTTGGCCCGACGGCGGCTTCAGCCCCGTCCAAGCCAATCTGCTGTGACGCTATGAGCTCCTACTGTGGCCAAGCCTCCTACCTGGGTGATGGCCAGGCCGCCCTCCACCGTGCGGGGCGTGCTAACCCCAGCTCCACCGACGGAGATGGGCCAGGGCGCTCCATCCACCTCGTCAGCCTCAACATCACGAGTCTTCCAGCGAACTGGCCAACCATTACCGCCCTAGGTGTCGACCACAACGCCGCAGTCATAGCGCTGCAGGAGACCCGTCATGCCAAGCCTACCAGGCAAGCCATCGCCACCAACGCCGCCAATCCACACCACGGAGGATACCAGGCCAGTCTGGGACCTGACCTGGACCTGGCGCGTGCCCAGCGCAAAGCTGCTCACGGTGGCACGGACCACACGGTCGAGGGCAACACCGGCGCCTCGGGCGGGGTTGCCATCCTCTCTAAGGACGCCATCGTCGACTCCACCGTCGACGACATTGCGACCTGTATCGCCACCCTCAAGGCCAAGAAACGATGGCACGAGGTCTTCCTCCCGCTCTGCACCCAGCACCGCCGCAGGCGGCGACGAAACAACCACGGTCCCGCTGGGATCTACATTGCGAGCCTCTACGGGGTCGCTGGAGGGGACAGCACCGATATATTTCGGCTTGCTGATTGCGCCGCCGCGAGGGTCGGCTCAGCCCCGTATTTCATTTGTATGGACGCCAACACGAACATCGACGACAATCCACACCTGCTGCACATGATGCAGCACGGATGGTCCAACGTCGCTGAAGGCACACCAGACCACACCATGCACACATATGGCAATATCCCTGACTGGGACCGCGTCACCAAGTGCCCCCGCACTTCGCGCATCGACTATGTCATCGCCAACCAAGCTGCGCGATCCCTTGTCACCGACTTCTGCTATCTGCGTGACTTGCCAGCGAAGTCCCATGTTGGCCTGCAGGTCACACTCGACCTAAGCCGCCTCGATCACACGGCCCCACGCCTTTTGGCCCCCACGCCATACCCTCCAAACGACGGAGCTCATGAGGACCACGAACTCCAGGCACTAGGGACCCACATCGCCGGACGATACCACGACCGCATGGAGCAGGCTGACGCACGCGACGATGTGGAACGCATGTTCGCCCTGGCAAACGAGGCCAGCCATGAGTACCATCTCACCCGGCTGCGGGACCTGCCGCCCCCACCGCCAGACCACCCAAAAAAGAAGGCCCCTACCATGCACGGGCTCACACCCACGTTCGAGGAGCGACCCGCCGTCCCCCGCGCCTTTCCCACCTACGGAGCTTCCACGATTCACATGAACCGCCTTCGCAAGCTCCATCGGCAACTTTGCGAGCTTCGCTTCATCGGACTGCACCATCATATAGACTGCCGTGCTATCCCGCCGCACCTGGCGCAACGCATCGACTGCACGTGGGCCGCGGCCCGCCTTCTCTGCCACAAGCTGCGCCCCACGGCCCTCCTGGCCTTTCCTGACGCCTGGACCCCCGACGTGCCAACGCCACGCGGAGAGCAGCTCGATCGTCTGATCCAAAATCTAGACTCGGAGCTGGCGCGACGTGCAAACCGAGCCAAAGCCGAACGCATCAAGATCTGGTCTGAGGGCGTCCGCGAGCCAAGCGGGCGCAAGGCGGCCATATACGCACGGGCTGCCGACTGCTCGCCCACGGCGTATCTCCGCACGCCTACCACTCCCGACGATGCACAGCTCCACTGCGACATCACCGCCTTCAACCCTGACCAAGCTAGCACGGACGACAGTGACGCCGACACCGACGCCGGCGGCTTCAGCCCCGGCGACGGTAGCTCGCCCGACACGGACAACGACGACGGCCCCATTCGTGGCCCACTACCAGCCCAGGTTCCCGACGCCCTCCCCGCCAACGCTATCGTTGCCAACACCAAAGACATGCTCAAGCTCATGGTCGACACCTGGGAGCCCATCCTGGGCACGTACCGCGCTCGCGCGGGCCATGACGCCGAAGCTATGCCGACGTGGGCGGACTTCTACGACGAATACCGCCAAGAGCTGCCTACGCCATCACCAGCAGCCCCCTTCCACCTACCGACGACCAACTCATCCACTTCATTCGCACCCGTTCACCGCGCCGCGCGGGGGGACTCGACGGCTGGACGACCAAGGAGGCAAAGGAGTTACCCGACGACATCCTTCGCCTCTTCGCCAGCGTCTTACGTGCTATGCAACGCACTGGCACCATCCCCGAGCCCCTCCTGCACGTGCCAAACCCGTGCCTCCGAAAAGGCCGAGGGGAACTCCCGACGGACCAACGGCTTCTCTCGGTTCTTTCCGTGTGGATGTATGCGTGGGAGGCGCCGGCCTACCGTAGCCTCACGACCTGGCGGCAAGGATGGACCCATGCCACGAGCTTCGGCGCCGTTCCCAAAGCCACCATTGGGGATGTCAGCACTTCTCTCGCCCTGCGCATCGAACACGCCAGGACTTTACTCCTCCCTTAGCTGGAGCAGCCCTTGACCGACAGAAGTGCTTCGACTACCTCATCACGGACATCTGTCTAAACCTTGCGCTGCACGCGGGGTGCCCACAAGACATCGTTACTGTCCGCCGAAACTTCTACAGACACCACAAACGCTACATCCGCATGAACGGAGCGTACTCCAGGGACCTGGCCAGGACAAACGGTCACCTCCAGGGCAGCTCGTGGTCCCTGGATGACATCAAGCTGCTCATGTGCGTGTGGACAAAGAGGCAGCACCGATACGTTCCTCGATCACTCAGCACTACCTTCGTTGACGACAGCAACTCCACTACCCACACCGCTCCTGAGCTGCAGAAATCTCTCGACGAAACCGCCAAGTTTGACCGATTCTCCGGTCAACGCATTCACCCTGGTAAAGTGGCAGGGTGGGCGCTCACCGATGAGCTGCACGCCGCCGTCACCCAGCTCACACTGGCGGATCGCCCCCTCCGAGTGGTCGATTCCTTCAAGCTCGTCGGGAGTTACATCAACGCCGAGGCAGCGCCGGCTCCAGCCGCGCTTAACCTCACGGCCACCGCAGACGCCCGTGTGCGGAGGGCGACTATCCGCCTGCCGCGCATTGGCAAGCTCCCGTCGCCGATGCTTATCAAGGCGCGGCACGCCCGATCTCTGGCCGCCAGCGTCTGCACCACGGGCACCGACATCCAAGCACCATCAGGCCCAGCCAAGACTGCCTACAACCACGCCCTCAAGGCGGCTATCCGCCCCAAGGGGAACAAGTGGGTCGAGTTCTGGACTCTCATGGCCGTGTGCGTGCCGGGACACGCCCTTGAGATCGACGCCATCACGCAGCGTGAAGCATTCCTGTGCCTGCGGCGTCAGGTTAACCGCGACGTCACACTCTGCGGGCTCGCCAGAGACCTCCAACACCACGTCCAGACCCTGTTTGGCGGAGGACCCGTCGGGCGACTCGTCCAGTCGCTCCAGCAGCTCCGATGGACCTGGCCCACATTCGGCATCATGTACGATGACTGGGGCTGCCCGATCAGCTGGCTGAATCTACCCCAAAACGCCTTCCTGCACATGCTGCGGGCCTCACAACGCAGGGCATTTCTGCGCAAGATCAAGCCACGGCGACACGACCTTGGCTACCTCGCCTCGGTCAGACAGGGCCTTGACCTCTTCGCCAGCACGTGGCTCGCCCGAACCAAAGGAGCAGCCAAATGCACTGCCTGGCAGCTGGCGCTCCTCCTGAACTACCTGTCGGGCGGGGACCACACCCAACAGCGACGATCCCGATCCAACACGTCGGCAGACCCCAGCCCCATGTGCCGCTACTGCGACGAGGAAGAGGAAACTCAGGAGCACACTGTCCGCGACTGTAAGTGCTGGGCCCGAGAAAGACTCCCTCTCACCACCCTCATCAGTGACGACCAGTGGGCCCGTCTTCCGCCGCACACAAGACACTGCGGGCTCTTCGACGAAGACCCAGCCCTCCTCGACCTGCAGGCCGACCTCGCGAGGGACCCGCTGCCACAGCCCATCCCGCGGCCCCCCCCTGAGGGTGATCCTGCGGCTTCAGCCCAGGACACCTACACCACCTACCTTGACAACGACACTGGATGGACACATGGGTCTATGCTGCCACGGACGGTGCGTGCACCAACCAAGCCATCCCACTCCTAGCACGAGCGGGCTACGGCGTCTACTACGGCATCGACCACCGCATGAACTACAGTGCACGCGTTCACGGCCTAACGCAGAACGCCCAGGTTGCGGGGACCCTTGCCATCGTCCACCTGACGGCGTGTGCCGAACGGCCCGTGCACGTCTTCGTGGACAACCAGGCGGTGGTCGATGGGTTTCAAAGCATCATCGACGGACATCCAGCGCCGCAGGGCACGCACGCGGAGCTCTGGGCAAGGATTCACAGATGTGTCATGGCCAAGCCCGACATGTTTCGCGTCGAAAAAGTCGCCAGCCACCTGGGAGACCTGGGCATCGACCGTGGGCTCATCGGGCCCATCGCGGAGGAGTTCAACCGTCAGGCCGACGCCCTTGCCACAGCGGCGGCACGCACGCACAACCTCTCCGACGACATCGTTGAAGCTGCCAAAACACGACATCGCCAAGCGACCGTGCTCCACGGGGTCGCTGTCGCCATCTACGAGCGCAGACACCGTACTCTGCCGCTCCCACACCGCAGGGCTGGGTTAACAGCGGCTGAACTCAGCAAAATGGAACCAAACCCCCTGCTGTCGGACCAGGCACCACCTGCGGCTGGACCAGACATCCCGCAGAACCCTGACGAGCTCTGGGCCGAGGCACAACGGGCGATGTACGACGAACAGGAGGACGACCCGTTCGGCTTCGGCGGGGGACTAGACTTCCTGGACGACGGGCCAGCCAGCGCCAACCCTGCCCCGTCGGGCATCCGCACGACGCCCACCTCGACTCCGCCACCGAGAGCGGCACCGCACCCACATGATGACGTCGCTCACCTCCAAGACGCCGACGAGGACTTTTATGACCCCCTCGGATTGGGTGACAGCATAGACGACGTCCCGCCGACACCCCACGCTGCCGACGATGCCGCTTCATCGAGTCGCCACCCGGTCACGCGGCCGACCTCTGAGCCCTCGCACGGCATCATGATTGGCCCCTCCGTGCCACCAACCCCGTCCCCCCACCAGCGCCAGCCCGCGGGGGCGGCTTCAGCCCCCCCGCAGGGCACTGAGCCAGGCAGACCGTCGCGCCCCGTCCACGCTCCTACTGTTGCAGGCTGCGAGGCTGCGGCTCCTCCGTCCCCATGGGGCGTGGCCCCAGCGGCTTCAGCCCTGGGACCGCGCGACACCCTCCAGTCGCCTCGCCACGGCGACGGCCGCCAGCGCACGGACCGCCGCACTGCGCTGGTCCACCACCTGGCCAGGCGCACCGATGACCTCGCCCCCGCCGCGAGGCCTGCGGCCGCGGGCACAGAGCAGCCGCCCCGCACCGACCGCGAAGCCGAGCTGTCCCAGTCTATGGCCGCTCTCCAGCAGAGGTGCGCAGCTCTCGCCGCCGACCTTGCCGCTGCCCAAGCCCGTCAAGGCCCTTTGCTCCAGCGCCTCCACCGCGCCGGTCGTGCCTTCGCCGAGCTGCTTACACCCCCGCCCGATGGTGCTGCGCCGCCACTCACCCTCCATGCTATGCTGTCATCGCTCCGCGACGCTCCGCCTGGAGCCCCGCGCTAATCTCCGCCATTCTGCCTGCCCGTGTGCACGCGTGGCCCCGCGTCACGGTGTCAGGGCGTGGGGGCGGGGGGTGCCCCGTCCCTGCGCGCCGCGCTGCGGCCAAGCGCCCAACTGGCGGTCTGCCAAGCCGCCTAGCCACGTGTCCGCACGTCACCTTTCTTGTTGGGGCCTTCTTCGTCACGCGGTCTGACACGTGAGATCTTCACAGTCTGTCCGCCGTCCGTAGCTTCAGACGCAATGCGCCGGGGGAGGGGGTCTCTGCCCGCCCTCGCATCCTAAGGCTGCACCGCCGCCAATAGTGTTTTGCGGGTTGTCGCACCGCAGTGCGCCTCGCGGACGGACCCTGGTCCGCCTACTTGTCCGGTCTCTCTCTCTCTCTCTCTCTTTCTCTCTCTCCGCTCTCTCTCTCTCTCTCTCGTAGGCGGCGACGAAATAATCATGGGCCCGCGGGGATCTACATAGCGAGCCTTTACGGGATTGCTGGAGGAGACAGCACAGCTCTCTTTCGGCTCGCTGACTGTGCCGCCGCTAGGGTCGGCTCAGCACCCTACTTCATCTGCATGGACGCCAACACGACCATTGACGACAATCCACACCTTCTGCACATGTTGCAGCACGGATGGTCCAACGTCGCTGAGGGCACACCAGATCACACCATGCACACCTATGGCAATATCCCTGATTGGGACCGCGTCACCAAGTGCCCCCGCACTTCGCGCATCGATTATATCATTGCCAACCCGGCGGCGCGATCCCTTGTCACCGACTTCTGCTACCTTCGCGACTTGCCTGCGAAGTCTCACGTTGGCCTGCAGGTCACGCTTGACCTCAGTCGCCTCGACCATACGGCCCGACGTCTTCTTGCCCCTACGCCCTACCCGCCCGACGATGGAGTGCATGAGGGGCACGAGCTGCAAGCACTTGGGACCCTCATTGCTGGGCGGTACCAGGACCGCATGGAGCAGGCCGACGCACGAGACGACGTGGAGCGCATGTTCACCCTGGCTAACGAGGCCAGTCATGAGTACCATCTCACCCGTCTACGCGAACTGCCACCTCCACCGCCCCACCAACCAAAAAAGAAGCCCCCCACCATGCACGGGCTCACGCCTACGTTCGAGGATCGACCAGTTGTCCCCCGCGCGTTCCCCACCTACGGAGCTTCACGATTCACATGAACCGACTGCGCAAGCTCCATCGGCAACTCTGCGAGCTCCGTTTCATCGGACAGCACCACATCTAGATTGCCGTGCTATCCCGCCGTACCTCGCGCAGCGCATCGACTGCACGTGGGCCGCGGCCCGCCTCTTATGCCACAAGCTGCGCCCCACGGTTCTCACGGAATTCCCCGAGGCCTGGGCCCCAGACGAGCCAGTGCCGCACGGGGAGCACCTTGACGTTTTGATCCAACATCTCGACTTAGAGCTGGCGCGACGCGCGACCCGTGCCAAGGCGGAACGCATCAGGATATGGGCCGAGGGCGTCCGTGAGCCAAGCGGGCGAAAGGCGGCCATATACGCACGAGCTGCTGATAGCTCGCCTACGGCGTATCTCCGCACGCCTACCACTCCTGACGATACGCAACTCCACTGCGACACCAACGCCTTCAAACCTGACGAAGCTTGCACGGACGACAGCGACGCTGACACCGAAGCTGGCGGCTTCAGCCCCGGCGACGGAAGTTCGCCCGACACGGACAGCGACGAAGACCACACCCGTGAACCACCACCTGCGCAAGTCCCCGACATCCTCCCTGCCAACGCCATTGTTGCTAACATCTAGGACATGCTGAAGCTCATGGTCGACACCTGGGAGCCCATCTTGGGCAGGTACCGTGCACGTGCGGGGCATGATGCCGAAGCCATGCCGACGTGGGCCGACTTCTACGACGAGTACCGACAGGAGCTGCCTACGCCATCACCAGCTACCCCTTTCCACCTCACCGACGACCAACTCATCCACTTCATTCGCACCCGTTCACCGAGACGCGCGGGGGGTCTGGACGGTTGGACCACTAAGGAGGCCAAGGAGCTTCCCGACGACATTCTTCGCCTCTTCGCCAGCGTTCTACGAGCTATGCAACGCACTGGCACCATCCCAGAACCCCTCCTCCACGTCCCAAACCCGTGCCTCCGAAAAGGCCGAGGCGAACTCCCAACGGACCAACGACTTCTCTCGGTGCTTTCCGGTTGGATGTACGCGTGGGAAGCACCAGCTTACCGCAGCCTCACGGACTGGCGGAAAGGATGGACCCACGCCACGAGTTTTGGCGCTGTTCCCAAAGCTACCATTGGGGACGTCAGCACTTCTCTCGCCCTTCGCATCGAACACGCCAGAGCCCTCCTCCTTCCCTTGGCTGGAGCTGCCCTGGACCGTCAGAAGTGTTTCGACTATCTCATCACGGACATATGCCTTAACCTCGCGCTTCACGCGGGGTGTCCCCAAGACATCGTCACTGTCCGCAGAAACTTCTACAGGCGCCACAAACGTTACATCCGCATGAACGGTGCCTACTCTAAGGACCTGGCCAGGACAAACGGTCACCTCCAGGGAAGCTCTTGGTCCCTGGACGACATTAAGCTGCTCATGTGCGTCTGGGCCAAGAGACAGCACCGTTACGTGCCGCGGTCACTCAGCACTACTTTTGTTGACGACAGCAACTCCACTACCCACACCGCGCCCGAGTTGCAGAAATCTCTTGATGAAACCGCCAAGTTTGATCGATTTTATGGTCAACGCATTCATCCTGGAAAAGTGGCGGGGTGGGCGCTTACTGACGAGCTTCACACCGCCGTTACCCAGCTCACCTTGGCGGAACGGCCCTTACGCGTGTTCGACTCCTTCAAGCTCGTCGGAAGTTACATCAACGCCGAGGCAGCGCCGGCTCCAGCCGCGCTCAACCTCACGGCCACCGCTGACGCCCGTGTTCGCAGGGCGACTAGTCGCCTGCCGCGCATTGGCAAGCTCCCATCATCGATGCTTATTAAGGCGCGGCACGCCCGTTCCCTTGCTACCAGCGTCTGTACCACGGGCACCGACATTCAAGCCCCATCAGGCCCCGTCAAAACTGCCTACAACCATGCCCTTAAGGCGGCTATCCGCCCCAAGGGAAACAGGTGGGTCGAGTTTTGGACTCTCATGGCCGTGTGCGTCCCAGGGCACGCCCTGGAGATTGTCGCCATTATGCAGCGTGAAGTCTTCCTGTGCCTGCGGCGACAGGTCAACCGCGACGCCACTCTTTGCGGCCTCGTCAGGGATCTCCAACACCCTGTCCAGACCCTTTTTGGCGGAGGACCTGTTGGACGACTTGTTCAGACGCTTCAGCAGCTCCGTTGGACTTGGCCCACATTTGGCACCATGTACGACGACTGGGGCTGTCAGATCAGTTGGCTGAACCTTCCCCAAAACGCCTTCCTTCACATGCTGCGCGCTTCGCAACGCAGAGCCTTTCTCAGAAAAATCAAGCCACGGCGTCATGACCTTGGTCACCTTGCTTCGGTCAGACAGGGCCTCGACCTTTTCGCCAGCACGTGGCTCGCCCGCACCAAAGGAGCTGCCAAATGCAACGCATGGCAGCTGGCGCTCTTCTTAAACTACCTGTCGGGCGGGGACCACACCCAACAGCGACGTTCTCGATCAAATACGTCCGCTGATCCCAGCCCTATTTGCCGTTACTGTGATGAGGAAGAAGAAACTCAGGAGCACACTGTGCGTGACTGCAAGTGTTGGGCCCGTGAAAGAGTCCCTCTCATCACCCTCATCAGTGACGAGCAGTGGGCACGTCTTCCTCCGCACACAAGACATTGCGGGCTCTTCGATGAGGACCCAGCCCTCCTCGATCTGCAAGCCGACCTCGCGAGGGACCCGCTACCTCAACCCATACCGCGGCCCCCGCCTGAGGGAGATCCTGCGGCTTCAGCCCAGGACTCCTACACCACTTACCTTGACCACGACACTGGTTGGACATGGGTCTACGCTGCCACGGACGGTGCATGCACCAACCAAGCCTCCCTTTGCTTGCAAGAGCGGGCTACGGCGTCTACTACGGCATCGACCACCGCATGAACTACAGTGCGCGCGTTCACGGCATCACGCAGAACGCACAGCTTGCGGAGACCCTCGCCATTGTCCACCTC
>CAUYUJ010015267.1:0-15000 GCA_963575745.1 Prorocentrum cordatum
CTCCTCCTCCTCCTAGCCTCCTCCTCCTCCTCCTCCACTTCTCGTATCGGAGGCTGACAGACCTCCAACCCTGACACGTCGATTGGCGAATTGGCCGTGTGCGGTTCGCGAGAGGGCGTCGCGGCCGTCATTTTGGCGGGTCCAGGTCCGTCGGCTTCGGTCCTCGGCCGTTTTCGTTGCAGGGTGGTTTACTGAAGGGAGGTCTGTCCAGCGCCGATCACAAGGCCGGGGGACTTCCGAACCTCCTGAGAGGGCCTTCCCCCTCTCGCTTCCCCCCTCGCTCGCCGGCGATCTCCGCGAGGGGCAATCGAGGGCACCTGCGGTCAGGGCTCCGGGCCTCTGGTTCTGGCCCGCGGCGTTTCGGCGCGGTGCGCCGTGCACGTCCCAGTTCCCAGAGGGCGAAAACCCACCCCCACCCCCAGTCCCGACGTACATCCCCGAGCCGGCGATTCAAGGGGTCGGGACTGGGGCTGGGGGTGGGTCTTCTCCATTCCTGGGCCCCGAGGACCCCCCCCACCCCCAGTCCCGACCCCCTGGATCGCGGGTTCGGGGATATGGGCGTCGGTCGGGACTGGGGGTGGGGGTGGGGCTTTCGCCTCCTCAAGCTCCCGAGCGTCCGCGTCCCGAGGATCGGAGCGCTGCCCGCCTGCACGGCGCAGCGTGTCGCCGGGGCCGCCGCCGCGACGCGCGGAGCGAGCGCGCCCCCGGCTGGAGGCCAGCGTGAGGCTGCTGTGGCTGCTGCCCGGGCGCGGCCTCCCCCCGGCCCACACGGCACACCCCGGGGCAGCGGTGACGCTCGCACCGCGCAGGCACACGGCAGAACCCCAGGCGCAGGCACTGTGGCATACCCCACATGACGGTGCCTGCGTGGTATACCCCAGGCACACGGCATGCCCCAGGGTCACGGCATGGCCTCCCCCCGCCCCGCCACTGCATACCCCATGGGGGGGGGGCTGGGCCGCCGCACACGCTCGTGCTCGTGCGCATGCTGTGGCGAGCGCCGCGCGCCCCCGCCCCGGCGTGCCCCCCCCCCCGCCCAAGCGCTGCTGCTGCCCGGGGCCCAGGCTTTCCCCGCCCCCCCGCGCCTCGGCATCCCCGGGGGCAGCGACCGCCACTGGGAGGGGCACAATCTCTGGGGGGTGGCGGGGAGGGCGAAGGTTCAAGTCGGGCCTGTCCCTCTAACTACAAGGGAATATTCAAAAATAGTTAAAAAATAGTCGGGGGATTGTTTTTTGAGCATTTGTTGGCCACTTTGGAGCATTTGTGGAGTATTCTTATTGTTCGTCGAAAATCCCCCTGTAGGGGGACACGCCCGACTTGAGCGAAGGTGTGGAAAGCAATGAAGCTGAGGGCTGTACTGGTGAATGGGGTACTGGGGAGCAGGCAGAGTGCGCAAGGGCGTGCTGGAGGTGTGCCCGTGCCATCCTCAGTTCCTCCCCATCCTGTCCCATTGCGCACGATGCTTTTTTATATTCTGACGTCGGGCGGGGGGGGGAAGGGTGCTAGAGCTATGACGCCCTTCTCCCCAATATCTCCCCATTGTGCACCGCGCTCTTTCTCTTCGAGCGTCGAACTGGGCATTTGCACCGCTTGACCTGGGCCGTCTTCAAGGTGTTTGGCTGTATTGGAGACGTCTTGGGCCGTCTTGGGGCCCTTTTGGAGGCTTCTTTGGCCGTCTTGGGGCACGCGTAGGGGCCTCGCCTTGGAACAATATTGGAGACCTCTTGGGCCGTCTTGGACGTTGTGCTGCGAAGACGAAAACAGCGACTATTGATCAACCGACGCTTTCCTAAAGGATGTTTTTTTGTTTTCCTGGGCTGCCCTCTTGGGTGTCTCTTGGGCTGTCTTGAGGCCATACTGGAGCTTCATGGGAGGAGGGGACCAGATGGGACCAGGCAGCGTGCTGGGAGTGCGGGGGGCGGCGCGTCGGGTAGCAGAGGGGCGACAATGCGCACGACCGAGCAGCGCCGTGTGCGGCACACGCATCACAGGAGGGGATCAGACGCGGAACATGAACGGGGAGGGAGGGGTGCTTTGAGTTTCTCCTCCGCCTCTCCTCTGTCCTCCTCCTCCTCGGCCGCTCGCCCGTGCAGCGATTGTTACGGACGGATCCTTGAGTGGGTTCCTGTCTGCTGAGGGGGGCAGGATTTGTCCGCCCCGGCCGCTTCCTGTACAGTGTCGCGGCGGTTCTTTTGCAGCTTCGTGGTTGCTCTCCACTCCTGCAGGGCGTGTAGTCAGTGCGGGGGGGAACGAGGATGTAACAAGAAGGTGAATGATGATGTTGTTGTTGATGACGAGGAGGACGAAGAGAAGGAGTGCTTTGTGATATGCTCCATGGGTGGGCGAGCCTCGCCCTAGAAGGCTGCATGCTCAGGCCCGCGGACGAAACAGCCAGGGCCCTGCTTCTCCTGGAGCGCGCTCCAGGTGATCGTTTTTTTATTATTTGCCGATCGGCGCGGGCCCCCCAAGCCCCCCCCCCCTCCCCCCCCCTGGAGTAGATCTTGGTTGTTTTTTGGCGCATTGCTGCAAACAGCCGCACTAAGCAGAGGTCCGGAGCCAGACCCTCCCCCCCTCCCCTCCCCCTTCCGCCCAATGCCGAAACGCCGAAATAATAGGAAAAAACGCTTCTCCTGGAGCGCGCTCCAGGGGGGCGGCCGGCGCACACCACTGCCCGGCCACGCCGCGTGGGAGGGCGGGCAACCGAGGCTCTCCTGCCGCACCGCCCGGGTTCCGGGCAGGGGGGCTCAAGCGGGGGAGGAGGAGGAGGAGGAGGAGGAGGAGAAGGAGGAGGAGGAGGAGAGGAGGAGGAGGAGGAGGAGGAGGAGGACGAGGAGGACGAGGAGGGGGAAGAGGAGAATTTGGAGGAGGAGGGGGAGAATTAGGAGGAAGAGGAGGAGGAGGAGGAGATTGAGGGGATGGAGGAGGATGAGGGGGAGATGCAGGAAGGGGAGGAGGAGGAGGAGGAGGAGGAGGAGGAGGAGGAGGAACAGGAGGAGGAGGAGGAGGAGGAGAAAATATGATCAGAGCACCACTGACACCAAGTTGTCTCTCAGTCTCCAAGTCGAGGCGTCGGTGAAGCACACGAAGTGTGTCAGCTGAGGTTAAGAGGCAGGCGCACAGCACGTGGAGACCTGTGACGGGCCTGACAGCGCCACAGCGTTTGGATGGCCCACATGTGGGCATGATGGCACACGCCGCCAGCATCACTGCACTCCCCACCCACCCCACCACTCCAGCCTTGGCTGCTCTGATACGCACGTGTTTAAACGTAACACGTGCCGTGTTCAAAACGTCCGTGCTCAAAACGTACGTGTTCAGTCTTCGTGTCGAGCTCCGTATCAGTACCCCCGCCCCTTCCCGTATTAGTCGGCGGCGGCCGCACACGGCTTTCTTGCGCCCTCGCGCGTTTGGTGTCCTTCAGACGCAGTGTGTCCCCCAGACACAGCTCGGAGATCCGGACAGGAGAACCTCAAGGCGCGCAGCAAGTCGCCTTACCTCACTTTCTGAGCCTCCGACCTCACTTCTCGCTGAGTTGCTTACGTCTACACTCCGGCGAGATCAACTAGTACCATGATGTCTCAAAGACCGCTCAGATCCTCCAACAACTTTGACGCTCTTCTCTCCAGCGGCCCACGCGCCGGTGGTCCTACCTTCAAGACACCGTTATCCTGCTTGATGGCACGCACCACCGTCTTTTCTAAATCGGCCCACTTGTTCGAGAAACAAATCCTGATCCTCATGACCTCTCCTGCATTCAGCTTCTTGCGAATGCCTTCGATACGGCAATGGCGAATCTGCTCCGATAGAGTGTGCAATTCCTCCTGCAGTACCTGAGTGGCTCAACTCTGCGAACACATTTTTGTGCCGTGTCGTCAAAGTCGCCACCTGACTAGTGAGCCGCCTGCAACATTGTCTTGGACACATGTAAAAATGCAGCCCCAGGATGTCGCGGCCTGCGTTTGACTGAGAGCCTCATCCTTCCTTCATCCCTTTGACCTGTGCATGGTAGTCCTGCCCCGCCTTGTTCATTGCGGTGGCGACGGACGCGGTCGCTGGAATGAGAAACGTGAGACACACCGCCGCGATCAGCTCTCGCAGCTCGGCCGCCTGGGTGAGGGCCAGAGTCGCGAGCACTCTCATCATGCGCTCTAACAGCTGCTGCTTGGCACATCCCCCTCTCCTTCCCTGTCAGTGCCAGCAACTTGTTGCGCCTGTTGCCGTCTCCTCCCTCGGCCGCGCTCTTGATGCTACACTTCGGTTCATCGGGAGGCATGGCTGTGGGCAGGAGCGTGAGAAGCAAGCTGTCTCTGCACCGGAGGAAGATCTTGGCCCGAATGCTCACACAGCGTGCAGTCAAACGTGGCTGGCACTTCACTGGGCCGCAAAGCCTCACTCTCGAAAGTCGCTCCGGTTTACCTTTCTTTGCTATCACGTGCTGGGACGCCGACCGATGACTCGTGAACACGTCCGAAAAGTAAGGGCACTGACCAGTTACAGAAATTGATAATTCAAGCCTGGATGTCGGTCCTGTGGTGAACCTTCTGGATGTGTGTCGGTCGCGCTCCTGCTTAATTCGAACATCGATGGGAACCTCACTCCATCGACCTAAAAGAACATCTCCAGCGCCCATCTTCCCCCTCTTTACGAGCATGTCTTCCCATGCCCAGGTCCATGCAAGGTTTTTGTAGATCTTGAGCCCTCAGCAGGCCCACGTCCAACTTGAAAATCGCAAGACAAGTCGACGACATACTCTTCCATTTGAGAGAGAGAAACCACTTCGTATCCTCCAAGCTGTCACGTGCTCTAAGGCTCGTTTAGTCCAGGGATTGGCCTCCTCCTTTACCTCCCCCGTCTCCGTCATCGTCTGCTCCTTCTCCCGCTTCATTTTGCCCGAGTGTGCTGCTGGCCACTGCCGATGCCGAACAGGGTCCCGCGCGGTCGCCTGCAATCTCTTCAGGAGTCTTTCGCGCAGCTCGACCTGAAGTGTACATAGTCTCCAGTGTTTCCTCACTCGCTGGTTTGACCATGATTGTTGTACGCTTTCTGTGTCAGCGTGTGCAAGTCTTCTCAGTGCTTTGCATGCCAGGAGGATGGGGAGAATAAAGGGGAGGAGGAGGAGGAGGAGGAGGAGGAGGAGGAGGAGAAGGAGGCGGAGACGGAGGAGGAGGAGGAGGAGGAGGAGGAGAAGGAGGAGGAGGAGGAGGAGGAGGATATCTTCAACCCTGGATTCAACAGAGCACCGAGTCTCCAGCTTCAAGCATAATTAGGGGGTGGCACCTCTGGATCCTTTCTGCGCCTCCGGTGGTCTCCGGGGACTTCTGCGGAGACCCGCGGAGACCTCCCCACTTCTCACCGATCAGCATGCATGGTTAAGTTGGGCACGTCACTCTACAGGAGGAAAATTCAAAATAGACAAAAAGTCGCATGGTGATTATTTTTTCCCCATATCCTAAGATGGGGTTCTTGTTATTCCCCATATCCTAAGATGGGGTTCTTGTTATTACTTGGACGCCTCCTACTCCTCCTCCTCCTCCTTCCTCCTCCTCTTTTCTCCTCCCCTCCTGTCGGACATACTCAGACTTGCTCATACACAGACTTACTTATACTCAGACTTACTCATACTCAGACCTACTCATACTCAGACTTACTCACACTCAGACATACTCATGTACAGACTTACTCATACACAGACTTACTCATACACAGTATTAGTCATACCCAGACGTACACATCAGCACCCCTAAGGGGAGCCGCCAGGGGTGGTTGCACGGGCTCGTTCGCGGCCATTTTGTGGGGATGTCTCAGGCGGTTTGCCTGTTTCTGTGCCCAACATCCTTCGCTTTCGGAGCAGATTTGGAGGATGTCTCGAGCGAGGCGCTCATTTCAGCACCCCTAAGGGGAGCCGCCAGGGGTGGTTGCACGGGCTCGTTCGCGGCCATTTTGTGGGGATGTCTCAGGCGGTTTGCCTGTTTCTGTGCCCAACATCCTTCGCTTTCGGAGCAGATTTGGAGGATGTCTCGAGCGAGGCGCTCATTTCAGCACCCCTAAGGGGAGCCGCCAGGGGTGGTTGCACGGGCTCGTTCGCGGCCATTTTGTGGGGATGTCTCAGGCGGTTTGCCTGTTTCTGTGCCCAACATCCTTCGCTTTCGGAGCAGATTTGGAGGATGTCTCGAGCGAGGCGCTCATTTCAGCACCCCTAAGGGGAGCCGCCAGGGGTGGTTGCACGGGCTCGTTCGCGGCCATTTTGTGGGGATGTCTCAGGCGGTTTGCTGTTTCTGTGCCCAACATCCTTCGCTTTCGGAGCAGATTTGGAGGATGTCTCGAGCGAGGCGCTCATTTTCACCCCCCAGGTGGGCCAGATTTTGAGGATGTCTCGATCGGTTTGCTTGTTTTGGTGGCCAGGCTCGTGGGCGCAGATTCTTCTCAGGATGCCACAGGAGGCTCCAACAGGCTCCAGGAGGCCCAGGAGACCACATGAGGTCCCAGGAGGCATCAGGAGGCCACAGAAAGACTCAAGAGGCCACAGGATGTCCCAAGAGGCTCCAGGAGGCCCCAGGAAGCTCCAGAAGGCCTCAGGAAACCACAGGAGGCCCCAGGAGGCAACAGGAAGCGCCAGGAGGCCTCGGAAGGCAACAGGAGGCCCCGAGAGGCCCCAGGAGCAGGAGGCCTCAGAAGGCAACAGGAGTGGCTCCAATCCCATGTGTTTTACGTATGCTCCTATCGATTGGGCCTCACCTGGAGCACGATTCTTTGATGTTCTACGTATGTTTCTATAGATGGTCCTTCTCCTGTGTACACAATCCTAAATGTTTTACTCATGTTCCTATGTATTGGGCCTCTCCTGGGGCACGAGTCCTTGGTGTTTTACGCGTGTTCCTATAGATTGCCCTTCTCCTGTGGCTCTAATCCGCAATGTTTTATGTACGTCTGTTGCTATAGATTGCGCCTCCCCTGGGGCACGAAACCTTCCTAGGAGGTCCCAGGAGGTCCCAAGAGGCTCTTGGAGACCCCAGGAAGCCCCAGTAGGTTTCAGGAGGCCCCAGGAGGCCCCAGGCTCATGCACAGAGACGCGCTCGTACTACTGAGGCTCATTCACACTCCAATTCATTCGCAATTAGATTGATGTCCAGACCGTCACAACTGAAGCCCGCTAATATTCGAAAGCTCTTGCGCCTAGACATTCACGGCGGACAGGTCCATGCGAGTAGATGCACATATGGGGAGCTCCACGCAGTGAATAATTGTATTTTGTATTATTTAATCGCTTCGCTCATTCCGCCGGCCCTGGAGAGCTATTTGGGGCCTCTTGAGGCCGTCTTGGGGGCTGCTTGGGGGCTTCTTGGGAGCGTCTTGGGCTCCTTGGCGGCGTATTGGGCTCCCCTGGGGCCTCTTGGGGGCCCCTTGGGGCGGGAGGGGGGGTAGTCGATTGCAGCCCCCCCCTCGGAGGTCACGATCCTCGTGAGGGGTGGCGAAAAATAGCTTCCCCCCTGGGGATCGCCCGGGACCCGGCCGGGACCCGGCCGGGGGTCAGCCAGGTTTTTCCTCGTCCAGGGCCCCCCAGGGGCCGCCCCGCGCGCACGAATTAGAAATATTGTGAAGTAGTTACCGGAGATCTTAGCACGCCTCTGGCCCGTTGGGCCGGCGAATTTTTAAATATTTTTGGGACACATTTTTCGTCCAAAATCCCCCTGGAGGGGGACATGCCCGACCTAGATGTATGGTCAGGGATTTTGCCCCAGCGTGTCGCCCCGGCGGATCTCACCCCGCCGTCCCGCTGTGCATTGGGAGAACCCTGCACGGCGGAGGAACCTGTCGAGTCGGATGAGAGTGTCGGTATCGTTTAACCGATCCCCATCCCCATCCCCATCCCCTTCGAGACTCCCACCAAATTAGCACCCCAGTTGGGGCTACACCCCTCGAAACCCGAAGGGAACGGCCTACATCCACATCTAGGGGGTACATCGGCCAGTGGGGCCCCGGGCCACGCCGCTGGGGATGGGGATCGATTAAACGATACTCGAAGTGGGGGGGGGGGTAAGGGAAAGGGGGTGGTGCGAAGTCTGCTGCGTGCAGCTGGCTTCGGCCCCGTCACCCGGTGCACTGCCTCGACACGCTGGCGCCTCCCCGGCGCCGGCAGGCGCCGGGAGAAGACGCCGCGCGAGTTGAGATTCACGAGCCCCGACGCCGCGCCTCGGCGCGACACGCTGTTCACGTCCAAGTCCCCTTAGCGCCAGCGTCCGCAGCCGTTTCGGCTCAAGGTCGAGCCGGTCTCGCTTGAGCTACTATATGGGCTGCTGTTGAAATATGGTTCACAGCGGGCACCTCGCAGTGGTAGTGAGCCTTTTGTGCTGTGTCGCGACGTATGTGGTGTTTGGACTCGGCACCAGCTCGCGTTCTGTCCGTTTCATGTTTGGCAGCGGCGTAAACAACCGTGCGGCGTTGGCCAAGCGCACGCGGAATCAAGCACCAAACAAGTACGACGTGTCAAAACAACACGTACCTAACAATGGCACGACCATGGGCACGGTCGATCATATGATCTCTCGGAATCTGCAGACGCAAACCATCCAGGAAGAGGCCAACAAGTTCTTGCACTCGCCCCTACCTCCAAAGAGGGAAGTCAGCCGATCACAGCCGCTTGTATTCTTCGCACAGAGAAATGCAGGCGGCGCTTCTCTCACAGACTTGCTGACGGAGGCTTCGAAAGATGAGAAGTTGGCAACTGCCTTCCCTGGGAAGGGCGTAATGTGGTATGGTGGCAAGCAAACGGCTGTCTATATTGGGTCTGTGGACTGGATGGAGGTGTCTCGCACATTTGCGCGGCGGAACAGGTTTTCCCAAGAAAAGCACGCCTGGGAAGGGGGAACTCCTGACTTCTCGTGCATGACAAATTTCCAGGACCCCCTGGCGCGCATCCAGTCATGCTACTACCGCCAGCTCCTCAAGCAGGGCGCCCCGGCCTGCCTCGCCGATCTGGAGCCCGAGCGGATGCGGGAGCTCTTCCACCGGAGCCATGATGAGGATGGGTACAGTTGCATGAACGAGCCGTTCCGCTTGCTGAGTGGCTTGGTTCACGATTATTTGCTCGATGTGGACGCTGCAACCGAGGAGTGGAATTTCGTGTTCAGGTCGACGCTGCAGAACCTTGCCCGCTGCGTCCCGATCATCGTCGAGGATGCTTCAACGCTCAAGGCTGCGGCCTCATGGTTTCCGATGCTCTCTGAGGGTGCGGATAATATCAGAGACCTCGTGCAGGAGATCAAGAACGAGTCCTTAACGTGTAAGCTTTCTGAGCCCCAGTTGGACGTGCTGAGAAGCCTAACAGCACACGAACAAAGGCTGTACGACTTGGCTGTAGAGAGGGCCAGACAGTTTCTTCCCCATAATTAGGGCCTGATGCTTGGATCTAGGCTTCAGCTGATGACACAAGGTGCGCGGGCCTCTGTGCCGATTCTATCATCCGCGCTGCACTGCAAAAGCGAAAGAAACAAGGTCCCCGCAGCGCCAGCGTCTCGAGCCTCTCCGAGCCTCCCGCCCCGCGGAGCGGAGCGGCACGCTGTCCGCTTGCAGGGCGCAGCGCGTCGCCGGGGCCGCCGCCGCGGCACGCCGAGCAGGGCATCCTGACCGTGGAGAGGCCGGGGTGTGGTGGGCTCTCGGTTGGGAGCGCCCGGCCCTGACTCCAGGTCCGCCCTACTTTGGCTTTTTTTTTCCAACTTAGAATTGCGTCGGAAATCCACCTATAAGAGGCCGAAAAAGTAGGGCGGAAATTGCTGCACCCAACATAACATAGGGCGGAAATCCACAGAAACAGCAACAGAAAAGTAGGGCGGAAATTGGCATCAGCGGGGCTTGAAAAGTAAGGCGGAAATTCCAAGCCCCACTTACGAACTTCCCCAAAGTAGGGCGGATCCGGAGTCAGGGCGTTCCGAGCGGCCGGGGGAGGCGCTCCGTGCGGAAGCCGCCTGCAGGAGCAGAGGATGATGCCCTCCAGAGGCCTTTTGGTGCACGAGGGGGCCGTCGGAGGCTCCGTTTTGAAGCAAGTGGGGCTCCCCCCCCAAACAGCAGATTGAAGCGAGTGGGGTCAGAAGGTCGACAGCGTCAGCAGGCTCAGGGAAGCAGTCAGAAATTGGGCGGGGGTTGGCACGAGAAGGCCCCCTCTGCGGTCCTGGTTGTTGCGCAAGCGGCACAGCTTGAGGTGGCGCGACACCAAGGGACCGCCTCACAGCTGCCCAGGCGGCATGACACGAGAATTTCTGGCAGTGGATGTTTGCCCCTCGGCCTACATCCTAGCGGCCCCCTTTCCATTGCCCCTCGGGTGGAATACCTTCGCTCTAGTATGCTTCCTTGCTTGCCAGGAGGGTGTTATCGTGGACACTGTGTTCTACAATAACCTCAGCGCCATGAACGGGTCGATCACGCACACGGGCGACGCTACCGACGGGGCGCTCCGGGGGGTCCGTGACGGGAGACTGCCTTTTGGACATAACGCGGACATATTCGAGGGGAGGGATGTGAGTTGACAGCACGCGTTGGTCGACCCAGTTGATTTCTGGGGTTGGGCCCGAACCAACTCGAGCGACATATCTACGCGGCTGGACCTGGCCAGGCGGGGGCGACTCGGACTACTTCTTTTCGGATTGGTCATCGGCTCGTAAGGCATGCTGCCGACATGCCAGCCAAGTCACCGCGTGATGCGTGATCGCGCCCTGGCTCATCCATGCCGGTGATTCTTCGAGGGAAGGAGGCTGCTCTCCGCACAGCCTGGCGGTTCTTCACGAGTCGACTTCGCCAGGTCACTTCGTCCGCTCTTGAGGCTAACACTGGCTCTTAGGCACGATGCCAAGCACAGTGGCTGGTGGGGTCATGACTTCTATCTCTTGGGCATTCTTGGGCAGCACACGTCCATGTTGAGTCAACAGAACACGGCAAGACGATGAGGCGAGTAGTTTTCACACATAATCAGTCGGATATGCATCCAAGCATGCAAGTAGCTGGGTTCACACTCACCTCGGGTGGGCCAGAACCTTGCGTTGGTGCTTCTAGCCTTGCAGCAATCTTGCATCAGCCGTGTAGCACCCTTGTCACTTCAGCGCGCGACCATGCCAGTTTTTCTCATCACCTTGATGCTGCCGTATTGTCTTGTGGTGTCCTAGAGGACTTCCAGCGGATTCCCCAGGGCACCCTTCGAGCTCCACGTGCTACCACCGGGAATCCCGCGGGAGGGCGTACGGCATTCGTTGGGCTCTTGAGGTCGCCCATCCGATTCCCGATGAAACCTCTCGGATTCCTTGTGGAGTAACCAGGGATAGGGGTAGGGGTCCACAGAGATAGGGGCTAGATCCTTGACCTTCGTTGCGACACCCTCTCTTGGCCTTATTGGGGCGGCCACCGATAGATTTAGTTTTCTGTTTGCGGCGGATGCTAAGTTTATCGTTCTGCGAAAACTGCCCGCCTGGAATATTGAAAAAAACGGGTGCTAAGAATAACCTAGGTTTTTTTTTAATGCCTGGTCAGGGTTAGTTCGTGAATGTTAGGAGTCCTTCGGATTCGCAGGTATTGCACGGAACGCTTAGGATTCTCTGGAGCTGCACAGGGATTCCAAGAGCCTGGAGGAACGCACAGCCATGCCGCAGAAATCCCGAGGAGCCTTTGGGATCTTTTTCGGGCTCCTGAGGAGGCTCGTAAGACACCATGCAGGTCCCAGGGGGAACCCGCAGCTTTCATTCGGACATCTTGCTGCTTCCAGGGGGCAGCTGCCCAGGATTCTTTAGATACCGGGATGTACTGCAGAGCTCCTCAGAGATCCAGAGGGACTCCGTACTTGGGATTCTTCCGCCTTCGGGATGTTCCAAGAGTTTGTGGGATCCTCACGGGATCGTATTCCTTGTGGAATCATGGGGGCTCCTCCTGAATCCTTACGGCGCCCCAAATGGCATCCGCATGAAACCCGCTGACAGATTTCCGGATCCATTTCGGAATTCTCAAGGTTCCTCATGGTTTTCCACGCTTGTGGTGAAATCTTTCCGGATTCCAGCAGAATTCTGTTTTTTGTATCCCATAAGGCTTCTCACGATTATCAGGTAACCCTGAGCATGTCAAAGGTAATGTTCTAGAGTTCTTAGGGCCGCAAGGAGAATTTCACAGCATTTCCTCTGATAGTTGTCTAGTTTTCGGATCACACTTTCAAGATACCTTAGAATATAGAACCCGTGGGGAAGTCCTCAGGACTCTGTTTGTTTTCCCTCCAAGAAGCCTGGCGAAGGACCCAACCAGATGCAGCTGCACGTCCCGCGAGGCAGGGGATACGAAGGAGAGGGGCGATCAAGCTACGAGTGGCGTACGATGTGACCTCTCCTTGTAGGCAACGTGCCACAAAAGGATGCAACTGGAGCCACGCGGGCGCTGCCGCAGGGGCATTCGGTAGAGCCCATTGGGCCACTGAGCGTGCAAGGGGTATACCAAAATGGGCCCGGATCGACACGCGGGCCCTGCCATTGGGGCCTTCGGTGGAGCTCTCCTTGGGGCCACGAGACGTGTGAGGGGTATGCCGAAACAGGCGCGGTCATGCATGCGGGCCCTGCTGCTGAAGCCTTCGGTGGAGCTCCTCATGAGGCTACGACACGTGTTAGGGGTGTGCCAAGATGAGCGCGGTCACGCATGCGGCCCTGCCACTAATTAGGGCCTTCGGTGGAGCCCCCCATGGGGCCACGAAACGTGCGGTGTGTGTGTGTGTGCCGATGTTTGGTTGATGATGGCGATGAGGATGAGGACAAGGATGCGGACAAGGAGGAGGAGGGGGAGGAGGAGGGAGGAGGAGGATCAGGAGGAGGAGGATGATGACGATGTTGACGATGATGATGCTGCTGATGGTGATACTAATGACAATGGTGCTGCTGGAGCTGCTGATGATGATGATGGTGGTGATGATGAGGATGCTGCAGATGATGCTGCCGATGATGATGCTGATGATGATGATGCTGCTGATGATGATAATGCTGATCATTATGATGATGCTGACGATGATGATTATTATGATGATGCTGATGATGACGATGATGATGACGATGATGATGATGATGATGATGATGATGATGATGATGATGATGATGATGATGATGATGATGATTGCGACGGCGACGATCAGGACACGCTGAGGGCAGAAGCGGGAGAAATGAGTATGGGTAGGAAGAGGACGCTGAGGTGGCGCGGGGCGTTGCTGATTCAAACCGAGGTTTCAACACCACAGGTTGTTGAGAACAACACGTGGTAACCCTGACAATTCCAGTACATTCCCTTGAGTTCGTTGCAGGTTTAAAGCAGTCCTGCAGGTCACAATGATACTTCATGGCCCTCTCAAACGCATACCGGGTTCCTGCACATTGGTTGTTCACGATGTCCGTGGACATCCTTCGGCCTCCTTCAGGTTGCTTTCGGGTTCCTTAGGGAATGTTTGGGCTTCCGTCAGAAATCCTTCGGCTTCCGCAGGCCTGGCTTCATCATATTCGGAACTGGTGCGGAAGCCCTCTGGGTTCTTATCAGAATGCCTTGTGGGTTCTTCACGTTTTCTTCAGGATTACCGAGCCACAGGAACCTGTAAGAAACCGTGACGAGTCCTCAGGGAGCCCTGAGGGATCCGAAAGGAGCCCGCCTGATTTTGTCATGTCCTTTGGTTTCCCGTGGAACTCTTGTCGAACATGGACTATGGACGGAACAGAATTGGCGCACGTATCATCTTCGTGCTGTCTTACTGTATAACGCCTCTTTTGCAACTTGATGAATGCAGTAAGGGAAGCGGAACATTTCACACCTGACTGTCATGCGGTCGCACAAATTAGCATCGTAGTATTCCTATTGCGTTCCTTCGGTCAGGTTGGCACTGTTGGTAGTACCAGGTTGATCGCATGTAGATATATCGGAAGCGTCTTGAGACAGTCGTCATTAGTTGCGAGCGCCTGGAGAGCACGCCATAGTGTCACCAGTGCGCGTGCGTGTGCGCGTGCGCGCACGCACACGCACACGCACACGCGCTCAGGATCGGGCTCGGGCTCGTGGTCGGGCTCACGCTAGGGCTCGGGTTCGGGCTCGGCCTCGCTCGGGCAAGAGCACGCACGCGCACGCACGCGCAAGCACGCGTGCGCGCACGCGCACGCTCACGCACGCGCACGCGCACTAACGCGCACGCGAACTGCCCTACTTGTCCGCGAGGCATGACTACAATGATAGGAGCTCGACCCCCATGTCCCGTCCGGTCCCCCCCCGTCTATTTATAGGTTCAAAGCCTTCAGCGGGGTGAGGCTCCAGCGCGCAATTTGTTCAAGGAAAATGGCCCCAGCATCTCATGCCGATAAGAAGGGTGGGTTCTTGCATTTAATGTTACGAGGGACAGTCATTCCAGCAGCCTGCGGCGTGGGCTCTAGCACCCATTTTTTTGACGGGGACTGCCGTTCCAGCAAATGATGCCGAGAAGAAGGGTTGGTCCCGTTATTGCAATTTTATTCGGCGCAAGCACACCACCCAGTTCTCACACAGGACAGTTTTTCCAGCAGGCCACGGCGTTGGTTCGCGGAGGTGTCACGGCTGTCGTTTGAAAGGGCAGCTGGAGCGACGCGCGCCCCAGCCACGAACCCGCTTGCAGTCCGTCAACATAAATCACTAGCAACTTGTTCACCGAACTGACTTGTATCTTGAGCAAGTGATTCCCGAGCCCGAGCTGTCATTGCGAGGGAGCACGGGTGTGAGGTTTGACCCTGGCAGTTCTCCTATTGAGCCCGATGCCGTGGCCATGTTTGCGCAAGCTCAGTGGTGGCTGCACAAGTGCGTCTGCGCAGAAGCAGAGAGTTCAGGTGAGGACAATCTGGATCACGATGCACTGGGCCCCGGTGCCCGAGCTGCACCGCAGCTTGCGTGGCGCAGTGGCCGTCGCCCCCACGCCCACCGAGCCGTGCGGCACCCGCGCAGCTGCCTGGGTGCAGCCTGCCGGCCTCGGCGTGTGGGGGGGCG
>CAUYUJ010015267.1:20000-40000 GCA_963575745.1 Prorocentrum cordatum
GCCCGAGCAGTACATGCTGGGGGTGGTGGTGCCCTTTGATTTCAAGGACATAAGTGCCGCGACAGAAGCCATGAAGCGGTTCACGGCTGACTCCGTCTGGCAGCTCACGACGCGGGCTTTCGACCCCAAGGGTAGGCCGGAGTTCAACAGCTGCCCTTTAAAACCAGTCCTGCTACTATCCAAGCCGACCGTGGCGACAAGGGTGCCGCCCGCGAGCCTGGCAGTGCTGGGGCACCCTGCGAAGGGTTTGTGCGTAGCCTTGGACATCACGGGCATCATCGACCCTCTCGAGGACAGCAGCGGCCGCCAGGTTCTGCCAGCAGCCGCCCACGCGGTGGAGCGTAAGTCTTTCGACTTCGTCGGCGAGTTCACCAGTATGGGCAAGCCCAGGCAGGCCAACAAGGCTGGCACCCTGTGCACAGTGGCAAACGCCGAGTTTATCGATGAAAACGGCGGGAAAATCACGGTGAGTGCGCGGCATGGCGCGCGCGCTTGTCTGTTGAGGTTGCCGCCGGGAGCCGGCGTCTCAGTGGTCGGGTGCTCGGCCCCCCTGGAGGGCGGCGAGGTGAATGTCAACATTTGACCATGCGCCCACATCTGCACGACTGGGGACCAAGCTCAGTCTCTGACAAGCATGGACCCCTCGCAGGTGACGGAGCGCGTCTTGACCGCCCAGTTTAAGCCACGGGGGCGTGATATGGCGTCGTGCATGCAGGGCGAGGCACGCCCGACGCGCGCCGCGGCACTGGCGGACGCCATCGTCAGGACCGAGGCCATCACCTCCCAGATCAAACGGTGCCTTTTGGACGCCCCGCTGAAAAAAGAGTTGCTGCGCGCGCAGGACGGCCGCCTCTTCATCAGGAGCTGCCGTCTGCGAGACGCCACACGCGGCGTCGACGTCGACGCGATCGCCAACCCAGAGGTCCTTCAGTGCCTATTTTAAACAACAGCGCTTTCTTATCTAATTTCTAGATAACGTAGCTTGTTGTCTAAAAAGTACACAACATAGTCATTAATAGACAACATGCATGTTAATTTGTATATTAAATGTAGTTCTGTGAAACATAGCGTTGCATAGCGTTGCACAGCGTTGCATACCACATCATACCACGTCACATTATTGCATAGCTTAGCATGGTACTCAGCAAAGAGCAGCGCAGCATAGCATTGCATAGCACGGCCATTTCCAGTATGATGCATTGCGTTTATTCGCGTGGTTCTCGGCGCCAGATAGTCGCGCTTCGGCGCGGCGTAGGTCCACGGGCGGCGTTGGGGTAACGAGATGTCTCTTGGCGCACGGCCCTGCGAGCTATTCAGAATTTCCAGTCGTTACTTTTTGCTTTCGCCATGGCAGTTCAGATTCAAGCAGGATCGATGCAGTCACCCGACAGCCAGACCCAAGACTGGCGGTCCTCATCTCGCACAATATGCTCTGATGCACAACAGATTGCAGGTGCGATTTTGGCCGCGGTCCCAAGCGCCGATTACTTTGACTATGGGGCCGATCCTGGCGGAGACAGCCTCACGACAGAGTGCGCGGATCAGCTTATGAAGTATTCCTTGTTCCTCAGGGAGCTGGGTGCGATCTCCCCCAACTTCAGCTTCTCCCAGAAGGCAACCGAGGACGCGTTCAAGCAGGCAGCCACCGAACAAACGTGGAAGGTCGGCAAAGGCGCGATGGAGAAGTGGGCGGAGTCGCAGGGCAAACTGATTAGAAGCATGGGCGCGTACCTGTACAACCCCAACCGACTGCAAATCAGACCCCATCGAAGGCTCCGAAGTGGTTCAATAACCTGATGGCGAAGATCGAGAGCGAGGGCGCACCAGGTTCAGCATCGGCGGCGTCAACGCCAGCTTCAGCATCAGCTGCGCCTCCACCGTCGGCAGCGCCACGCCAATTATCACATCGCATTGGGTTCGATTTAACTGGGCCTACTTCGAAAGTTTGGAGGTCAACGGATAAGAAGACGCACGAGTTCACCGAGGACATCTACGAGCCGAAGGGCTCTTTATTTATGCCCGCCAAGTGGGGGGGGGGCGGAATGAATGCAGAGCTGCACGCCTTGACCGCGGACGATTGGAAGAGCAGGGGGTCGCGAACCGCGAAGGCTAAACCGCGGCATTGGGTGGGGGAGCTCAACGACGGCACGAAGGTGGAGGTGAAACCCCCCCCCCCCCCCCCCCGACCGCGACAACCCTGGGGCGACCGTCGCCGTCGGTGGCAGCCAAAAAGTCCAGATATCATGCAGGGGGCTCGGCGCCGACGGAGCGATCGAGTGGCTCGCGAAGCATGCCGAGGCTTTCGCTGCTGGGAGGGCGACTGTGGAAGCGATCAAGGCTGCGAAAGCACAAGTTGATGGCGATGTTCCCAAGCGCCCAACAGCGGTTCGCCCGAAGCCAGCAGCGAAGGCAGACGACGACGAGGAGGGCCCTACCGAGAACAACGAGGAGGGCGAGGAGGAAGAAGCCGTCCACGACGAGGAGCTGGGGGAGGAGGATGACGAGGCCGACCAGGACATCAGGGTGCGCGAAACCATTCTACTATACTCTATTCGCTTTGGAAAAAAAAAAAATTGGATCGCTCGATTTGCTTTGGGCTGCTAGATTCTCTTTGGAACGCTCGATATTCTTTGGGTCAATTCATCGATCGATTCGCTGATGGCCGACACGTGGTGTTAAGTATGTTTTCCACTGTTGCATCGTTTCGCTTGAAACGCCCCCGCAATCCATCGAGGCGCGAGGATGGGCGAGGAGGAAGATCAGGAGGAGAGGGGGGGGAGGACGAAATGCAGGAGGAGGAGGAGCAGGAGGAGGAGGAGGAAGAGCAGGAGGGCTAGGAGGAACACGGGGGAGGCTGAGGCATAGCAGGTCGGAGTTCCCCCGAGGGCGCCGCCGTCCCCAAGAAGCCCTCGGCCGCCCAGATCGAGCCCGAGACAACTGGGGCCGCCATTCGCAAGAGGCCCTCCGCCGCCGTGGGCGAGCCTGCAGCCTTCAAGAAGCCTGCCTTAGGGGCCTCGAAGAGGACCTCTGGGGAGGCTTCCGCCACTTCATCGCCAAAGCGGCGCGCCCGCAGCCCATCGCAGGAGGCGCCGGCAGCCGCTGAGGATGCCGATGAGGACAGGTCAGGCATGGAGGGCCCCCAGATGTCTTCCATCTATTCCAGGTTCTATGCTCGTGGCGTCGCGGACCACCCCAAGCGGCGACAGTCGGACTGCCCCCAACAAAAACACCTAACCTTGAGAGGGGCAGCCATAAACAGAAAGCATGGCAGATGAAAACAACAGGACCCGAAACTTCTGAGGAATGGGATCTGAAACTAAGAGGACCGAAAACACAGGGCCCGACCAGCGACAGGACCGACGCGCGAAGATTTGAAGGGTTCGAAAACTCAAGACGTCAAGCAGTAACTTAAGTCGTACCTCGGTGAATTTGGCGATGCAGTCAGCCTGAATGCGCGATGATTGCGATTCCACTGATCGACGCGATGCATCGGCCATGCATTTCCTTGCCCCGACCCTTGGCCACTTGAAGGCCGCGCCTCGATGCGTCGGCGATGCAGCCAGCATGGGCGCGCGATGCCGCGATGACCGACGCGATGCATCGGCGGCCCCATCCCCTGGCCACTTGAAGGCTCGAGACCGCTGCAGGCGGGAAAGAGCCTTCGACACAGACCGACGCCCCCCCCCCCCAGAGCTGCGGCGCGAGCGATGAGCAGGGCCGACGATCACTATGAACGCGGAGACGAACAAATTCGCACCCCCGACGCCGCGGGCTCGCAAGGCACAGCGGTGGAACGAAGATAAAAGGACACCCGAGGACGTGGAAGGAGGCGAACGAGGGCGGCAGGGGGGGTGAGCTAGGAGGTAGAGGATGGATGAGGATAAGGAGGAAAGAGAGAGGAGGGGGGGGATGAAGAGGAGGAGGAGAAGACCAAGAGGATGAGGACGGGGAGGAGGAGGATGATGATGATGAGGAGGAGGGGGATCCACAGGCGCGCTGGGCTTCGGCCCGTTGTCCGATTCTAAGCTCGCCGCGCTCGACGCCGAGGCCCAGCTGGAGGCGTCGCAGCTGATCAGGGATTGCGACCGGCACATGGAGCAGATCGAGCAGCAGCAGACGCAGCAGCTTCGGCGCATCAGGGAGGAGCGCGTGCTGAAGTTCCAGAAGCACTTGGAGACCGCCCGTCCCCGTTCGCCCGCCGACTCGCAAGCTTCGGACAGCTCGCGCCGCATCACTGGCGGTGGCCGGCGCGAGAAACCAGATGAGGCTGAGACGCAGCTCGACGCAGCCGCCGCCGAGCCGCCCGCAGCCGAGGCCTCGCCCGCAGCCGCTGATGAGCCAGCCGCTGAGCCAGCCGCTGAGGCAGCTGGAGCGGGGCTGGCAGCCGCGGCGCCCGCGGGCGACGAGACCGACGACGAGGGGAAGGACGAAAAGGAGGACGAGAAGGAGCCCCAGCTCGATGAGGCCAAGGGCCGCAAGGTCCGCAGCCCGCCCATCGACAAGGTCGCCGCGTCGACAGGCTGGGCGCCGAAGCTCGCCGAGGGGAAGGCTCCGCACCAGAGGGACATCAGCAATATCCCGCTGCCTGGGCCAACGATGAGAGCGCCGCGGAACTGGAAGCTCAGGGAACGTAGCCCGCCCCCCGAGTCCGAGTCTGACGACGATCACCCGAAGCCCGTGGGGAAGAAGAAGAATATGGGTGGGGGCATGCCGCCGCCGAGCAAGAGAGCGCGCCGCCGACTCCCCGAGTCCGAGTCTGAGGACGAGCGCCCGAAGCCCGTGGGGAAGAGGTCGATGGATGTCGAGAGGTCGAGAGCCGAAACTGGTCTGCTTGCGAGCGCGCGCATGCCGCCACCGAGCAAGAGATCGCGCCATGACGAGGCAGCCGACGGAGACCTGGCAACGCCGACGGAATCGGGCATTGCGACTCCGCCTCAGTTCACTCCCGATAACATTCCAGAGAACGGAGTGGCGGCGCAGGCCGCCGCCAAGCTGCAGGCCATGATCCAACAGCAAGGGATCGCACCCACTGGTGATGATGACAGCGACGACGACCAGCCCAAGGTTAAGGGCAAGCGCAACCTTACCAGCGATAAGCAGACCATCCAGGCGGTCGAGGTTGGGAGCTGCGAGTGGCCTTGACGGATCGCACTTGGCAGCGTGCGGAGGCGCGCCAAGCAGGACGACAAGGTTCTCGCTAAGGAGGACACGGCTGAGGTGAAGAAGAAATGGCTGATGAAGTTGCACCCCGCGGCCGTCGCGAAGTCCAAGACGCGCGAGACGAGCTGCGGCGAGGAGTTCATCAAGCATGGGAAATACGTATCATTCTTGCGCATGCTCTACGAAGAAGGAGGGCCAGTGGGCCATCTCGACGCGGAGACGGTGAGGGCCTGCAAGTGGAACTGCGAGCAGTGCTTTCTGATGGGGCATCCTTGCGTTAAGGTGGCAGCGCACGGCGGCGCTAAGTTCCTCTGGTTCTCGGGCGAGTACAAGGAGTGCTTCAAGAAAGAATGGAAGTCGTTCAAGAAGCAGCGCGAGAAGGAGACCGCCGAGCTGCAGAACCGCCCCGCAGCTCTTCCTGCGCCGCCAGGTGGTGAGGGCGCTGGCACTGCAGGCGGCGGAGATGGCAAGCGCAAAGGCGCTGGCAAGGTCGAGCGCAAGACGCCGCATCCTGCAGTGAAGGCGCTGGGCAACTCTCGCAAGACGGTGATGGCGACTAAGGGCGTGCTGAGCTCCACGAACACGTTGCTGCGCGCGATCCGCCACGACGAGAACCACATCATGATGATCAACGCCAGCGTCCGCCGGAGGCTCGAGAGTCAGGAGCATGACCTCAAGAGCCTGATCAACGACACCGAGCTCGGCAAGCAGCTGATGCTCGGCGTCGATGCTGCAGAGGCGACTGGGAGGAGGATGAGCCTAATGAGGAGGAGGAGGATGAGGAGGGGGAGGGTGGGGAGGAGGATGAGGAGGAGGAGGGTCAGGAGGAGGAGGATCAGGAGGAACGCGAGCGGGCTTGGGGGCGCTTCTGGAACCCATCCCCCGTCCGCCCTGGAGGTTCTGCTGCGCCCGAGGCCCTCGGTGATTGTTTTGGCGGGCGCCCCAAACCAGCGCCCGCTGTGATGAAGGATGAGGAGGAGAAAAAATGATGAAAAGGAGGTGGAAGAAGGATGGGGAGGTGGAGAAGATGGATGAGGAGGTGGAAGGAGGAGGAGAAGAAGGATGAGGACGTGAGGAGGAGGAGGAGGAGGAGGAGGAGGAGGAGGAGGAGAAGAAGGATGAGGAGGTGGAAGGAGGAGAAGGATGAGGAGGACAAGGCTGAGGGGGAGAAGGAGGAGGAGGAGGAGGATAGAGGAGGATGTTGAGGGGGGGGAGGAATGCGAGGGTGACGTTTCTGAGGTGAAGAAGATCGCAGAGGCAACGATTGTGAAGGAGGCCGCCGCGCTCGTGAGCTTGCAGGAGGGGCCCATCGATCAGCTGCTCAAGCTAGTCACCAGAACCCACAAGGCCCTCTCCCAGTTCGCGAGCGACAGCGACGAGGCTCCTCTGTCAGCGAGGAAGGAGAGGAAGGGCGGCAAGGCCAAGGGTGGGAGGCAGTGGAGTGCCGATAGTCCGACAATCCGACATGATGATATTTTCCCTTCTCGGGGCCTCCCCCTATCACATCCTCCTCCTCCTCCTCCTCCTCCTCCTCCTCCTCCTCCTGTCGATCCCCCTGCGCTCGAACTTAAGGGGGCTCAAGAATCCCAGATCTCGAAGTCTCCCTCGAAGGGAGGAGGAGGGGAGGAGGAGGAGGAGGAGGAGGGGGGGGGAGGAGGAGGAGGAGGGGGGGGAGGAGGAGAGGAAGAGGAGGTGAAGTAGGGAGGAGGAGGAGCAAAAGCAAGTGAAGGTGGATCGTCATTTTGGATTCGGGTCATCTCGAGCGATGCTAGCTGCGGTTGCGTCCTGTGACTCGGGAGTCCAGTGCGCGAGTGGGCAGCTCGAGAGAGAGCGCGGCTAGAATTTTCAATGAAATTCAGGGATTTCGGGCTTCGCATGTGCAAATCCAATTTTTCTTTCATGAAAGTCCGGGATTTTTCAGAAAATGTAACGTCTCCCGGGATTCTTCATGAAAGTGTCCGGCCCCCGGCACTTTTGTCGCTTTTCCCCGGCAGTTTTGAGGATGCGCCAACGGTGAGCCATCGGTGAGCCACCGGCGATCCATCGGTGCGAACCACAATCCGTCCGAAACATTCAAAATCTACCGGTGAGCCACCGGTGAGCCCCCACCCCCATCGGTGAGCCATCGGTGAGCCATCGGTGAGCCATCGGTGAACCATCGGTGAACCCTTGGTGAACCCTCTGTGGGCCCTCTGTGGCTGTGGCCCTCTGGGGGTCCATTGGCCTCAGTGGACCATCTTTGACCCTCTGTGGCCCTCTGTGGACCCTGTGGCCCTCTGTGGACCCTCTGTGAACCCTCTCTGGCCCTCTGTGACCCTCTGGAACTGTTTGTGAACCCTCTGTGACCCATCTGGAGACCCTTGATATATTCTGGATACTCGTAATGCTCATGCACCTGCCACTGCCCGATCCCCGCTTGAGCAGCCGATCTCGAAGCCCGAAACCGTGAGTGTAGCGCCTGGGCGCGCGTCCATCTTCCCTCCTCGCAGGGATCCCTCCTCCATTCTCCTCCTTCTCTTCCATCTTCCCTCCTCATGCTTATGCTGCTGTTCCCTCTGCTCCTCATCATGCTCCTCATGTTGTTTCTCTTCATGCTCCTCCTGCTGCTCCTCCTGCTCTTTCCTGCTCCTCCTGGTCATCCTTCATCCCTTCTCCTTGTTGGCACTTTCTCCTGCTACCTCTCCCTGCCTTCACCGCCCTCTTCCTCGGAGATGTCCTCTGGCATTCATCAGAGAGCGAAACATGAACATTCGCGCCAGCCTGGCACCCTCCCCCACCATCCACCAGTGCCGGTCGCCTTCCGACTGCGCTGGACGGTTGCGATGCATGACGCCGCAGGCTTTGTCTCTTAGGCGTTGGCGACGACGAGCGGCGGAGCTGTTGGACGCAGGAAGAACTCGAGTCTGCAGCTCTGCGAGGATGGCAGAGCACAGGAAATTCCGAGGACCACCGAATAAAGAGGCTCGAAAACTGAAAGCAATGAAACTAGAAAACTGAACGCCCACGAACGCCGAGAAGTTTGGAGCGCATCATCTCCCGTCGTGCTGGGAGGTTGCGATGCATGCAAAGTCAGACTTCTTCCTTCCTTGGCGTTGGCGACGAGCGGCTAAGCCGTTCGACGTGGCAAGGAAGGAAGAACTCTGCCGCTCTGCAGCGCGACCACCTGGCGCGGCGAGAGATCCGAAAAACAACAACAAAAATGAGCAATGGACGACCAGGCCACCACGAATTCAAAATACCGCAAAGTTAAAGGATCGAGGGTCGAATACGAAGAAGTAGGAAGACAGATAGGCTCAACGCCGATGGGACGTTGAAGTACCGAAACCTAAGACGCCCTAAAACTGAGATGGCCGATGAAGCGGCTAGTGTCTATTAAAAACAACGACGTTGTCTCACCTATCTGTATATAACATAGCTTGTTGTCTACAACATAAACAACATAGTCAATCATAGGCAACATGCATGTTAATTGCAAGCTAGGTGAATTTATGCATTACATAGCGTTGCATAGCGTTGCACAGCGTTGTATAGCTCATCGTACCACATAGCAGTATTGCATAACTTAGCATGGCACGCTGCAAAACAGCAGCACATCATAGCATGGCACACAACAGAGAGCAACGCCGCAACACAGCATAGCGAAACACACACATGAGCTCTACTTCCGTAGCCGTGGTTCGCTCGAAGCTGGATTGTGGAGCATGCCCCAAAAAAGAAGCGTCGCACCAACGTGTGGACATTCCGACACCCGAGCCCTGCAGCGGAATGGGGGCACGAACGTGCAGGGTCTGGTCTTCTCGGCGAGCTCCAGACACTATATTGCCTCGGCGCGAGGATGACTGCGCGAACTCTGTGCGTCCCCGCCCACCTCGCTGTCGAGGCAGGCGCCCGATGGGGGCGATCTCCGAAAGTGGGCACTGGCCCCAGGCGCACCGACTGGGCACTACCAGCGCAAAGTGGACAACAACATAGGTAATGCTAAGAGAGCGTCTGGGGCACCAACAGTTGATGATGCGTTCTTGCCAATGCCATCGCACTTGAAAGTGAAAGGTCCCAGGGTGAGCCTTCCAGTGAGGGTCCGAGCTATGCGCGAATCGCTGCGCGCAGAAGTCATGCAGCCCCCCGATTACAAAGCGAAGCTTGCTGATGAGGTAGCAGTCGAGCAAACGCCGCCGATATATACCCAACACCCAGTAGTCAAATCCGCTGAGCCTGGTGAGTTGGCGGTTCCCGTTGCCATGCACATCGATGGTGTTCGTTGCGGCGGCAAGGCCGCAGCTGGTCGGCTCAAAAGCATCACTGCGCTTGCATGGGTGAACCTCGTGAGCGGTGTTCGGCATGTTGCGGCGACGGTGAGGAAACGACATTGTTGCAGGTGCGGGCGCAGAGGTTGGTGCTCAGTTCATAGATGGTGGGTTCTGGCGCGCTGGAGCATACAGGCTCTTGCCCACGGGAAGTGGCCGACGGAGTCAGTCGATGGCGGCGACCTCGACGACTCGAGGGGCCCGCCGGCTGGCCAGGATCTCGGCATCAAGGGGGCGTGCGCCTTCATCGTGAGTGATTGGGGGGCAGTCGCAAATCAGATCGGCGCCCCAGCGCGGAGCCGCGCGAGATTTCCCTGTCCACTCTGCGACGCCACGCGCGACAACATGCACGACTACAGGTGCTGCAGCGAGGAGGGAGGTCAGGGGGAGGAGAGGGGGGGGTGGGGGGGGGGGGGGGGGGGGGGGGGGGGGGGGGGGGTGGGCAAACTGGGAGTAGGGGACCGGCAAGTACCCGTTATGGATGGAGGGGAAGTCCACGGCGCCCTTCGAACGAAGTGCACGTAGGGCTCGAAAGGCCTCGAGACGCTCTAAGACGCCGCTTTGTTCTATGCCCCTATTAGGGGCCCAACGGCCCCTTCAAAGACAGGTCGCTCGACCATTGCACACCTTCCGAAGCCTCGCGCGCTGCGGTGGAGGCTGGGGTTTCGGAGCGATCTCGGGCCGACTCCCCCCTCCGCCTCCCCCCCCCCCCCCCTTCCCCCCGCCAAGAGGTGCCCGACCCCCTCACGTCTCCCTAGAGGCGACCCCCCTCAAAGCGCGAAAGAGACGCCCTCCTGTCGGGGCCGCGCCCTCGCCAGGTGGGCCGCGCGGCGGGGGGCGCGGCGACGAGGGCGCGGCCCCGACTGGGGCCCAACGAGTTTGAATGGGGGGGGGCACGCTTACCCTAGGTCACGCAGCGCCCCAGTGCCTCCGTGGACGTGCAGGGATTGCGAGCCCCACGAGGAGGCAACGTCGAAAGCTGAGGTTTGGGTGACCATTAACACACAGAAGGAAAGAGACAGCTTTTTGCGCGAAGCTGGCTTTTACTTCAACAAATCTGCGAAGACAGGCCATGGCCTGACAATTCGCAACAAGGCTGACGCCTTGAGTTATCAAAGCGCAGCCCTCGAACCACATGATCGCCCCCCCCCTCCCCCCCCCCAGAGAAGCCCCCCCCGACGTGAGGAAGTATGCAGAAATCAAACATCCAATGAAGCTGTGCTTTTGGAGAACTCGGAGGCAGCTTTGACGGGGGCCAGGAATCCGTTTTCGATTCTACGTGGGGCCTTGCCCTCGCGACACCCTTTGCTGTTCGATTACATGCGCACCGTGGCTGAGGGAGTTATGTCGCTTGTGATATTGCCCGCAGTGCGGGGCGCCATGCGCGATCCGCGGGCCCTCGCTTAACAGGGGGGGTGGGGGGGGGGGGGGGGGGGGGGGAATTGCCAGCGCAGCAAGAGGCCCCGCCTGGTGGATAATCAACGCACCTCCCCCCCCCCCCCCCCCCTGCGGCGCGGGGTTGGTAGGGGAGGGGTGGTGTGTGGTTTGTGTGTTGTGTGTGTGTGTGTGTGTGTGTGTGTGTTGTGTGTGTGTGGGTGTGTGTGTGTGTGTGTGTGTGTTGTGTGTTGTGTGTGGTGTGTGTGTGTGTTGTGGTGTGTGTGTGTGTGGTGTGTGTGTGTGTGTGTTGTGTGTGTGTGTGTGGTGTGTGTTGTTGTGTGTGTGGTGTGTGTGTGTGTGTGTGTCTGTGTGTTGTGTGTGGGGGGGGGGGTGGGGGGTGGGGGGGGGGGGGGGGGGGGGGGGGGCGAGGGGCAGCAGGCGGGCAATATCCTGAGGATGAGGTGGTGGGTAGGAGGAAGAGGAGGAGGAGGAGGAAGAGGAGGATGGGGGTCGAGGTATCTCATGGTCACCTGAACCAAAGGCTAAGTGTACAGGTCTTTGAGAGAATGAATGCTAAGCTAGCTGCGTGGTATGCTAGCGAGCGGTTGCAGGGGCACGTGCTTTCTGAAATTGATATGTTCAATGTCAAGATGCTTGGATCAGAAGATAAGCCCGTGCTCATGACAAAAGCTGCCGAGGCCGTTTCGCTTTTCAGATTTGTGGCGTTGCGTTTATTGCCAGATTGGCATGGGTATATCGAGCACGGCAGAGCGCGGCTTGAATGCACGCGCCCATTGATGCATTGGGTTGAATTATTGGAGTTGTTGCCAGATGTACCGTGTCAAGAAGATTGTGATGAGCTAGAGCGCCTATGTCTCAAACATCCCGTCCTACTTCCCGCAGCTCGCATCCCGTATGCGCCGAACACCACTTGTGGTGCCACCTCACAATGCGAATCCCCATCATGAGGCACCCACGCTTATACGCTACATGGAAGGACGAGGCGTTGAATTCCATATTCGCCACTATGGCTGAATGTGTGTCTACGCTGCTTCCTTCGAACGCGGTATATTTTGCAGGCTGGATCTGCAAGCCGCGAACAACGCGGGCGCATTCAGATCCGATCTTAAAGAGTAGGGCAGGGGAGGAGAGAGCAACGCACAAGAGAGCAACGCAGCAGTAGCAAAACACAGTGGGACTGAATGGGGGGGGGGGTCCAGGGGCGCCGATCGATCTCCAGGGGATCTTCGGATCTCCAAGGGCGCCGATCTCTAGGGGCACTGGTATCCAGGGGCGCCGATCTCCAGGGCCATTGTAGTTTGCTTTGGGAGGGTGGGTAAAAAGAGCTCGCGCGCTGGTGGTGCCGCGCGCCTAGGGCCCGTGAGGAGCCAGCCATGTGACCGAAGGCCGTCACGATGTGTCCTCTAACCTCGCTGCCTCCTCCATCCTCCTCCGATGCCTCATGTTCTGCAGAACGATCGAAGCATGCCCGAAGCCCGCCGCGTCTAACCCGACGCCAATGAGGCCCGAGAAGAGCTCGACGCCCAAGCACGGAGAGCACGACGGCTCTAGAGGCCGAAGATCTCGAGGAGGAGGACGAGGACGAGGAGGACGCCAAGAAAAGCGATAGCGATACCTCGGATTCGTGGAAGCTCATGGACCAGGAGGGAGAAGAGGAGGAAGAAAGCGAAGAAGAGGAATATAATGAGGATCTTGAGGTATACCCGAAAACACAAATGAAATCATTCGAGATCAGGCGCCTCGTCGACACGGAAATCAGACTGCAGGATTCTGCAGAAGATCCAGGAGCCGATTGAAGACGGATGCCGTGGCGGCGTCGCAGGCATCCATCTTCGGCGGGGGGCCTGAGACAACGGGACCATTTTCACAGGGAGGGCTGGGGGCCCCGATGGAAAGACTGATGCCGCGGTTTCGCAATCCTTCATCCCCAGGGCCTCGCGGGCTCCAAGATGAAACGAAGCTTCGGGCCCCGCCCCGCCCAACCCCGATCGGGCCCTTTTCCCACCCGAGGGGAGGCGCGAGGAAGAAACGAGAACAAGAGAACTCGAACTCGAGAAACGGCGAGCCGTTCCCACCGCGCCCTTTGAAGACGATTCGTAGGCCTCCTCCGCCCCCTAGAGTTCACCCGTTCGCTTTGCGTCGTGGGCCGCCGCCTGGAGACCCGGATCGAGTTTTGGCGGGGTGGGGCCTCGTCCTCCTCCTCCTCCTCCTCTTCCTCCCCTCCCTGCTGCTGCTGCTGTTCCACCTCCTCTTCCCTTACCTGACTTCCTCCTCCTCCTCCTTCTCATCCTTCCTCTCCTCCTCCTCTCCCACTTCTTCCTCCGTTTCTCCCCCGTGTTCCTGCCCCCCCGCTCTCCCGCCCCCCTGCCAGCCGCCGTCGCTGATCCCTCAACTGCCACCGCGCCCGCCCTGAACGAGGGGAGGGGAAGGGTGAGGAGGAGGATGGGGGGGGAGGAGGAGGGGGGGGAGGAGGAGGAGGGGGAGGGGGAGGAGGACAAGCTAGGTGCGCTCGCGTCATATCTGACGTCCTACCCTTCCCTCCCATCCCTTACCATGGCGCTGATTTTCTCTATCCGCGGACGCGTGTCGTAGCGGACCTGTGGCTCCGCGCGCGCGTGCGTAGTGGGTGGTGGTGCACGTGCGTGCGTGCGTGCGTGCGTGTGGTTGTGGTGGTGGTGGTGCTGGTGTTGGTGCTGGTGCTGGTGCTGGTGCTGGTGCTGGTGCTGGTGCTCGTGCTGGTGGTGGTGTTGGTGCTGGTGGTGGTTGTGATGGTGGTGGTGGTGGTGGTGGTGGTGGTGGTGGTGGTGGTGGTGGTGGTGGTGCGGCGCGGTGGTGGCGGGCGGATGGGCGCGCGAGAAAGAGGCCCGCGCTGGGGCGAGAACGCCATCCTGAACGACGGAGGCCGGACACCGATCCGAAAATGAGGCCCACGCTGCAGCGGGAGCACGATTCGGAACGATTCGGGGGCAGAAATGAGGCCGGCGCCTCAGCGAGAACATTTTTTTCACAAACAAAAACGCAGGCGAAAACCCGTTTCCCGGGAATCCTGTGTGTTAAAAAACAGTACGCGGGGGGCGCTCGGCCCGAAAATGACGCCGGCGCCTCAGCGAGAGTCGTTTCCCGGGATTTCCCGGGAATCCTGTGTGTAAAAAACAGTACGCGGAGAATGCGCGGCCATCGCCCGGACGCCACCAGGGGAAGAGGGAGAGTATTTTCATATTGAGTAATTGTGCAGGAAAAGGAGGAGGAGGAGGAGGAGGAGGAGGAGGAGGAGGAGGAAGGAGGAGGAAGGAGGAGGAGGAGAGGAAGAGGAGGAGGAGGAGGAGGGGGGGGGGGAGGAGGACGAGGCGGAGGAGGAGGCGGAGGTGAGGAGGAGGGGGAGGAAGGAGGAGGGGGAGGAAGAGGAGGATCAAGGAAAAGGACGAAAAGGAGGAGGAGGAGGAGGAGGAGGAACGATCGAGGGGGGAGGAGGACAAGGAACACAACTGGAGGGAGGGCAAAGAGGGGGGGGGAGGAAGAGAAAGAGAAGGAAAAGGAGGAGGAGGAGGAGGACCGAGGAGGGTTCTTAAGGGGAGGGAGAGGAGAAGGAAACAAAGAGAGGGAGGCGAGGAGGGCCAGGAAAAGGACGAGAGAGGAAGAGGAGGAAAAGGAGGAGGAACAACCATTTTGGCTCAAACCTACGGAGGGGAGGAGTACCCGCCATTTTGGCTCAAACCTATAGAAACCGCAATTTGCAGCGGATGCTGCTGCTGCTGTTAAGACATTGCTAAATGCAACGGCTCCAATGGAACACAACGCAATCACATGGATATGCGCGCAAGCGAATTAACTGCGTTAGCCAAGCAACACGCGACCTCAGTATAACAATGTTGTTTGGCTGCGTTGTTCGATTGAATTCATCTTGTCTGTATTGATCATCTTGTCTTTACTACAGACGATATCGCTTATCGTCTATGATATAGACAGCATAACCCCATCGTCTGATTTCGACACTAGAGGACCTCTGGGAAAGCAGCCCCCGCGCTCTACGGGCGCGAGACAGCGGGCGAGATCGCCGAGCACATCCGCACCATGTCTTTGACGAGCACCAAGGAGCGCCTCAACGTCCGCGGCATCTTCCGTGAAGAGGGCGGCGCGACCAAGCGGTGCGTGGTGCTGGTCGCCAAGACACCGCCGGGCGCGGTGGTGTCCACGGCGGCGGTGCGCTTGTGCTGCGGCCTCTCCACGGTGACAGGCGACGTCGCGATGCCGGCGCCCGCCGCGCGCGTGATCGAAGACCACCTGGTCGGCATGGCGGCGCGCCGCGACCCCGCGCTAGGCTTTGCCAGCGCGCAGGTGATCGGTGCGAACCGACTGCTGCTGCTGGTGCGCGGCGCCTCGCAGACGACGACGGGCCCGATCGAAGGCGGCAAGGAGCTATCGGAGCAGCGCTTCAAGGTGTGGCCCGGGTCGGCCAGCTGCCTCCTGAGCGACTCGCCCGCGCGGGTGAACCTGTTGGGGTATTGCGATTTCGGCGAGATGCCGGCGCACCGCTTGGACAAAGAGGCCGCTCTCGTCGTCGCGTCCGCCGTCGACTCCCCCGCGCCAGGTTCTGCCGGCGCCGCAGACGCGGCGGGGCTCGCTGCGGCCAGCAGCGGTCAGAGCCCGTGCCCCGCTCTCTACATGGAGCACGTCAGCAAGCTTTCCAAGGACGAGGTCACGATGCTGACGCGCGGTCTGGCGGCGGAGTGGAAAGCCGCTCTGACGGCGGCCGATGCTTCCGACGCGGCACTGACTCCTATGTCGGTCATGGGCAGCGAGTGCCGGTCGGGGGAGCGCTCGCGGAAAAGTTAAGCGCATGATATCGGAGCTGCGCCCCCCGATCGCGCCCTCGCAGGCGATGGCCGACCTCGCGCGGCGCCAGGCTCTGCCAGCACCGGCCCCGCCAGCGCGCGCGTGTGAGTGGACCCGCTGACCACTGCGCGCTCTAGTTTTGATGAGCGGGCCGAGTAGGCAGAACGAGAGAGCCACGGCGGCAGGCTCTGCCAGCGCCAGCTCCGCCAGCGCGCGCACGTGAGCGGGCCCGCCGGCCACCGCGCGCTTTTGTTTGGGCGAGCGGGGCGCCGTGGTAAAAAGGAGGCATGTGGTGGGTACTGCTTGCCTCCCGGCCGCTTTTGCGCGCTGCTGCTGCTTGTTCCCGTGCCCGCCACTGCCCTTCCACCTGCGCGAGGGTTCTGGTTTTCCATACTTCTGCCGCTCCACCGGCGCCATCTTCCAACGGCAACGACTCCACTCTTCCATGATCTTCCATGGTTTCATTTTTGCATTCGCATTGTCGCGCCGATGCCTCGCGCCTGCTGCCCGTGATTCCGCCGGCCCGTGCTCATCGCCAGGCCTTCCCCGCCCGCCGAAGCACTTGCGCCTCCGAGAGAATTTGCCAGCCGGGCCCGCCCGCGTCGGTCGCGCCGCCCGCGCAGGCAGACCCGGGGCCTTCCAGGCGCCAGGCTCTGCCAGCTCTGCCAGCGCAGCCGGCGCAGCTTCTGCCAGCTGGGGCGCGCTCGCGGGTCGCATGGCACATCGGGCCCGTGGCCGACGCATGCGCGCGTGGACATGCGACGCGCTGGCCGGAGGGCGGTGACCACATCGAGGGCCCATCAGATGGTCCGAGTGACAAGGTCGAAGAGGTTTCGTCGGAAGGGGGAGTCGGGGCGCCCCGCCGGGCAGCCCGCCCCGGTGCACTGGCCATCATTACACGCCCCCTCCGTGCGCGCCGCTTCAGGCAGCATCGGCTCAACTCGCTGGCCGGCTCGCTCGACGCGCCCGGCGACGTGCCGACGCGCCGATGCGGAAGCGCGCTTCCAGGGGCCAGGCCCCGCCAGCCTGCGCGGCCCCGGGGGGCTCGCCATGGCTGTCGAAGCGTGCCTCTTGGAGCACCACGTCCGCAACATCTCATGGCACGTCGTGTTGAACAGCCACGCGTCCGCTCGCCCAAAGGCGCGCGGCGGGCCAATCGTGCCTTCGATTACGGCGTGCAAACTACCAATCACACGCACCAGGCAATGCCAGCGCTGATTGGCGGTGCACCTTGCACATGCCCAACGGCTTCGCCGCCGGAGCCGGCCGCAGAGTCGTGACAGATGGAGATGGCAGCAAGGTGAGGCATCCGAGGTCGCTTGCCTCCGTGCCGCTGCTAGCCTAGTCAGCACTTCGCCGTCGGAGTTATTCTTCCGCCCAGCGCAGTGGGACATCCCCTTAGATGGCCCGGCGGCGGTGCTGCAGGGCGGTCACGGGGCGCCAGCCAGGCTCTGCCAGTGCACGCTCCAGCGCGCTCGCAGGATGCCGGCGCGGAGGCGTCCGAGCCGCGCGCGGACGCGCGCGCGGTGGACCTGGTCCGCCGTGGTCTGCAAGCGCACGGCGGCGAGTTCGACCCGTCTGCAACATCGCGTAGAAAGAGGGGCCGCCAACCCGGCGACGAGCGGGCCCATGCCGAGTTCAACGGCCCCCTGGGGCCCTTGAGGACAAGAGGTGCGCAGTGGAATTGGCGATTGCTCCGCGGGCCCTTCGAAGGGTTTGGCGGCTGCCTTGCACGAGGCTCTGCGTCGCTGATTCCGGCAGATGCGCTGGTCTAGGAGAAGGCTGATGCTCGCGACTTGCCTCGGACATGCGCGCGTTCAGACCAGAGGTATGCCAACTGGCCGATTAGTCATCCACCGTAGGGGAAGCAGCCGCAAACGCAGAGATAGAGAGAGAGATAAATAAATACAGAAATATAGAGAAACGAAACAAGAAAGACAAAATGGAGCGCCGTCGAATCTGCGGGGAAGCCTCGTCGAGCAATGTTTCGGTCGGTCAGACCCATCTCAGTTCCTATATCGCAGCCTGCGTTCAGGGCGTCCAGATGGTCGGCTGCTCAGCAGCGGGGGGCGCGGGCAGTGCGCGGCCTCCTCCAGAGTCTGACGGACGCCGAGACAGGCTTCCCTGGCATGATGAGCTGGGCGACAGCTTCGACGAGGATAGTCGTGAAATATTCGGCAGGGATGATCGACGATGGTCTGGAGCTAATCGCAACTCGGGGGCGACGCTGAGCTGCCACAATATCGCGCCAACCACGCCCAGGTGATGTGCGCAACGGCCATCGAGGTCGCCATCGTGAGTCAGGTCTCGGAGCTGGAGCATAACTACACGGACAAGGCCAATAGCAACCCGTCTTGAAAGATGGAAGTGCCAAGCGGGCGTGATCGCTGGGGCAAGGCGATGGGATTTCTCCGTGGGAGGTCGAGGGGGCCAGGGCGCCATGCAGAGCCAGGTGGAGACGGGCTCTGCGACGATCGAGAGGCCCGAGATCCCGGATCAAGACCTAGCGCATCAGGAGGTCATCGTTCTCATGGTTGTGTCCGGCACGCGCGGCCTGTCGAACCTCGCGGACCAGCGCGATGCGCTGCGGAAGGTGATGAGGGGGTCCTTCGCTCTACAGCTGAGTGGCATGCAGACATATAGCCAGTGGCACGAGCTCTCCGCTCCGCGAACCAGAGCAGGCACTAGTAGACGAGGATCGCGGTGTGAAGGCATGCCCGGGCATCAGGCACATGGAATGTTGAGTGAATGTGGTTTGCAGCATGCTGCCTGAACCCTCGGGCGTGCATGCGTGCATGCGCACCGCCTAGCGCTCTTCGCCGTTCCTTGCTCATCTGCTTCGACTATCGGGAGCCACGGGCGCGGGGCGCGCTCGGAAAAAGGAGATAGCCGCAGGGTCATCGAGGAGTGGGGCACCAGGGCTTGCAACGGGGAGTTTGGGATGTTCAGGAAGAGCAGCAGGAGCAGCAGCGTCGGGGGGCGGAGGGCGAATCGAGGGGTAGGAGGAGCGTGGCGGGCGCGGCTCTGGAGGGCCCCTGCGGGATCCTTGAATCCTCGAAGGCCTTCGGAAAGGGGGCTCCAGAAAAGGTGCGCGGGGCCCGGGGGGCCTCGCAGCCGCTCCGCCCCCGGTCGAGGTGGCGCTGCACGGCGCCGGGGTCTTCCTGGGCGGCCCTCCTCCGACGCGGCGGCCGCCAACGGACAAGGGCCCGCGCTTCCGTGGCGTCCTGGGGCAGATGCAGATCATGACCGCCAGTGCGTCTGACTCGGGCGTCGCAAGTCCGCTCTCGACCCGAGGCCTGGCCAGAAACACTGCAGCGCGAGGTTCCCGCGGAATGCGGGGCCGAGGGCTCCGATGTCTCACGTGCGGCAATAGCTGGGCGACGGAGGCCTGGGTATTCAGACTTCCGTACCGTTGTTCGCCTTGGAATTGCGAAGGCGGGCAACGCGCGCGTGAGCTTGAATTTTGCGCGTGTCGGGAAATATGGCTGAAATCCGCTGGTTGTATCTCGTCCACTGGACCTTTCTCCCCTGCCTCCATCCTCCTTTCCCCCCGTCTGCCTTCCCCCCTCCGCCTCCCGACTTCCACCCCTCACCCACCCATCCTCCCCTTTCCTTCTGCCATCCCGCCCCACCGATGTTTTTTCTTTCCCTCCTCATCTCTCCTCCTCCTCCCCTTTCTCCTCCTCCTCCTCCTCCTCCTCCTCCTCCTCCATTCATGTTCTGTATAAGCAGCTTCTCCCTGCCGCACCCCGAGGCCAGTTTGGAGGCAGTGCCAGGTGTTCCGCCTGAGACTTCCTCACCACGCGTAACTCTGACTATTAAACATTGACAACTGCTTCACATATGGAGCTTCACGGATTGAGGACAACCCATTTTCAAAGTGTGGTTATTGCATCAGCGCCGCGCGCATTCGTTTTAAACATTTGCAGGGACTTCACGGATTGACGGCGGTTCCTTTTCAACACGTGGTTCTCGCATTAGCGCCGCGCACATTCGTTTTCAAACATTTGCAGAAGCTTCACGGATTGAGGGCGGTTCCTTTTCAATATGTGGCTCTCGCTTTAGCGTCGCGCACATTCGTTTCAAACATTTGCAAAATTCGCACGGGTTCCCATGATGAGCGTACCAGAAATGGCGTTCTGGAAAGATTCAGGATTATGCGGGTGCAGCCGTTACGTTGGTTCGCGGGGCAGGAGGCCCACGAATGGCGTTCTGGCGCGATTTAGGATCGTCAACACGCAACAGTCAGGTTGATCCGTGCCGTTGGAATCCCGAGAACAATGTTTTGGCATGCTTCAGGTTGTC
>CAUYUJ010015267.1:42500-60000 GCA_963575745.1 Prorocentrum cordatum
GGGTGGGGGGGGGGGCGAAGCGCGAGCCCTTCTGTTGCCCCTGGAGGACGAGGAGGAGAAGGAGGGGGAGGAGGAGGAGGAGGAGGAGGAGGAGGAGGAGGAGGAGGAGGAGGAGGAGGAGGAGGTGGAGGAGGAGGACCAGGAGGAGGAACGGAAGCTTTGGGCCAGCTCCGACTTTGGGGCGCGCTTCGAGGCTGCAGTCCTTCAGGATAGAGGACAGCGTCGCGAACGCCGACGTGGTGGGCCTGGTGAAACGCACCAGGGAGGGCGGCTGGGCCTTCAAGGATCGGGAGCACGTTGGCCGAGGCCTCCTAGATGGGCTCGCGCCGCATCGCCGCTGCATCGCCGATGCGCCTCGACGTGGAGCCCGATTTGCTTCGCGTCGACGTCGCCGATGCATCGCCGACGTCGACGATGTATCGCCGGTGCATCGCCGACGCATTGCAGATGCATCGCCGATGCGTCGCCGATGCATCGCCGATGCGGCGCGAGTCTCCGACCCCATCTACCCCGACCCCATCCAGGAGGCCTCCAGCTCAGGGGGGGATGAACAGTTGAGCAATCCAAGCGGCATGAGGAGCCAACGCAGAAGTCGTCGGTGCGAGCCAGAGGGGCGAAGCTGGCAAACGTCTTCGCAAGCTGCACCAAAGTGTCGAGTCTGATGTGCCTGTGTTCCACCACCACCACCATAAGTTGGAGGGAGAGGGGGTCCTCCTCCTCCTCCTCCTCTTCGTCCTGCTCCTCCCCCTCCTTCTCCTCCTCCTCTTCGTCCTCTTCCTCCTCGTCCTCATCCTCCTTCCCCCCTCCAAGTTAGGGTGGTACGGTGGTGGTGGTGGGAAACAGGCCCATCAGAGTTCTGGGGTGGTTTTCATCAGCTGCGTCTCGTCGAGAGCGTTCTGCGGCTGCCCGGATCGTCCCGAGCGGCCGCGTGAGGCGCGAGTGATGACCCGAAGGCCGGATGACGAGGATCATTGAGAGAAAAGACTCTGGGGGGGATGCATCGACCTCCAATCGCCCACTGAACGCCGATGGGGCCTGATAGCCCACCCCACCCAGCGTGTGGATTCGGTGTCGGGGGACAATCCCCGAGTTATCGGCGATGTATCGACCATTGCAGGTCGATGTTCCTTGTCCCTCAGACGTTCCCCCTGAAAGGAGATTGACGAGCCCGCCGAGTTCGGCTCCCACTTCGTCGACATCATCGAGCCGTGCATCGGCGACGTCATCCGTGCCGAGCTTCCTGGAGCCCCGGCCTTCCAGAAGGCCTTTGGATTCTGATGTGTGCCGACGTGCGTCTGCTCGACCATGCCATCTCATGTCATACGGCCTATTCACGTAATATACAAGTGGCAAGTGCGTGCCCAGGCTCATACAAAAAGAATTGCAGAACGTAAGCATCGCAGGAAATTGACATGAAGAGGACGATGAAGCCAGATCCGAGGAGGAAGAGGAAGGAGATGGAGAAGCAGAGGAGAACGGAGAGAATGAAGTTCTTGAGGATCACCAGGGGGTTGTTGGCAAGAAGGCGCAGCAGCGGATTCGCAGTCGAACGCAGGTGGGGTTGTCCTTTCTTGCGATGTGCGTGTGTGTGTGTGTGTGTGAATGTGTGTGTGTGTGTGTGCGTGTGTGTGTGTGTGTGGCGCAGGAGGGCGTTCCACACCGTTCGATTGCAGTTGAAGAGAAGCTCCTACGCCAGTGCTTGGAGGGTGTCACTAGAATGGGGGGATGCCTCACGCGAAACCGCTGCGTTTCGAACAGCGACGCCCAGCATCGTTGAAAACCATTGTTGCTGAAGGTGTTCTGAGATTTTTGAACACGGCTGCGCTTTTGGACTGTGTAGTCGCAATCTGCGTGAGGGGGGCGTCCGGTTTTCAAAATTGCGAAGATGTCCCGAGCGAAATTGTCAAACACATCGCGGGCGGGACGGGTGCCATTAATTGTTTCTAAGCTCTACTTTTTCGGAGAGGTGAGTGTGATCTTTATATATATACACATTCGCGAAACATATGTATGTAATCACACATATGAATATATGTACAACTATGTTCATTTGCGTATATATATATATATATATATATATATATATATATATATATTTATACACATGTATACTCTCAGTTCCAGTTATGCATCGTTGTATGTGTGTCTGAGAATATTTGTGTATATCGATATATCTATATATATGTATATATATATACATACATACATACATACTTCTAGATATATAGGCCTTCGGCGCATCCGCCGCCGTGCCTGGGTTGTGGGCCATAGGCTTCTAGGATGCTCGTGGGGATGTCGCGGGAGACCTCTCGGGAGCCTCTTGGGGTCCGTTTTGAAGCGCTTGCGGGGCCGTTTGGGGGCGCCTTGGGGGCCTCAGATGCCCTCTTAGGACCCTCTTGAGGCCCTGTTGGGCTCTCTTGGGGCTCTCTTGGGGCCTCTTGGGGCCCTCTTGGGCCGTCTTGGGGCCCTCTTCGGCCGCCTTGGCGCTCTTTGGGGGGTCTCTTGGTCCGTCTTGGGGCGATCTTTGGGGCCTTCTCGACCGCCTTGGGACTTCGCCAGCTTGTCAAACAGGCGAGAGTCCGAAAAACCTTCAAACCACAACAAACATAACGCAATGCGTTTGGCCTCATGAGGCCCTCTGGAACGTCCTTTTGAGAGCCTATTTGGCCCCCTTGAGCCTCCCCTTGACCGACTCGAGACCATCTTGGGCCATCTTGGAACGCGCTTGGGCGGTCTTGGACTCTCTTGGAGCGGTCTTGGGCCATCTCGGAGCTGACTTGGACCTCTCTGGGGCCGTCTTGGGGACCTCCTCTTCGGCGTTTTGGGGGGATCTCTTGGGCCGTCTTGGTGGGGTGGGGGGTGGGGCGGGGGGCGTGCTACTCGGGCTGGGACGCGCTTCCTCCCTCGCCTGGAGCCCCTCCCCAGCGGGCTTCGCCGCACCAGAACGCCATCATTCGTACCTCGCTCTTTCCGTCATGGCATATCTGGCACTCGGCGATCTTGCGCAATATTGGGCCATCTTGGAAGCCAACTTGAAATTGCTTGGGCCTTCGTGGAGCCATCCTGGGCCATCCTGGACGGCCTAACTGGTCGCGCCCCCCCCGTCCAGTCCAAGAGGTACGGGGGCAAGGGGGGGTCCCAGTAAACCTTTCTCTGGAGTGGAAGGGGGGTTGGAAGAGGAAGCCCCGCTAAACTACTTTTGGCCTGGAGGCCTGGTGTGACTTCCAAAAGAGTCCCCTGACAGCCCAAATTCACCCAGAAACCACGAGGTTCACGCTCGGCTTCTACGCTTTTCCGGTCAGAGTGGCCCCAAGAAGCCATCCAGACAATTCGGGACGGTTCCGAGCGGGCTCCACGACGGCCCAGGAGGCCTTCTCGTGCGACTCAAGACGGCGCACCATGCCCTCGCAGATAACCCCCTCCACACGGCGGTGCCCAACAGGCTTCGAGAATGCCCACAGGAGGTGCCGAGAGCGGCCCGGGGCGCCGGCGTGCTGGCACACCGGAGTCCTTCGGCTCAGCAGACAGTCGGGTCTGAGCCCCGGGTCCTCGCAGGAGACTCAGCCCTGACTCCAGATCCGCCCTACTTTGGCTTTTTTTACAACTTTAAATTGCGTCGGACATCCACCCAGAAGGAGCCGAAAAAGTAGGGCGGAAACTGCTGCACCCAACATAAAATAGGGCGGACATCCACAGAAACAGCAACAGAAAAGTAGGGCGGAAATTGGCATCAGCGGGGCTTGACAAGTAAGGCGGAAATTCCAAGCCCTACTTACGAATTTCCCCAAAGTGGGGCGGATCCGGCGTCAGGGAGCGGACCTGGGGGCCAGATCGCCGCACTGAAGCACGAGGCCTCTGCTGCAAGAGTCCCCTTCTGGCCCGCGGGCCGCAGCCCCCGGCCCAGACCGAGGATAGGACACGCCTCTGCCAGCCGCCTTCGCGCTGCAGGGACACGACGCAGTGCAGAGACGGGGGCGGGATGAAGGAGGACACGAGCACACCAGGAATGGAGGGAAGGAGGAGGAGGAGGAGGAGGAGGAGGAGGAGGAGGAGGAGGAGGAGGAGGAGGAGGAGGAGGGAGAAGCACCGTGAACAGACGCAGCGCGGGCGCCCCCGCGTGCCGCAGATCTCTTTCGTCACGGACAAGGACCACTCCGTGGCCAGCCTGCCCGCCGACGCGGTGCTGAAGCGGATCTTCGTGGGCATCGGCGGCTCGCTGTCGCCCACCCAGGTGGGGCTTCCCTTCCCGCCGTCCTCTTCTTCTCCCTCCCGCTTCTCCGAGCTCCCTCCTCTGCTGCTCCAGCTGGGGCTCCCTTCCGTTCTGCCCCCTTTTCTTCCTCCTGCTGCCTCCGCCGTGCTCCCTCCTCCCTCCTTCCTGCCCCCCCCCCTCCCTGCTGCATCCTCCCCCCCACCCCCTCTCCTCCGTCGTCCTCCTCCCCAACCCCCTCCGTCTTCGCGCCCCTCGCCTGGGGTTTCCCAGCACTGGCGCAGCAGAGGAGGTCGCTGCCCCCGCGCGAGAGCACGCCCGCGGGTGGCGCCCGCGCAGTGCCCCATCCAGAGCTCCTCCGTGGCACGCAACTCCGCACGGGCCTGACGCAATGAGGAGGAGGAGGACGAGGAGAAGGAGGAGGAGGAGGAGGAGGAGGAGGAGGAGGAGGAGGAGGAGGAGGAGGAGGAGGAGGAGGAGAGGAGGAGGAGGACAAGGAGGAGGAGGAGGAGGAGGAGGAGGAGGACAAGGAGGAGGAGGAGGAGGAGGAGGAGGAGGAGGAGGAGGAGCACAACTCCCCCGTGGCCCTCCTTCTGGCCCCCCTCATCCCTCGCGCCTCCTTCCCTTCTCCGAGGCGCGGCCGCCCCACCACCTCTTCTCTCTTCGGCTGCCCCATGAGGGGCAAGTGGCAGCTCGTCCCGACAGACCGCGGATACCCGTCCCAGGGCCGCGTTCTGCCTACGCCTATGATGTTTCAATCTACTGTAGCCTTGACCACCAGAAATGATTTCCAGCACCAAGACATTACCGAAACTTGAAGGTTTTCACGTCCTGGGCCCTGGGAGGCGACACTCGTTCGAGAGTGCTCGAACTCATGCCTGGGACGTGGTCTTCAAGTACGATGGGAGCAACGTGAGCCTGCGCGCCTCCTTCCCCCCTTCGGCCTCCCCGCCGGTGCCCGTGCCGCCGTGGCGCGCGCCTCGCGCGCGCCCCTCGGCGCCTTAAGCCCGAGGGCCACCCGGCGCCCTGTTCGGGGACGGCCGGCGGCGACCATTCAAGTGCTCGAGGTGCAGCGCGGCGGCAGAGGGCCACCGGCCGTGAGCGGAAGCGTTAATACCCTGTAATAAACAGTTACTGCTAAGTAACCCCAGTAGAAAGTATTTTACCTTCCGCCGTGGCCGCGCAACCGCTGCGCTTTGTCGTCTTGGTGAAAGGCTTGGTGCAGGAGTCTACGGGGGAGGGGGGGCCATCGCAAGTCTTGCGACGCTCTCGCCTTCATTCGCCGCGGCAAGATACATGGGCCAAACTACTGTCGCGGCGGTGTATGTTTGATCATTTTGGGGTATTTTTTTGGAGTGCTTCTAATTTCTCGCCCAAAGAGTCCCCCCACAGGGAACAGGCCCGACCCAACACCGGCCCAGCCCAGCCCGCGCCGTCGCTGCCTGGCCTCCTCGCGGCGCTCCTCTCCTCGTGCTGCTGTGGCCCCCCCCCATCCCCCCCCCCAGATTCAGGAGGGACAAAAAACACAGAGACACAATTAATCGTCGACTCCCAGAAAGTATGGGGAAATGTGGAAAGACATGCTGCTGCGGCCCCCCCCTCCTCCGTCTCCTCCTCCGTCCTCCTCCTCCCTCCTCCTCCTCCCTCCTCCTCCTCCTCCTCCTCCTCCTCCTCCCTCCTGCTCCTGCTCCTGCTCCTGCTCTCCTCCTGCTCCTCCTCCTCCTCCTCCTCCTCCTCCTCCTCCTCCTCCTCCTCCTCCTCCTCCTCCTCCCCCCCAGATCTCCGACGATCGAGCTGCTCGGCCGGGGAGACGTTCCTGGATCTTGTGGCCCTCGGGGGCTGCCCCCGCCAGCAGGGGCGGATCCGTTGCGCTTGTGATGCTGCTGTAGCTTCGATGCTCTGTTGCTGCGTGATCTTCTACCGCTCCTCCTGCTCCTCCTCCTCCTGTTCCTCCTCCTGCTCCTCCTCCTGCTCCTCCTCCTCTGCCTCCTCCTCCTCCCCTCCTCCTCCTCCTCCTCCTCTTCCTCCTCCTAAGGGGCGTTCGCTCCTCCTCCTCCTCCTCCTCCTCCTGCTCCTCCTCCCCCTCCTTCTCCTCCTCCTTCTCCTCCTCCTCCTCCTCCTCCTCCTCCTCCTCACCCCTGCTTCCTCTTCCTTCGCTCGTGTGGCACCTCAGTGCGAGTACCGCGGACTTAGTCCGATTCGGTCTGCGCACTCGCGAGCTGCCAGTTTGCCTTGTGGATGCCAGCCGCTCCTCGGAGCAGTCTCGTGACTGCTTCCGTCATGTTCTCCTATTCCGCTTGCTCCTCCCTGACTCCTCCCTCCTCCCCCGTCCTCCCCCTCCTCGACCTCGTCCGCGCGATGTGTTTTTTGCACGCCCATTTTGCTTTCTGAGGCCACGGATCACTGCAAACGTTTGCCTATTGCAGGTAGGCTCGTGGAGTGTTCCCGGTTTCCCTGGCGACTTTTAGAAACGCATTGTGACATCAGCCCTGGCGAATCGAAATCTTGTGTTCGCGAGAGAAAAACATGAGCCCGGGGACAAACCACACCCGAGGAATGGGTCCTGACCATGAGGGCCGGGTTTCTGAATATCGTCTCGCGTCCTACACGTGGAGCCTCTACAAGTAGGTGCGCCGCAGATGGCAGCTACTTCAGCCTGCGCCGGGGATAGGTACTAACACAACTTTAAAGCATAGGTGCTGGTTCAGCCTGCACCAGGGGATAAGCAGCAACACCATTTGAAACCATAGGTGCGCGGTCATGAGGAGTGTTTGTACAGTGATTTGCTTGGTAACTCATGTGGTCTGTCGGGCGTCGGGCGGCGGTGCAGGCACGGGATCGACATCCGATCTGATTGCGAGCTCGTCCTCTGCCTCCTCCTTCTGCGCTCCACCTCTTGTCCTTCTCCGCCGCCGCCAGACCCGCCCCCTTGAGGAATCCTATGGGTCTATCAAGGATTCCATGGGATGTCCTAAGGAACCCGATGAATGTCCCAATGGTTTCTATGGATTTCCGCAAAAATCCATATAACTTCTTAAGGATTCCTATGGAGCTGTCCTGAGGAAACTTCTGCATTGCCAAAGGACTCCTATGGATGTCCTACTGATGTTTTATGGACTTCCTCAGGATTCCTATATATTCCTCTTCTTATATTTTTATGAGCCCGGGCGGGGGGAAAACCCATCCCCCCCCCCCCCTCAAAAACCAGACTCCCGGGATCTGGGGCTTTGGAACCCTCCGGACGGGCCTCGAAGCGGCCCCCCTGGCCTCGCAGGGCGTTTTGCCAAGCCTTCCCAGCACACCTAGGGCGATCAGGGGAATCATCGGAGACGTCTCAGAGACCCCCATGACAGCGCAAGAGCGCTCCAAGAGTGACCGACGTGACCTCAAGATGGCCCAAGAGGCCTCCAGGACGGCCCCAAAGAGGCCTCCAAGAGCACTCCCAAGAAGCAAAAATCATTGATTTTCTGGCAGTTGTTGGTGAACTTTGGGGTTCTCCTCTTTTCGGCTTCCCGACGCTCCAAGACGGCGGTCTTCTGGGCGTCCGAAGCCACCTGGGAGGCTCCCAAATCGCCCCACAACCATCCGAAACGGCTTCCAGGCAGCCCAAGAGAGCCCCAAAACGGCACAACACGGGTCCAAGATGGCCCTCAGAGAGCCCCATGGCGGCCCAAGATGGCCCCAAGACACCCTCCGAAGCATTCCAAATCGTGACCCGGTCGTTCAGGGAGACCGTGGTTGGAGGCAGGGTGGCCCGGGGAAGCCCCCAGAGGCCCCTAGAATACGCCCAGGAGGCCTCCAGAAGGCCTTAAGAAAGCCTGAGACAATTTGTTTTAGGCCCCCAGAGGCTCTCCCAGGAGGAGCCTCCGCAAAAAAAAAGCTGATGAGGATAGGGAGAATGCGCAGGGTATGGCGAACATGCGGAAAAAGAAGCATGGAGGAAGGATAACGAATATCATTATCATAACGGCGATGCCGGAAAAAGCGACAAGGAGTTATCGCTAAATTGTCGGCTTGATCTTCTTGCTATTCCGCCTGCAAACCAAACTTCAAGGACCAAGGTGCATGGCGCGAAGTGCCGCTGCAGTCGTGTATCTATATATATATATATATATGTATGTATATATATATATATATGTATGTATGTACATATATATATATATATATATATATATATATATCCCAAGGCATCTCATGGATTTCCTCGGCAATCCCATGGATGTCCCAAGGAATCTTATGAATTTCCGAGGGAATCCTATCCCAGCCAGGTGGGGGAGGTGGACATCGACGTGGCGGCCGCCCTTGGCCTAGCTCTCCCGCCCCCCTCCAGCCGCAGGGCTTCGGCGCGCGCGGCCCGTGCCACCGCACGCCCCGCGGCCGTTTAGCGGGGGCGTCCAGGAGGCCCGGGAGGTGTGGGGAACGCAGTGGAAAGTGCGTCGGATGGGGTTCGGGCAGTGCAAAGGGGGGGTCAGCATTTAGGGGGGTCATCAGCACCTCTGGAAGTCGAGCGGCGAGGAGGAGAGAGGATCGATGATCGAGGAGGTTGAGGTGTGTTTCTCGTGTGGGCGGCTCTCGGAGTCGTGGCCCCAGGGCTAGGGATCCTGGAGGCTGGTTTTTGTTCTGGGGGGTCACATTTCGGGAGGGGTTTTCGTGTCAAGAGACATCCGATCAGGAATATCGGCAGCAGGAACATGAACATGATACTCTGTTCAACACTGCAGCCGCGCACAGCACAGTGGACGTTATTCGGGGAAGTCTTGCGAGCGTGAGACGTTTAACAACATATGCACACTCTGTTTCGGAAGGAGGTCTATATACGTCAGTGCATATATGCGCTGCCCCCAATACATACCATTGGTGGCACGCGTGTGCCCAGGTTCATACGGACAGGAAACAGTGTCGGGGCACCAATGGGCTCGCCAGAGCTTGGAATTAGACGAAGGTTTCACAAGCACCCTAGTGGGCATGAGCCAGCAGAGCGCAACAGCATTGAAACCCGCTATGTGTGTGTGTGTGAAGATTTGATGTTAACATCTGGGAGATCCATGTGGTGTGCCGGCCCGCACGTAGTGATCTGCGTGACGGGTGCGTCCCGCGTTCGGAGTTATGACGATGTCCCACGCGAGGCGGCCGGGAACAGCATGGACGGGACGGGGCGGCTTCGTGAATCATCGCCTTTGAGCCCTTTCCCTCAGAGAGGTGCGTATGATAGTGTATATGTCTATACCTATACATGTGTATTAGTATTTGTATACACGTAGACGTGTACTTCTGCGCACGTGCATCGACCATCGAATTAGGGAAGGAGGTGGTGCCCTAACACCGGGACCTTGAACTCCCTGTTTGGGAATATCCCCTCCGGGGCCACCAGGCTTCTCTCCAGCCTCTGTAGACAGCCCCTGGGGTCCCTCAGAGGCCCAGGGATATTGAAGAGGGCACGAGTACAGTAAGCGACAAGAGATGTCAAGGGCATCGTCGCCACCTCCAAGATGGCACAAGACAGCTCAGAATGGCTGCCAAGAGGACCCCTAGATGGGCCAAGGGTCTTTGACAAGACTACTGGAAGAGCCCCGAGAGGCAAGCCTCAACAATTTCCAACGTTTGTGACATGTTCGATGTTTCTTGCTCTTCCGCAGATCAGGGCCCCCAAGCCGGCCCAAGAGGCACCCACTACTCCTTCAAGACAGCCCCAAATGGCACATGTAATTTTTATGATGCTCCCAACGCAGCCCAAGGTAGCCTCAAGACGGCCCCGCATGCGCCTTGGAGGAGTTCCAGACGGCCCAAGAAGGCCACAAGACGGCCCCAGTGTGGCCTGGAATGGCCCCGCGACGGCCCGAGGCGGCTTCCTAGACATTCCAGAGGAACCCAAGAAAGAGGGAGACGATAGTGTCGCAACATGTCGTGTAAGTTGCTTGTCCTCGTTGTAGACTGGTTTGCCCTCCCACCCCCTCCCTCGTGCTTGGTGCATGCAGCTTGGCTGATCTATTTTTCGAGCTAGGACAGGACTGGGAGGAGGGCACTGATGAGCAGGAGGTAGAGAAGGAGGAAGAAGAGTAGGAGTATCATGAGGATGCGTATGCACATACGTTTCCATATATATATATATATATATATATATATATGTATATATATATATTGGCACGTATACATTTGAAGATACAGATGCATACACAAGTGTTTGTGTGCGCGCGCGTGTGTGTGTGTGTGTGCGCGTGTGCGTGTGCGTGTTCATCTACGTATATATATATATATATATATCCTTCGGCCCACCCCGCCACCGTGACTAGATCGATAAGCACATCGCATCGCCGCAATCGTGCAGCCCCCACGAGCTCGCCTGGGCACGATGCCAGAGCGAGCTACGACGATCTGGGAAGTTCTGGAGCATGCGGCGGGGCAAGGAGGGGGGCGGGGGGGGGGGAGGGCAGCCGCCAGGCCGAAGCTCGGGAGCCCGCCCGAGCAGGCCCAGGAGCAGGCCTGGACCTAAACGGTGTTTCGGCGTTTTCGTGGGCCGTTTTCGTTTCGGCTTCGTTTTGCGGTAGACGGTGGACTGAAGACGAAACGAGGGAAAGCGAAGACAAAACGAGAACGAAAAACACCGTTTAGGTTCAGCCCTGCCCAGGAGTAGAGACAAGGGGGGGACGCTCGTCCCTCCCTCTCTCGCTCCGCCTCGCCTCCCGTCCCCGCTCGTCGCGCGTCCCTCCCTTCCTTCGTGCGTTCTCCTCCTTCTCCGAACGTTTGAATTCATGTATCATGTAGCGCCTGCCGACGCGCCAGTGGGCGTACGGCTTCTGTCTGTCTGCCCAGGAGCAGAGATCGTGCGAGCGCCTTCGCGGACATCCCGCGATATGCGTGTGGGCGGCCGGGTGGGGAGCCCTGCGCCCCCGACGGTGCTGCCAGCGATGCCCGGGCGCCGTGCGCTCCCTTCCTCGGCGCCCCGCTCAGCATCCCTATCCTCGTCCCCTTGGAGGCATCCCCATCTCGTCCTATCCTCGGCCCTATCTCCGTCCTATCCTATCCTATCCCTATCCCTATCCTATCCATCCCATCCCTATCCTCGTCCTATCCTTGCGTTACCGACCCCCATCCCAATCCTCGTCCCCTTCGAGACCTCCCCATCTCCGTCCCCTTCGAACCCCCCACCAAGTTACCACCCCTGTTTGGGAGACGCCCGTCGAAGCCCGAAGGGAACGACCCATATCCCTATCCAGGGGGGTGAATCGGCCAGTGGGGCCCAGGCCAACCCGCTGGGGATGGGGATCGGTTAAACGATACTCACCGCGGCCGCTCCGAGGTCTTCTGCAACAGCGAGGGGCAGGTGATCGGTGCGGTGGACGGCGACAACCACTCGCTCTACGGCGCGCGGCCGCCATGGGGGGCTGCGCGTCGTCACGAAGCAAGCGTGGCGGCGGGGCCGCGCGCGAGGCAGAGGCCCAAGGAGGAGGCAGAAGGGAGGAGGGAGAGAAGGGAGGGGGAGGAGGAGGAGGAGGAGGAGGAGGAGGAGGAGATAGCAGGAGGAGGAGGGGGAGGAGGAGGAGGAGGAGGAGGAGGAGGAGGAGGAGGAGGAAGAGGAGCAGGAGCAGGAGGAGCAGGAGGAGCAGGAGGAGGGGCCAGCTTTTTCAGAAGGAGGCGGTACTTCTCGCAGGCCCTCGCGCCTTCTGCGAAGGCGGCCCTCCTGAAGACGCGAGGGCGCCGCCGCCTTCTGAGAAAGGGCCTCCTCTCACTTCCCCCCTTCGGCTCGCCGCCGACAAACGGATCCTGTGGGAAACTGGTCATGTGTTTTTGGTGCCGTCCGCCCATCTACTTGTGGCTTTGGCACTCTTCGCTACACAACCTGTACCACCGGCAGCTCCAGTGTCTGCACTACGCCCAGCCGCCGCCGGGCCCCGGCGCAGCAGCCGCCGCTCCCCCGCCGGCGGGGCCGGCCGCACCCGTCCCCCCGAGCGGCTCCTGCTCCCTCACTCCTCCTTCGGCCGCCCTCCCTGTCTCCCTCCTTTTTTCTGCATCGTGGCACAAGTCGCATCAAAGGCATCCCCGTTGTCATTGCTGCTTCCGCCAGCGCAGTTGCTCTGCCCAGCCGCCGACCTCAAAAGTTGTTGCCGTGGTCGTGCTCCCTGAGCCTTCCCTCGGCCCGGAGGATCGTCAAGAAGCGCCTCGGGATGACGAGCTGGTCCTGGGGGAGGGCGTTCAGGATCCGCCTCGCTCAGTGCCCATCGGTCGTTGGAGAGGCACGTGGCTGTCCTTGGATTCCCGGTCCCAGTCTGCTTTAGGCGCCCTCCTATCTCCAGAGTCGGACGGTGTCCCCTCAGGGGGCGGGCGGGGACTCTCTCCGATCTCAACGCCTTCCCGAGCTCATGTCTCTGCCCGCTTCTTCGGACCGCCGGGTGCCCCGGTCGTGTCCTTCACGCCGGGCACCGAGTTTCGACCCCGCCCCCACCCCTCACCCGTCTGCTGGGGGACCGCTTCGCGGAAGCACGGGACCTGCGTGGAGCTCCTTCAATCACGCCTCCTCTCCCTCGGTCGTCGTCGTCGTCATCGTCGTCGTCGTCGTCGGAGGAGGAGGAGGACTCCAGCTTCTCCCTCGGCCCCGTCGTCGCCGTGTGCCGGGCTGCAGTGCCAAGACGCTCGTGGAGTTTTGCCTTGGCCTGGGGCGAGCTTCCGCCTCATCGCTCCCTCCTTCCTCTTCTCCACCGCTGTCCTGCTCCTGCTTCGGCCCCGCCTCCCTTGTTTCCTTCCTTTCGGGGGCAAGGGTCGCAGAAGTGGCGTGCCCGAGAGGGATACTGACAAGGAGGAGGAGAGGGAGGGAGCGAGGAGAAGAGGGAGGACGGGGATGAGGCGCGATGGGCAGCAATGCAGGATGAGGATTAAGAACTTACCAGGCGTTGTCTTTCCGCGGCTGCGCCTGGGGTGATGACTGAGACAGCCGGCCCTGGGCCAAGAAGCTGCGTTTTCATCGTTCCCCCTCCCCCATTACCTCCCTGGGCGCGCAACCGGGCCGCCGACGGGACCGACGGAGCCGAAGCGGAGGGTGAGGAGGAGCGGGGCGAATGAGAAAGGAGGGAGGTCCACAGCACCGGGGTGCAATTGCCACGACGAGCGGATGGGATCTGCAGTTGCCATGAGCCACAAGGGGAGATGGACGGCAAGGGGGTTGCAGTTGAGGATAGTTCAGGTGCTGTAGTAGAAGTTGGCATCGGATTTGAGTGGTAGTTGGACCATGACGTACCGTGGTTGGGCTGTGCCAGGTGTTGGCGAAGAAGTTTTAGGCGGAGGTTTACAGTCCAGAGTGATGTATAACCGGAGTTGTAATGGCAGGAGCTACGTGGAAGTTGTTCCAGGGGCTGTAATTGGAGCTGGTTGAGATCTGCATTAGGAGCCGTAGTCGGACTTCTGTGAATAACAAATGTCGTTGCAGCTAACCAGGACATGTGCTATCAGGAGCTGTTCCAGGGGATGCATCTTTTTGAGTTCCTCTACTTGTTTCTTTATGTCGGCAGTATTGCCACAATGCAAATCCCACAACATTGTCAACAATATTCGGATGCTATCTTTAAACCGTTCCCCCTCTTTTTTATGACTTGCCATCGTGCAATACGATCGGCTGGTCACCTCGGTATCCTTCCCAAGGAATCGTCAACATGATGCCAAGGGGCAGTCGTCGGCGGTAGTGGTTTGTGGTGGGCCCGATCACACTTCATCCCACATACGCCGATGTCACAGCCAGGAGTTCTGGCATAGCGTGTCGCGTCGCCAGTTCTGGCCCAGCATCAAGCAGTGGCGAAGCGTCTTGGCTTGCTTATAGGCCCACCAAAGAATGTTCTAAGATCCTTTCGTGGTTTGCACGGAATGTTATTAGAACATGATTTGTTTATATTTTTCGTTTTAACACATTGGGTTTATGTTCTAAGAACATGGTTTTTGTTCTTAGAACTTTTTGGGTTCTAAGAATATTTCGGGGTAGACCTATGGGAATGCCGGGATTGTCGATCCCTGCTCAACACCACGCTAAGACGCGACACGCTACCACGTCATGCGCCCGCCACACCCATTTCGGCACACCCATCACACGTTTCGTGGCCCCATAGGGAGCTCCACAGAAGGCCCCAATGGCTACGTTCGCACGCGCCCGCCACACCCATTTCGGCACACCCATCACACGTTTCGTGTCCCCACAGGGGGCTCCACCAAAGGCCCCGCGTTCGCATGCGCCCGCCGCACCCATTTCGGTTCACCCATCACACGTTTCGTGGCCCCACTGGGAGCTTCACCGAAGGCCCCAATGGCTACGTTCGCATGCGCCCGCCGCACACATGTCGGCACGCCCCTTACACGTTTCGTGGCCTCAAAGGGAGCTGCACCGAAGGCCCCAGTGGTTGCTTTCGCATGCGCCCGCCGCACCCATCTTGGCACACCCTTCACGTGTGTCCTGGCCCCCAAAGGGGCTCACAACTGCATGTGGCTTGGTCCTTCGCCAGGCTACTTCTAATGGTTGGGACGGGTCGCACGGCGTACGGAGTACATCCGAGACGCCGAAGTGAGGAACAGCTCGGTCCCCTTACGGTCAGGAGCGCGTAGCGTATCGTGCCGCCCGCTCTGGCCCACCACGTTCGGGCGCGACAGGCGAATCACGCCCCCGACTTCGAGCGTCAACGTCCCGAGTTTTTTGTCCAGCCTCCCGACACGCAGTGCATAAGTCCGCTATCCGCTGCCCGCTGGTTGGTCATAGTGTGTCGCCGGGGCCGCCGCCGCGCCACGCTGAGCAAAAGTGTCCCTGACCGTAGGTCCTTCCGTGGTCGCTCCCCCGGCGTTCCCCGTGCGCCTATGCGCTCTTGGGCCCCCATCCCCCAAGAAAGGGTCGTCTCGCCGCTCCTTCTGCACAGCTCATCGTGGCAAGTGGCGAGGCATGGCGTTGCGCACGGACGGCCCCCCCCAGGGAGTCCCAGCTGGCCCCCGCAGGCCCCCCCGGGTGGCCCCAGCCGGCCTCAACAGGCCCGGTCTCAACACCCCAGCCCTGGACCGCGGAGCACCCCTCGGGTGCCGCCAGAGGAGGCGCGAGGTTCTCGCGACCGCCCTGAGCTTCTCGGGGGGCCTCTTGAGGCCAGCTGGGACTGTTCGGGGGGCCTGTGGAGGCCAGCTTGGGCCACCTGGGAGAGCTGTCTGCGCGCAGCCCACAGCTTGTCCCTTCCTTGCCCAGAGTCCCTCATGCCAGTAGCCTGGCTGTGCTGTGCCCCAGCAGGCAGGAGCAGCAGAGCGTTTGGAGGTCCGGGCCGCCTCAGGCGTGGAGCACAGCGGCGATAGCGTGGCCGATGACGGCATGAACGGCGACGACGAAGCCATCACCATCGACTTGGCCAACGTCCCGGACAAGGCGCCCTATTGTGGAGGAGTAGGAATCGAGGGAAGGTTTTGGGGCGTTTCCGTCGACTCTCGGCGGTCTTCAGCCTCGGGATCCGTTACAGCAGCTGCGCCTCGTCGAGCTCTTTCCGAAGGTGCCCGCATCGTCCAGAGTGGCCGCCAGAGAGCCGAGCTATGGCTGGACAAGACGCCTTCTTGCGGCCTCTTTTTCTACAGAGGGGTTCGGGATACGGCTTCGGGCTGCGTGCAGATAGCCCCCCCGAACAGTCCCCGCTTGCCTCAACAGGCACCCGGAGTAGTCCCAGGTGGCCTCAACAGTCGGAGGCTGATAGACCTCCTACCCTGACACGTCGATTCGCGAATTGGCCGTTTTCGGGTCGCGAGACGGCGTCGCGGCCGTCGTTTTGCGAGTCCAGGTCCGTCGATTTCGGTCTTAGGCCGTTTTCACGAAAGGGAGGTTAACGAAAGGGTTGTTTGTCCACCGCCGAAACAGCCCCCCCCCCAGTAGCTCAAACGGTCTCAACACTCGAGCGCCGCCTCTGCCTCTGGGCGCCCCTGGGGCGTTCCGGGGCCCAGGGACGGGGTGCTGAGACCGCCCCGGACTGCTCGGAGGGGACCGGTTGAGGCAGCTGGGCCTGCTCGGTGGGCCTGTCGAGGCAAGCTGGGAGACTGCTCGGGGTGCCTGTCTGCGCGCAGCGCGAAGCCTTACCGGTCGGGCTCGTCCTTTCCTCTCGAGGGAGTGCGGACAGGAGAGGTCGAGGAGAGGGGGAGTCGAGGAGAGGGGAGGGGGGGTCGAGGAGAGGGGGAGTCGAGTGGGAGGGGGGGGGGGGTCGAGGAGAGGGGGGGGGTCGAGGGGAGGGCGGGGGGTCGAACGCGAGGGGGGTCGAGGAGAGGGGGGGCCGAGGAGAGGTGGGGCCGAACGCGAGAGGGGGTCGAGGAGAGGTGGGGCCGAGGAGAGGGGGGGTCGAGTGCGAGGGCGCTCTCGGGGTAAGGCGCGTGGGAGTAGCGACGGGTCCCGCTCTCCTGCGGAGTCGGTGGGTGCGGTCCGCTGCCAGCCTCGGGCGGCGTTGGCTTCATGTTGCGGGCGGGGGGCACCGTCCCCAGGTCCGTGGAGGTGGCGCTCGCGCCAGCCAGCCCCGCGGGCCCGTAAGGCCACGTCGGCGCGCGCCCGACCCGGGCAGGGGCGTGGGGGTCGGGGAGCCCCGCTGCGGCCTGCTGCGGTGCGGCCGGCAGCACCCAGCCTCTCAGGCGGGCCTGGCCGCGTCGCGGGCGTCTGGGGTGTGGGGGGGGGGGGGAGGCGGTGTGATGCGAGGGCGTGGGGGACGGGGTCGCGTCGGATGCGCCAGGCGCTGCCTTGCAAGCCGCCGCTGCCGACCTCTTGCGCCCCAGGGGCCGAGGGGGGCACCGCACCTGCTGCCCGGGCCCGCTCGCGCCCAGGGGGCCTGACGCCTCGGGCCCTCGAGGCCCAGTAGTCTGCCTGATGAAAGGGGTGGATACCACGGCAGGGGCCATTGAATCTCCCGGATGTCGTTGCCCCCTCTTCTTCTGTCGATGCGTCCCCTGGCCCCCCCGCCCGATCACATGCTTCGAGCCACGATGCGCGCACCCCCCATCTTCCTGGCCCCGCCCTCGAAGGCGCACCCGAAGACGGGGAGGGCAGGTCCGGATGGCATCAGATGGATGGGAAGGGAGGGCTTCCCTTCGCGGGGGCGATGCTTGCGCCCCCGCTGCGCGGCCGAGCCCACATGCGCACATGCGTCATTGGGAGAAAGAGAGAGAGAGAGAGAGAGAGAGAGACAGCGGGGACCCAGGAGCCGGATTCTTGTGACCGCGCGGGCCAATGTGCGCGCGCGTGTGCGCGTGTGTGTGTGTGTGTGTGTGTGTGTGTGTGTGCGTGTGTGCGTGTGTGCGTGTGTGCGTGTGTGCGTGTGTGCG
>CAUYUJ010015267.1:65000-107500 GCA_963575745.1 Prorocentrum cordatum
GACCGAATGTGAGATCGATTGTGATATCGATAGTGAGATCGATAGTGAGATCGATTGGGAGGTCGATGGTCAGATCGATTGTTAGATCGGTTGTGAGATCGATCGAGTGAGATCGATCGAGCGAGACCGATAGTGAGATCGATAGTGAGATCGATAGTGAGACCGATCGAGTGAGACGTTGTATCCTCCCCCCCCCGAACCTCCTTATCACCCAAAGGGTGGTCGTATAGGTATTCCCTTGATCGGCTCCAGATGCCGCCAAGGCGACTCCAGAGGGCCCCGAAAGGGTTCAGAGGAGTCTCCGACGGCCCCTGGAGGCAAGTATGGGCGCGTGCAGTACTGCATGCGTTTCGTGTCGCAAAAGGGCTCCACGAGGGGCCCCCCGAGAGGACCCAGGGAGGCCGATCTCGTCCCATTCTTTTAGGTGGGCGCGCTTCGGGTCTGCGTGCCATGCACGGCGGCCCAAGAGGCGCTCGAGTGGGACCCAGGAAGGTTCAAGAGGACCCCCAGACGGCCTAAGAGGGCTCCAAGACGGTCCAAGGCGCACCCCCTTCCGTAGCCTTGTTGGCTCAAGGCTATTTTGGCTCAGGGCGGAGTTGCTCAAGGCGCGCGCGGCCTTGAGCCCGATACCGGCTCGACTTCGACCCCGTGCAGTTGTCGTGCCAGAACCCATCGACTCCGAATCCGTGCCCAGAGTGCCGGATCCATCCGAGGCTCCCAGGCTTTCTCGTTGACCCTGGGCTGGGTGGCCGACGTCGCCGTCGGATGGGCAGTGCCGCGTCGCTGCAGCACTTGCCACGCGCCGACGCTGCGGGAGATTTCGACTGCCTGATCGCAGAACCGTCCCCAGCTGGAGCCCCGGGCGCCCGGAGGGCATCGAGGCCGTCGGCACCGTGCGTTGCCAGCGTTCCTCGGGAGCCGCGGTTCGCGCGCTACTCGCCAGATGGCGTACCAGATCGGTTGCACGGCGCCTCTCGGCAGGATATGCGGAAAGCCATCAGCGACATTCTGCACGGCTTCGCGTTCAACTCGGCGGCCCGCTACGGCTCAGGCGCGAAGTTCATCTGCATCGGCATAGATGAGCGGTCCCCGTGTGGCGTCCATGCAGCCAGGAGGTGCGACATGCCCGGCATCCCAGAAGATAGGATCTTGGCTTGGTGCGCGCGCGAGACAATCTGCTCCGAGGAGGACTGCTGTAGAGAGTCCACCACAATCCTGAATTTGCTCATCCCCAGAGAGGCGGCCTTTGGCCTCGAGTCTACGCATCGGCGGTCGAACTGCGGAGGGACGTCACTGACATTCTGCACGAGCAGGGTGCTGCCACGGCGACAGCCTGTTGGTTTCAGGCGTAAGCGCATTACTCCCATCGGCCTCGTCGTGGACGACAGACTACAAGGCGAACATCGGCAGGGCAGTATGGATAATCGCAATGAACGCCCCAGTGACCCTTGAGTGCGTCGGTAGGGGTTGCGCAATCGTAGTGCAACGGCGGCTGGCTTGCATGGCTGAGCGCGCCCGTAAAGTGCCCAAATGCCGCACTTCGGTGCTTTCTTCTCAGTGGCGCTTTGCTGCTGGCTTCAAGCATGTATATCAAATATAAATATTCCCTCATTGATTCATTATCCTGCTGCTTCTTCTCTAGAGTCGCTACTATCGCTCGGCTGCAGCTGCAGCTGCAACGTGTATATTACACGTGTACCATTACCCCAACGGCATGAAAGCTGCTCGGGTTTGATTGCTGGCTTGGAGCCATCCTCCCCACTGTTTCTTGGCCTTGTAGTGCTGGGCTGGGCTGGGCTGTGAGTTTAGCTTTGTCTCGGGCCGGCGGTCGCCTCTTGCGCAGCAGCGTCGAGGTTGCAGGCGCGAGGGAGAGAGAGAGAGAGAGAGAAACACAACAAGAGAAAGAGAGATAGAGAGAGAAACAACGAGAGCAATGAGGAAACGTCGAGCCAGAGAGCTGGCTGTGAAAGTGGCCGCCCTCTCGCGCGGGTGCTGAGCTGCGACAGCTCAGGAGGCGAGCCAGCGGGCATTACGTCCGCGGACCACTGTACGATGTTTCATATGAGCGCTGGCGTATGAGCGCCAACGGTTGGAAGAGGGGGGCGACAAGGGGAGGTGAGGAGGTAAGATGCAGCTGCGTGCGAATTCAAGATTCGGATGACTTGTCCTCGCGCTTATCCTGGTGCTTTCAAGCGGGTGCGGACGCCTCTTGGGCTGACGTGTGACTGCGCACGTGCATCTGCGAGACATCTTTTGTGCCCCAGTTGCTCGCCCGAGGCAGTCCATTCCCTTGTTGGCTTAAGGCGAGCCGTCTCTTCAGCACTTTCCTCTCTGGGGATCTCCCCCGTGACCACCTCCTCCCCCCTTGCCTCCCTACCGTCTCTCCTTGTAGCTTTAATCGCGCGACGCGCCCAGGCTTCATTCAGCGCGCGCACTCTGTCAGTACGCCTGCGTCATGCATCCCAGCGCTATTGTTCGCCAGGTATCGACCTCTGCCGAGCGAGTAGCATCAATGACTGCTGCTCATGAGCTCTGGCAGGCGAGGGCCAACGGACAGTCTCTCAAATACAGCTGTGCCATTCATTTTTGGTTGGCTGCGTGTCGTCGTCTGTGAAGGCTAGTCTCCAGTACCTACAGATTCAGAGTTCAGATGAAGGCGGTATCGCCAACGAGCGATGCGCCCCATTTACCATTGTGCCCTGGCTAGTTTACAGTTCGGCTGGCCCTTTACCGGTACACTGGCTCTGTTACCTGTTGCAACTTCTCGAAAAACAAACACGGTCCAAGGCGCACCCCCGTCGGCCCAAGAGGCGGCCCGAACAGAACCCCAAGAGGGCCCCTAGAGGGCGCCCAGGACTGACGTGGGGGACTCTGTTGGGGGGCGCGGCTCCCAACGCGTCCCCAATACCTTCCGGTGGGCCTCCAGCACGCTCCCAAGAGGCTCCCCAGAAAGTAGCGCCGAGATGCTCCCAAGAGGCCCAGCAGAGGCTTCGAAGAGGCTCCTGGGAATGACTCCGCGAGGCCCCGAGAGGCATCCAAGACGCCCTTGCTTCAGGACCCAGTCACACGCACCCTTCCTACACGTTTCCATGTGGATTCTTTTCGTGTTGCCGTCCGCGCGCTGTTCCCGTGCGCGTTTGCGTTTGCGCGCGTTCGCGTATATACGTCAGCATGAATGCACTCCCGTCTGTCTGCGCGCGTGTGTCTCCTCTGGAAGCCGCTCTCGCAGCGGGAAGCGCCTCGACGGGGCCCCTCGCCGCCGCCGCCGCCGCCGCCGCGGTGCCGGCGCTGCCGCCGCGCCGCCGCGGCGGCCTCGGCGCGCGCCCGTGCGCCCCGCGCTGCCCGCGCAGCACCCCGCGGGCCGCGCAGCGGGCGCCGCAAGCCCGCGGCTGCGCGCGGCGACCCTCTGCCGCAGCGGCCCGTGGAGCTTCGGCAGGGCCGCGGGAGTCCTCCTCCCCCTCCTCCTCCTCCTCCTCCTCCTCCTGGCGCCGCTGCGCCGCGAAGTTCTCGCCAGCGATGCTCAAGAGTTTCACTCGGCACCGCCGGCAGCAAGCGAGGCCTGCTGCCGCATTCCGCCGACTTGCCGGACGGCGTGTGGCTCCTCCGACTCTGGCTCTCGCGCAACCTTGGGCCATCCTGGGGCTCCGTGGGGCCCCTCCTGAAGTCAGGCTGGGCCGCCACTCGGCACCGTGTGGGTGCCCCTTCGGGCCGCGCGGCCCTCTGCGGCGTCCGCTCTGGCGCCCTCCCCGTGCCTGCCTCGGGCCCTCTTGAGGCACTTCTTGGAGCCATCGAGGCGCCACCCCTCGGAGCTCTTCCTCGGCCCTCTTCGGTTTTCTGCTGGGTCCTGATTCTTGGGGCCGGCTCAGGCCTTTGCTTCGGAGCCCTTTCGGGATCCTTTGTGGTTGTTCTGGGGGCACTTCCCAGGCCTCTCTTCGGGCCACTTCGACACCATCTTCCAGCTCCCTCGGGGCTCTCTCGGGGCCTCCTGGGCCTCCTTGGAGCCCCACTCGGGGGGGCCTCGGGGTCTTTTGTTGTCTGCCCTTTGGGCCGCGCTCTTGGGACCTTTTTCGAGCGCCGTTTCGGTACGCGTCCCTGCTCGGCCCGCGCTCCCAGTGCTTGTGCACCCCGTGCTCGAACGGCTTGTGGGCAATTCTTGACGTTGCGCGTGCGCGCGCATTCGCGCGCTGCTGTGGGGGCCAGACTCCGAGGCGCGTAGAACTCGAACGCGCGCGCGAGGCGCGCACGCGGATTTGATGAGTGTATAGGTATAAATCTTACAATGTATACATCTTTGTATGTATGTGTGTGCGTGTCGGTGTGGGCTGGGAGAGGGGCGCGCGCGCGGATTCTTTGAGTGAAAATGTATGAACCTTACAATGTATACATCTTTGTATGTATGTGTGTGTGTGTGCGTGTCGGTGTGAGCTGGGAGAGGGGCGCCGGGCCAGCGCCGCGGTGCCGCGCGAAGGTGGCGGTCGTCACAGGTGTTTAGCGCCGACGGTGACTTCCTACCGCAATGTTGGCTCAGCGGTTCGGTGGTGATCATCACGTGTATGTTTGCGCCGACGGGGACCTCTAACCACAGTTTTTGGTTACAGGTGCGCGAAGAGGAGCCCCTGAGGCACCGAGCACGGCTCCATGAGAGCTCGGGGTCTTCCCAAGACAGTTCCGAGATGGCCCAAGACGACCACAAGACGGGCCCAAGGGGCCCCAACACGATTTCACGACGCCCCCAAGAAATTCCCAAAGGCTTCCAAACGGCCTCAAGAAGCATGTAAAACCATACATGTTGGAGTACCTCGCGTTTTCACTGCCAGTGGGGCCCCTCGGAGGCTTCCAGGAGGCCCCGTAACGCCCTAGAGAGCTCCGCGCCGAGGCCCCGAACACGGGTCCAAGAACGCTACAGAGGTTCCCAACACAGTACATAAGATGTTTCAAAAGCCCGCCAAGCAGTTCCCGAAATCGTTAGACAGGCCAAGAGCGCCCTCAGACAGTTTGGGACCCCCCCAGAGGCCCCAAGATGACCCGAAGAGACTCAGGAGGGCCCCAAAAGGCCCCTGGAGGCCCAATGAGTCTTCCACCAACCCTACAAGACAGCGAACTCGTTCACAAAAGTTAGACTGGCGAAGGACCTAACCAGTCGTGAGTAACGCAGTTGTGAGTGTCATCGGTGGAACTCCCTCTGGGGTCACGAAGCGTGTGAGGGGTGTGCCGAAATGGACATGAAGTGGGCGGGAAACCGCATGCGAACGCGGCCGCTGGGGCCTTCGGTGGAGCTCCCTGTGGGGCCACGAAGCGTGTAAGGGGTGTGCCGGAATTTACATGGGTGGGCGGGGAACCGCATGCGAACGTGGCCGCTGGGGCCTTTCGGTGTAGCTCCTTATGGGGCCACGAAGCGTGTGAGGGGGGTGAGGATTTGCGACTGCTGCGGAGTCCGCAGGCAGGGATGGGATGCGAGGAGGAGGAGGAGGAGGAGGAGGAGGAGGAGGAGGAGGAAGAGGAACAGGAGGAGGAGGGGAGACGCGGGGACTGTCTTTTCAAAACGAGGGCCCAACTCAATTCATGGCTACAGGGTTCCCCGATCTCGCCTCGTCGACTTGCCGAAGCGGGTCTGCCAAAGCGGCCTGCCGAAGCAGACTCGCACCCGTCTTCGCCTCATGTTCAAACCGTTTGTGGGTACCTACTTTAGTGAGCTGCGGGCTTATGAAGAGCTGGGGCTTGCTAGAACCTAAGCGCGCGAAATGCGCGTAGTTCTAGTGGCCGTATCAGCGACCTCGCGGTCTGGATTCGGGGGCGCGATCCTGCGGATACGCGGTCGTACGGATGCATTCCGCTCGGGGCATCCGCGAAAAACCGCCCCGTATCCGCGGGGTCACAGCCCAGGGGCCCAGCCCGCGAATCCGCGGATACCGACATGTTGTTCGCCCGCGAGGCCCCCGATTGATCTCGATCCGATGCGTGGCCAGGCTTCGGGCTGCGCACCGGCAGCCCCCCCCGAGTAGCCCTGGGCGGTCTCAGCGCCTCGACCCGTGGGCGCCGCCAGAGGCGGCGCCGGGGCGGCGAGACCGCCCCAGACTCCTCGGGGGGGCCTGTGGAAGCCAGCTGGGACCACCGGGGGGGGGGGGGGGGCGCCTGCTGCCTTTCTGCGCAGCTGCAGGGGTGCCACTTCCAATCCGGTGGCGTCCCGTCGTCGGCTTCGTCCGGCGAGCTCATGCGCGCCCGCCTCCGCCGAGCCGGGCCCGCACGCCCCCGCCAGGCCAGCTCGGCCTACCGCGGGCTCCTCGTGGTGCAGCTGTTCCGGAGCGAGGGCGCGGAGAAGCGCTGGGGCTTCCAGGGCCTAGGCGCCCCCGCAGGGCCCACTTCGATCCGATCGGTCCGCTTCGACGTCGGTGTCGGTCGGCCCGATCCGACTCCGGTGCCGAGTCCGAGGTTCCGATCCGATGATGCCCGGCGTGGCCGACTTGAGTCGATGCCGACTTCGTGCCGATGCAGGCCGACCCGACGGATATTCCGATTCGATGCGACTGCCCGAGTCGATGTTGTCTGACCCTGCCTTGTGGGAGGAGGAGGAGGAGGAGGAGGAGGAGGAGGAGGAGGAGGAGGAGGAGGAGGAGGAAGAGGACTCTCAGAGGGGGAAGTGGTACCGAGATCGATACCCGATGCCGCTGCTCGTCCTACAGAGCCCTTATCGCCACGGCTGGGTTCTTTTCGCAATTCGGGTCCGAGCGCATCCCGGGAGAGGGTCCAGGGTGTATCAGGAGGGCACAAAAACACACAGACACAATTAATCGTCGATTCCCCCGGAAATATAGGAAAATATGGGAAGGGGGGGGGAAGACAAAACCCCAGAACATATTGGAAGATATGGTGAATCCTGTTTTTTGTGTTTATTGATTTGTGTGACACAGGGCCCCTTCAGTGTGGAGGTGTTGGCACCTTCCCTTTCTTGCCCCCCCCCTACGCAGGAACTCTGCGCACCCTCTGCCGACCTGGGGCCCTCCTCGCGGAGGGGGCGAGCGGGGGGGCGAGGAGCGGGAAAGGCGAGCGGGGCGGCGAGCGGAAAGGGGGAGGAGAAGCACGCAGCAGCCTCGACGCGAGCGCAAGAGGGGGGCGCAGGGAGGAGGAGGAGGAGGAGGAGGAGGAGGAGGAGGAGGAGGAGGAGGAGGAGGGAGGAGGGAGGAGGGAGGAGGGAGGGAGGGAGGAGGGAGGAGAGGAGGAGGAGGAAGGGGGGGGGGGAAGAAGAGGAGGAGGAGGAGGAGGATGAAGAGGAGGAGGGAGGGAGGAGGGAGGAGGGAGGAGGAGGAGAAGGAGAAGGCGGATGAAGGAGGAGGAGGAGGAGGAGGAGGAGGAGGAGGAGGAGGAGGAGGAGGAGGAGGAGGAGGAAGGGGAGGAGGGAGGAGGGAGGAGGGAGGAGGGAGGAGGGAGGAGAAGGAGAAGGAGAAGGCGGAGGAGGAGGAGGAGGAGGAGGCAGAGGAGGAGGGAGGAGGAGGAGGAGGAGGAGGGGCGGGCGGTGCTCACGCGTGTGGCCATCGCAAGAGGTCGCGAGGGGAGGAGGGGTGAGGCGGCGGAGCAGCGCTGGCGCTCTCAGGGCCCCGGCGCCCGCCCTCCCTCGTCGTCGTCGTCGTCGTCGTCGTCGTCGTCGTCGTCGTCGTCGTCGTCGTCGTCGTCGTCGTATTCGTCGTCGTATTCGTCGTCGTATTCGTCGTAGTCGTCGCCGTCGTATTCGTCATCGTCGTCGTGATCGTCGTCGTCGTCGTTGGAGCTCCGGCGTCAGGATTGAGGACCGAGGTGGTTCGGTGAGGTTCCATGTGTTGGACCAGCAGGGGGCTTCTGGTCGCCACAGCTGAATTCTGGTAAGAATGCATCCCTGTATGAGTCCAGACGTAGACTTTCCATGGAGATCCTGGGGAGGAGGAGGAGGAGGAGGAGGAGGAGGAGGAGGCGGAGAACGGAGGGGCAGGAGAAGAAAGGAGAGAGAAGGAGGAAGGGGACGAGGAGGAGGAGGAGGACGAGGAAGAGGAGGAGCGAGGAGGAGGAGTGGGAGAAGGAGCAGGACGAGGAGGGGAGAAGGAGCAGTGAAGATGACGATGTTAAAGTTGGGCGCAAGCGGGGGGTACGGGGCTCTCCTGACCAGAGCGCTGCTGCGAGACTGTCAGGGCCTAGTCCCCTCTTGTCGTTATCGACTTCCCCTCTCCGCCTTCCATCCCTCCGCGCTCCGCCTCCTCCTTCCTCCTCCTCCTCTCCTCTCTTCTCCTCCTCCTCCTTCTCCTCCTCCTCCTCCTCCTCCTCCTCCTCCTCCTCCTCCTCCTCCCCCTTCTCCTTGTACGCTCGTCTCCTCCTCCCACTCCTCTAGCCGTTCTGGCCCAAGGTTTCGGCTTGCAGAAGCCGTCTTCAGAGCGGCAGTCGCTGCTGCGGGCCATGATGGCTTCCATTCAGTGTGAGGGATCTCAACCCTCGTGCTTTCAGTAAGCCCCTGCAGGAGCAACCTCTCGTGTGCAGGCGTGGCTTCCCCATGGGTCGTGATGACGAGTCGGCGCTCGAGGGGCATCGCGAGCCCAAGTGGGGCTGCCCCGATGGCGGGCGCAACCAGAACTGGGCCTGCCGCATCCGCTGCGCCTGCGGCCATGCTGCTCCGAAGGCAATCGCGCAGCGCGCCAAGGCGACAGCGGCCAAGGCATCCATCAACTGTCCTCATGGCGGCGGCGCTGGCGGGGCTCGTGTTGCTTGCACACGTAGTCCGCCGTGTGGGCTTGTTGGCAAGCCATCATGGTTGGAGCAGCAGCTCGCCAACCTCACCAAGCAAGTCGCCCAGCTCACCAAGCGTCACAGTGGCAGTGGCGGAGGCGGTGCACAGCGCGGAGGCAGTGACTCCATGCGGAAGACCGAGCCCGCTGATGATAATGGACAGGCGGATGACCACCTGGCAGGGCTTCGTGCGAAGGCTGACGCGCTGGAGGAGGCCCTCGGTGTGCTCAGGAAGTGCAACACGCTCGGCGAGTCCCACGCCCAGTCCCAGATGGCGACCGAGCTGGCGTCGGTGCGCAAGGCCATCATCGAGCGCACGCCCGCGCCCTCCAGGCACACCACGCTCGGCCATAAGCTCGTGCGCTCCCAGCAGAAGTTGGCCAGGCTGCAGCTTCAGGAAGAGGCTCTCGAGATTGAGAAGGAAGTGTGGCGCGCTCAAGCGAATTCGCCCATGTCTGCACCCTCTCCACAGGTCTGAAGGTACCGTTGCTGCGGGGGCTGGCATGATCTGTCGTGCCTCGGCCAAGTGTGTGCTGCTCACGGCAGCGGCGCCGGGTCCAGCCTCCTCGCCCTCCTCTCGCACAGGGCTTACCTCGACTCCTGGGATTCTGGCCCTGGCGGAGAGGATTCGTCAACGCGAGGAGGCCGCCAGAGTTACTGGTTCGGCCTGAGGCCACGTGCTGATGTTCTGCCTCGGGGTCCTCGAGGAGAACTCCCCCTTATCCCCTTCCTCCTCCTCCTCCTCCTCCTCCTCCTCCTCCTCCTCCTCCTCCTCCTCCTCCTCCTCCTCCTCTTCGCACCCTGCTCATCCGTTGGATCAAGCTGTCTGGGATGTTTTCCCCCGTCGGATGCTGGGTTCTTGACGGGCGCTCTGGGCTTCGGCTGCCCCTCCCTCCTCTACATAGCGTTTCTCCCCTTCCGACTGATCTCTGCTTCCCCTATTTTAGATGTTCTTCGTTTCTCCGCAGGCCAGGGCACATATCTGTCTGGGGTCTCCACGGGCACCGCTTACTCCAGCACCGTTCCTTTGAATTCCGCTTACATACGCTCCGCCCTGATCCTGCTGAGTCCTGGGCGAAGCCCGGTCTGATCCCGCTTGCTGGCCCCTCTCATCGCGTCTCGCAGCCCTGAGCTTCTCTTACACAGGCCTCCCAGGAGCTGCCACCCAAACGAAGCCTACACGCCTTGCCCTGCGCAGCGCGCAGGGTGCTGCGAGCAGCGGGCGCCTCCAGAGCGAGGGCGTCCCCGCAAGCCTGGCTGCCCGGGATCCGGGTCGCTCTGCTGGGCCCTCTCTTGCCAGGTGCCCCAGTGGTATGGGGGCCACGTGCGAACCCCAACCCTACCCCCCAAGGTTTCTGAGGGGGAGGGTGGGGTTCACTTCGCTCGGAAGCTCCCGAACGAGGTGAACCCCACTCTACCCCACACAGAAATCGCGGGGGGTAGGGGTAGGGTTCGCATGTGGCCCCCTACCACGGCGCCTGCGGCCAATATGCTGAGACGAAGACCGCTTTGGGCTCCAGAGGGGCTCCGACTTCCGGGGCGCTCCTCAGACCTGGGTCGGGGAACTTGTTCGTGCCCGAGGCTCGCAGTGGCCAGATGAGCGTCTGCGCTTCGTCTCGAGGAGGTCTACTCCCTTCCGACGGCCCCCAGGGAACTCGAGGTGGATAGACCTCCTACCCTGACACGTCGATTGAGGAATTGGCCGTTTTCGCTCCGCGAGAGGGCGTCGCCGCCGCCATTTTTGCGCGTCCAGGTCCGTCGGTTTCGGTCCGAGGCCGGTTTCACTAAGGGGAGGTTTGCTAAAGGGAGGTTTGTCCACCGCCGAGGAACGGAAGAGTCCGCAGGCGAGGCCATCTGGGGCCTCTTGGGCACCGTCTGGGGCCCCTTCTGGGTCGAACGGGGGCCACTTCGGGCCTCTTGGCAGTCCTCTTGGGCCGTCCTCTCGGGCCGTCTGGGGGCGCTCTCGGGGGCTTCCCGGGCCGTCTTGCAGCGATCTTGGGGGCTTCTCTTGAGCCGTCATGGACGCTTCCAAGGCCCAAATATTGTATGTTTCAAAAGACATGCGTCTTCCCAACGGATTGGGACGTGCTTCTTCTTCTTTGGGGGCCCTGTTTGGGGGGCCGTCTTGGAGGCCTCCGGGGTAGTCTTGAGGCCCTCTTGGTCGTCTTTGGGGACTCCTCGGCGTGTTGGGGCCAGCTTGAGCTGCCTTGGGTGGCATCTCTTGGCATCTTGGAGGCCACCAGGGTGCAGGTTTCGAGGCTCCCGAGGCCCCAGGGGTGCGTTGATGAGCCCGGGGCCCCCCCTCTCCGATGAACCCGGGAACGCCCCTCTAATCGGATGTTCGACCCTCGGGGAAGGGAAAGAGGAAGGGGGATAGCCAATTATCTCAGATGCGTTCTCGCCTTCGTGCCTTGTTTCCGTGTTCAGCCGTCCTTCGAGTAGGACGACGATTACAGCGCGAGACTTCCATCAGGTTTTCTCACGAGACGCCGCGCACCATTGGCGCGGGCGCTTGAGCGATCTCACTGCTCTCGTCTGTTGGGCCCCTCCGCGATGTGGCAAGCAGTGGGCGCTCGTTCTGAATGGTCCAGGTTCTGTCTGGTCGCGCGACGGCATTTGGAGAAACACGCAATTGCGGTCAGGATGTTTGGCTTAATTTGTCGCGTCGCCAGTTCTGGCCCACCACTTCTTCGGCGCGACACGCTATCCACGCCCGGGTCCCCAAGCGTCAACGTCCCGAGCCTTTCCCAGCCCCCCCGAACCGCAGAGCGGGACGACGCGCTATCCGCTTCCAAAGCAGACCGTGTCGCCGGGCCGCCGCCACGACACGCTAAGCCAAAGTTCCTGACCGTATTTCCAAATGATCTCGATCGCATTTTGCTGGAAGCACCAGTTATTCCAACAGTGAGTGCTTCGCCTGGAGGTGTGCCGCAGATTGAGCCAATTTATGAACGTTGGAGGGCACCTGTGTGGCCTGAGTGGCTGCGGAGGCACATCACCTCGCCCCCTGACATGTCTGAGTCTCCGCAAAACCAGAGGGGCGCGATGGATTTGGGTCAGGTGTGTGTGTGTGTGTGAGAAAGAGAGAGAGAGAGAGAGAGAGAGAGAGAGAGCTGGACGGTATGATGGTATTGTATAGGCTGGGGGAGCGAGGGAGATTGGGAGCTGGAGAGGCTGGAGAAGCCCAGGACGGTTGAAGACACTCGAGAGACTGGGCGGATTTCGGAATCCGAATATGGAGATGTTGGTGATGTGGTAGAAGTTTGAGAGACGCGTCCAGCATGCGAATCAACACAGCAGCGCGGAGACAATCCTGCACCAATTGATATCAGCTCTACAGTAATTGATGGCTGGGGGCAGGTGTCATCAAGACTATCTCTGTACTATGTTGTTTCATGGGGCGTGGGTGGTATCTGTTCACCCCTTTCGAGGCCGCTTCTTCACGTGTCCTGGTGACTGGAAGAGCATGGCCAACGAGATCACCCGTGTTGCGGCCGACACCGAGGCATCGCAGGGGCTGGAGGATCCAAAGGGATGACATGCTTTCTGAGCCGAACGGGGCCTTAGGCAAAGGGGTCCTGCAACCCCTGGGTTTTCCCGAGTATCGTATTCCCATCCCGAGCCGTTTCTTGAGGGCCGCTGGGGCATGGGGAAGGCCCATCACGAGAACGCTCAGGACCCCTTTCCCCAACGACCTCTGTTTTTCTCACGGCGAGGGGTGGAGGTGGCAAGTTTGACTTCTGCCCCTGATCCTGACACAGGATGTCCCTGCAGGTCCCTGTCGAAGGCCGGAAGCGACCCAGAGATCCGAGCAGTTGTGTGTGTGTGTGCGCAGCACGAGAGAAGCTGGGGCCCTTTCCCCAGGGCGGGCTCTTCCTCCCGAGTCGCTCTGTGACGGCCCCCGGGCCCAGCGATGGCCCCCAGAGGCCGAGAACGGCGAACAGAGACCTCCATCTGCCTGGCAGTCCACCGTCTGCGGCCGCCTCTCCTCCCGCGCGCCCTCTCCCGCAGCCGGGGCACCAGTCGGTCGTTCGCCGCGTGCCCCCTCGACGCCTCGAGCGCCCGTGCAGGCCGTCCCTGCCGTGCTGCGACGCCGCAAGGCTGCTCACTGTCTCGGGGATCTGCAGGGGCCCCGACCGATGCTGCAGGCAGGGCTCGTCTCGATGCCTCCGCTTCGATTCGATTCGTCCTCGATGGCCTCCGCTTCCGCTTCGATTCGACTGGGGATTCCGATCCGGGCCTCGACCTCTCTCCTTGGAGGCACACACCGGCCTGTCGACCTCCGCCGATCCCACCACTGTGCCCGACTCGGCCGCCGATCTGTCCGCCGACCCGATGCAGGTCGCTCGCCGATCCGAGTTTTATCGATCCGATTCTGGGCTCCCCTGGCTGCAGGGCCCTGCCACCCTGCAGGGCTCTGCTCCTCCTCCTCCTCCTCCTCCTCCTCCTCCTCCTCCTCCTCCTCCTCCTGCTTCTCCTCCTCCTGCTTCTCCTCCTCCTCTCCTCCTCCTTCCTCCTCCTCCTCATCCTCCTCCTCCTCCTCCTCCCTCTCCTCTCCCCCCCTTCCCCCCTCCTCTCCCTCTCCCCTCCTCCTCCTCCCCACCTCACTCCTCCTCCTCTCTCTCCCTACCCTCCTCCTCCCTCCTCTCCTCCTTCCTCCTCCCTCCTCCTCCTCCTCCTGTTTCTGCTCCTCCGCCTCCTCCTCGTCCTCCTCCTCCTCCCTCTTCTGCTCCTCTCTTCCCTCCATCACCCTCCTCCTCCTCCTCTTTCCTACTGTCCTCTTTCAAACTCCTATCCTCCTCCTCCTCACTTCCTCTCCTCTCTCCTCCTTCCTCCTCCTCTCCTCCTCAATCCTCCTCCCCCTCTCCTCCTCCTCCTGCTTCTCCCCCTCCTCCTCCTCCTCTCTCCTCCTTCCTCCTCCTCTCCCTGCTTCTCCTCCTCCTCCTCCCTACTCCTCCTCCTCTCCTCCTTCTCTCCTCCTCTCCTGTCCTGCTCCTCGCCTCCTCCTCGTCTCATCTCCTCCTTCTGCTCGTCCTCCTCCTCCTCTTCCCTTCTCCTCCTGCTCCATTTCTCCTCCTCCTCCTCCCTCCTCTCCTCCTCCGCCTCCTTTTCCCTCCTCCTCAGCTCCTCCTCCTCCTCCTCCTCCTCCTCCTCCTCCTCCTCCTCCTCCTCCTCCTCCGCCTCCTCCAGGCAGGGCCCTGCAGGGCCCGGGGCGCCACGCCGCCGCGCGGCCTCCCGCCCCCCCCCGCCGAGCGCTCGGGAGCTCGGCCGCCCGTGGGCGGCGGCGGGCGTTGTGGCCGCCTCCCTCGGCGGGGGGCGCGGCGGCTTTCGGCCTCGTCGGCGGGCCACACGGGGCCAGGCAGGATCGCGCCGTGTTCGCGGTTTTTCGCCCCTGGGCGGGCGAGGGCCACGGGGCCAGGCAGGGTCGCGCGACAAAAGAAACGACGGAGGCTCTTCGCGGTGTGTTCGGGCTCTTGGACTGCGGGGGGGCGGGTGCGCTGACAAAAAGCAGGGTGTCGCGTGTCGTATAGCGGGGGGGGGCACGGCGAGGAGGGCCGGGCGCTGCGTTTTTCTTGTTTCCCCCTCAGGATCGCGCCGTGCTCCCAATCCCTTATTTATCGATCCCCCCCTAAACAACTGGGCCCCCCTCCAAAGGCGACCTCATATTCCGGACCCCCTCGTCGATGGGGCGCCTTCATAAACCGGACCCCCCAAGCTCCAATCCAAAGAAAGCGCCCCCATAAACCAGACCCCCAGTTACAAAAAAGGCGTTTTGAAAACTGGACCTGGGCCGGGGACGATTAATACGGGATTTGAAGTAAGACAAAACAGAAAGAACAACCAACAATAATGACGGAGGTTCTTTTCTGTGTTTTCGGCCTCTTTGGACGTCGGGGGCCGCGCGCTGTCAAAAAGCAGGGCGTCGCGTGTCTGGCGGGGGGCGAGGGGGCGTTGACGAGGAGAGCTGGGCGCTGCGGCTTCTTTGCTCACGCCGGGCGTTCCCCCCAGTCTGTGAGGGTGTTGTTGCCCTCTGGGCCGAAGCGCTCGGCATGACCCCCCCCTCCTCCCCTCCCCCCCCAACCCATCAGCGCAACGCTCCTCCCCCTCCCCCTTAGTGCGTCCCCTGCACTGCCGCAGTGCGTCTGGCACCACAGTCTGTGGTGCCAGATCCACACGACGGGAGGGGGGGTACGTGATGCCCCCCCCCTCCGCCATCGCCCCCCCCCGCCCCCCTCCTAACGCCCGTTATCGTCGCGAATAAATAAGCCTTCTTTCGGATCCGGAGATCATCACATATCAATATGGCTCGAAACATGCAACAGAAAGATAGGGTCTAGGACTCTGGCTGATATTGTTTGTGATGTTGGCTTTTTACGCAACGTCGGATCTCAAGGGAGGGGGAGGATGCGGATGGGGTCGGGGCCCAGGGATCCGACACGTTGAGGTCTTCAACCTGGGGTCCCCAGAAGTCCTGACCACTTCCCCAGGGCTGGCTTCTCATCTTGAGTCGTTTTTGACGCTCCCGGGGCCCAGCGATGGCCCCATGCTGTTGGAAACAGCGGGAAGTCTCCGTCTCGATTTTTGCTCCAGCGCCTTTCTGCGATCCTCGGCTGGCCCCAGGACCGTCAAACACTGACTCGGGATGAAAAATCGGCCCCGGAGAATCAGTCGGGACATCCGGGGACCCCACATTGAAGAAATCATTAGCCGCCTTCCCTGGGCCCTCACTGAGCCCAGGGGGCAGGCAGAAGACGACTCGGGACGAGAAGCCGTGGGAACGGGTCCAGAGCTCGATCCGGGTGGAGGGGCACGCTGTGAAAACCGCGCCTGCCACGCGCCAGCCGAGAGACCCTGGAGTCGTAATTTTCTCACGCCTGGCGTTGTCGGTTCGATGACTGACCCCGAGGGGCCCTCGCGGGTCGAGCCATCCTGAGGTGTACCGCAGATTGATGGTGTGTGTTTGTGGCTCTCTGGGTGGTGACCACCCAAGATCGCTGCATGTCTTCGCGACGTCGCATCTCGGGACCGCCTCCCCAGACATCCGTCGCCTCGGACAGATCGGGTCGGCCAGTCTTCCATCTTTGGCCTCATGGAGGTCAGCAGTCGCTGGGACGCGATCGCTGCGACGGCTGGCTGGGACCGCCTCCCCAGACATCCGTCGCCTCGAACAGATCGGGCCGACCAGTCTTCCGTCTTTGGCCTCGTGGGGGTCGACTTCGGTCGAAGAGCTGGCCAGGCATGGGGAGGGGGGGTCGAGCGTGCCCCCGGCGGGGCCCGCGCGTGTGCACACCAGGTCGCGGTCGACCCCGCGGCGGTGCGGCAGTTCAACAAGACGAAGTCGACGAAGTCCCACCGCTCGGTCGAAGGCGCGGCGCCCGGCCGCCCGCCCCCGGAGAGCAGCAGCGGTCAGGCACCCGGAGGCCATGGCACGGGTGCTAAAGGAGGAGGAGGAGGAGGAGGAGGAGGAGGAGGAGGAGGGGGGCCACATGCGAGCCCCACCCCTACCCCCCACGATTTCTGAGGGGGGAGGGTGGGGGTCGTTTTGCTCGAGGGCTCCCGAACGAAGTGAACCCCACCCTCCCCCTCAGAAATCGTGGGGGGTAGGGGTAGGGTTCGCATGTGGCCCCCTACACATGTTTCAGCGCCCGTGCACTTTTTGTTTGCTGCGCTGCAGGATTGGGGCTTGCGTCCGGGCTTATAAGGGGGGGCTCGCAGGTTTTCAGGGCCCGCGTCCTGGCTCACCTTGGCAGCGTTGCAGTGCAGCATGTCGTTGATGCCGCCGTCCGGCAAAAGTTGCTTCCGAAGGATGCTGGGTGTCCGGGTCCGGCGTGTCCGGGCTTACGGGGCCCTGCAGCAGGCGTCCCGCCAGGCCTGCTCCCCCCGTCGGGGCACCGCCGTGGGGCACGAGGCAACGGCTGGCGCGTCCACTGCCCGCTTGAACTAACTGTAGATCCGCGCGAGGGGCCGAACGGTCTTGCACGATGCCCGGCTTCGTGGCTGGAGTGGGGGGTTCCGCGGCGAGGATTCGCGCCGCTGTCGTGCCTCGGTGTTGCGTTGTGGCTGCCCTGCTGCCCTGTTGCCGCCGCCCTGCCCGAGGCCCAGTTCGCGACCCACCCGCGACCCCCTCGCGACCCACCCACGTTGATTTTGGAGGAAACATCGACGCCTGCGGCGGGCTCGGCGCCTGCGGCGGGCTTCTTCAAACTTTCTTGCTGGCCTCGCAGACTGGCGACGACCCCCCGTTGCCCCCTCACTCTCATCCGCGAGTGCGGGGTCTATAGGTATTGCCGTTTTCCGATTATGGTTCTGCGATCATCGGCTGGCAGGCGTGGTTCCAGCGTGTCAAGAGACTTGCGCATGTGAGGGTCTCGTAAGACGGGTCCATGGTGCAAGTCAGGTGCTGATATCTGTCCAGGCTCCTCGCGATCCAACAGGCGGAGGCCACACCCACCGACTCTGTGAGGATTTGAAGCTGCGGTAAACCCTTGGCTCTTGCAGCGGTTGTTTCGTTACCCTGTGAGGTTCCCAACCCATGTGCACCAAGTGACAAGAGGAGTTGGGCAGCGACACTGTCGGCGCCGTCATTTTGCTGTGTGGCAGGCGCGCGCGTTGAACGACTCAATGGACAGCAACAAGAGGACGAGGACTGAGACTCCAGGCTCGAAGAGGAACTGGGGGTGGGAACTTGGTGCAGGAGAACAAAGCGAAGGGAGCCGAAAATTCATCGCGGCAGCGGCAGGGAGACGGTGGAAGGAAGAGAGGATGACAACGAAAGAGGCGGGATGTGAAAGAAGCGTGGGGCTCCAAACGACCAGGTCTTGATAGTTGGTGCAAGCAGCGAGCGAGGCCTAGCTCGCCCGACGGTTTCGCAGATTGCAGCTTGGGCCGTCTTGGGCAGGACGAATCCCAAAGAGATATTAACCTGGGCTTATAATGTTCTGGGATTATTGACCAGGGTTCATAATGTTCCCCCCGAACATTATGAATCTGGATTCTAATGTTCCGGGATCATTGGCCAGGGTTGGTGATGTCCTCCCCAGCACATTATGAACCCGGGTTTAAACGTTCTGGGAATATTGATTGGGGTTCATAATGTTCCCCCCGGAACATTATAAACCCGGGTTCATATCTTTGTGCGGCGATCGACCCCAAAAATATATTAATCAGGGTTTATAATGTTCCGGGGATATTGACTGGGGCTCATAATGTACCGGGAATAATGAACCCGGTTCATGTAATTCCAGAATGATAGTAATTATCCTTTTCCCCCCAACCCCCGGGTGTCTCACCAGGTTTTTCATGTCGGCATATTGACCCCGGCTTATTATCTCCATAAGATAACAAACCCGGTTTATGATGTTCCCGGAATATTGATTCTGGGTTCATTATTCTGGAAAGATAACCATTCAGCCGGGGGGGCGCTGTTGGAGAGTACGCTCCGGACTGAAATAAACTTTGGTCCATAATGTTGGAATAATAATCTTAGGTTGACTATTCCGGAAAGATAATGATTCAGCCAGGGGGGGTGAGCCCGACCCATCCACAGAACAGTAATCCATAGGGTATCTTGTCAAGATAATAAACCTAGGTTTATCATTCTTTGATAATGGACCACGGTCGACGAGGATTTCGCAGGTGCCCTCGTCTTGGGGCTCTCCTGGAGTCCTCTTGGGGCGGTCTTGTGGGCCTCTGAGGCCGTCTTGGAGCGTCGGAAAGCCGAAAAGGCGAGAAGGCCAAAATCCTCTTACGTAAACAAAATGAATGGGACATCACCGATTTTAGCTTCTCGGGCCCCTCGTGGGAGGCCTCTTGGATGCCTCCTGGGGCGTCCGGGCCGCCTCTCGGGCCGACGGAGGGCCATCTCGGGCGTCCTGGGCCGATCTCTCCGCGATTCGAGGCCGTCTTGGAGGCCGTCCTGGAGGCCGGAGGAGGAGGAGGAGGAGGAGGAGGAGCAGGAGCAGGAGGAGGAGGAGGAGGAGGAGGAGGAGGAGGAGGAGGAGGAGCGGAGGAGGAGCCCTCTTGGGGCCAGTCTCTGGGGCCCCCCTTGCGGGCCCGACGAAAAGTCCCGCGGCGAGGCGCGATTTGGGGCGCCCGCACTCGTCGGGCCCCGACGGATGTGTGAGGCTTCGGGCTCCGGCCTCCCTGGGAGGCTCCTGGGGGGTGGGGGCTGAACCGGGGGCCCCCAGACGGTGTGGTGGCCACACCGCGTGGTGAGTCGGTGGGGATTCGGGGTCCCCGCACGGTTGTGGGGCTCGGGCCGTTCTCCGAGCACGTCTCGGGAGAAAACCGGGGCCTCCAGGGCCCCAGGACCGTGCGGTGACGGGCCGTGCTCGTGCGCTGACACACCGCGCACAGAAGACTCCCGAGCAATGGGGGCTGAAGCTCGGGGGAACTTCGGGACCTCGCAAGGGGGGGGGGCCACAGGGGGTGGGGGGAGTTCGGTCCGTGGGCGCAGCGAGCCGCAGAAAGACGGTGCAGAGCCAGGTCTCCGGCCGCCGCCGGAGCCCGAGAGGCGTCGAGCATCGGGGCGCGCGGGGGGCATCGTTTCTCGGACATTCGATGCACCAGCGGATCGAACTCCCCCCTCCCCTCTCAGGGTCCTCCTTACTTTGGTGTGCCCCGAGAGTTGGCAAAGGACCTGAGGACGCGCCCACCCCGTGCCCAGAGGTACGGTGGCGGTCGCAATTATGCGTAAGCAGGCAGGGCTTCCCAATTTCCAGTTGCACGCAGATTGCCAGCCGACGATCGTCGGGATCCCGCAAAGAGGGTGTGTGCCCTGCTGTGTGTGTGCGTGTGTGTGTGCGTGTGTGTGTGTGAGAGAGAGAGAGAGAGAGAAAGTTCGATCGTTTTTTGCACCGAACCGCCCAAAACAGATGCCACCCAGCCGCCAGCAGCTCCCGATAGTTGCCGATGGGTGGGGCATGCGGGGGCATCTGTTTGCGGCAGTTCGGTGCACCAGCGGATCGAATTCATGCACCCCCTCAGGGTCACCCCCTCTTTGGTGGATCTCGAGGCTGATCCTTTGGCCAAGGATCCCGGGCCCTGGAGCTCTAGCTTCTTTCAAGCCTGAGGACCCCGAGGTCTTCAAGACCGTGCTTCACGCGACTTCGAGAGCGGCATCGATGCTGGCCGATTATTCCGCCGGGAGAGAGAGAGGCCAACGACGCCGCTGGCAAGTTTGCGAAAGCTGGGGTTGACAGGCGTGGTGTTGGTGTCACCTCCGATCACGCCCATCTTTTTCGAAGCGTGGGGAGCCCCGCGATGGAGGCTGGCACCTGGGCGGCTTCGCTCGATGTGGAGCTGGCCTCCGGCGAACAAAGAGATGCTGCAGGGTTGGCGGCGCGGGACTCGCGGGCAGGAGGGCCCACCTTGCCCGAGGGTAGCGCGCCAGAGGCGGAGGAGCGGGCCCTGTGCGCTGACGCAGGGCCGCCCGACGGGCCCGCGGAGGTGTGGGGGGAGGGGACGACTTGGACGGGGACTGAGGTGTGCACGCTCAGTATGTGTACCTCGCCACCCACCAGACCACGCCAGCCCAACCCGAAGGCCCCAATCTACGCTCCATGGGTCCATTCCCAGTGGGGGGGGCGCCAGGGAGCACTGCAAACACACATATGGAACCCGTGCACCCCCCCCCAACACGAAATTGTTGTCGCTTCGCGAATCCCCACCAGCCCATCCAGAAACGATGCCCAGAGGAATTGCCTCGATCAGAGAAGTGGGCAGCACACAGAGGAAGCCATTATGAGACATCTTGGGATATCTTGAGCCATCTTGGAGGTCATTTTGGGCTCTCCCAGACGCTCTTGGAGTCATCTTAATCCGTGCCCCCCCCCAAGAGGCCTCCATGTGGCTAAAACCTGTGTAGAATCAATGATTAGGCATTCTCGCCGAGGCCTCTTGGAGCATCTTGGGTGCATCTGGGGGGGCTCTTGGGGCCTCTTGGGGGTCTCTTGGGGGCCTCCGGGGGGCCTCTTGGGGGCCTCTTGGGGCCATTTTGGGGCCATGTTGGGACCTCTTGGGGCTTCCTGGGCGCTTCTTGGGGCCATCTTGGAGGGAGTCGATCAAACAAGAGGGGGGGGTGAATTAGCGCCCCCCCTCGGAAGCCCCTAAAATCGCCTCTTGGACCCCTCTTGGAACGCTCTTGGAGTGCTCTTGGGCGCTCTTGGGGCCGTCTTGGGGCTCTTTTGGGGCTCTCTTGGGGCCCTCTTGGGCCATCTTGGAACCATCTCCAGGCCTCGGATGGCCATCGGAAGCGAAAAGGCGAGAAAGCAAAAATCATTGATTTTCCTTAGGTTTTGGGACGATTTTGGCCTCTTCGGGGCCTCCTTGGGGAGCTGTTTGGCCACTTGGAGTTATCTTGGGGCCGTCTTTGGGCTTCTTGGAACCATCTTAGGAGCCATCTCGAGCGATCTTGCGCTATCTTGAGCCATCTTGGAGCTCATCTTGGGTTCTCTGAGGCGCTCTTGGAGCCGTCTTGGGCCATCTGGGACGCTCTAACTACCCGCGGCCCCCCCCGTCCAGGTCCAGGGGAGGGGGTAGGGGGAGGGGTAAACCCCTCCCCAAGGGGGAAGAGGGAGGGGTGGAAGAGGATCTGCTCTAGACCACCTACGCCCAGAGGGCTGGTGGGATTTGGGCCTTCGGGCTGGGTGATGGTGGCTTGGTAAGCAGTCGGTGCCAGGTTGAAGAGCATGCGCTCCTTGCGGCTCGGGCCAGGGACTCCCCAGGAGAGACCCCGTCGGCAGGCGCGGTGCTTCTGCTGCAGGCGCGGTGCTGCCTCGGGCGGAGGTGCGGCCGGCGAGCCCCTGAAGGAGCCCTGCAGATGCCTCAAAGGAGGGCACGGTGAAGTCGGGCATGTCCCTCTACAGGGGGAATCTTCAAAAATAGTAAGACATAGTTTGGGGACGATCTGTCTATCATTGTTTAGCTATTCTTGGCATTTTTGAGTATGGCTTATTTCTCGTTCAACATCCGCCTGTAGGGGGGCATGCCCGACCTACGGGTGCGGGGGGGGTGGCCGACCAGCTCAGGGGAGTGATGCAGTTGAAGTGTTCCCCTCTGAGGAGAAGCGAAGCCGGGAACTCCCCCTCAGGCCCCCGAGGGGCCTCGACCTCGCCGAGCGCCGGGACCTCGTCGAGACGCTGGGGGGGCGCGCCCGTGGTCCCTGGGGCCACAGGGGGCTGGCTCCCCAGTCTGGGGGCACGCGAGGGAGGCGGCTGTGCCCCGCGCGAGCAGGTGTTGTCTCAGTTCGGTTTGGCCGAAGAGGATCTCCCTTGGGCGAGGGCTCGGAGGGGAGGCCTCGACGCGGGCCCAGCGTCCCTGGGAGGGAAGTCGCACTCGGCCGCGCCAGGCTGCGCCTGATCGGATCATGGGTTGCCTGCCTGTCGGCCCGTCCCGGACAACCTCCTCGTCCTCGTCCTCCCCCTCCTCCTCCTCCTCCTCCTCCTCCTCCTCCTCCTCCTCCTCCTCCTCCACTTCCTCCTCCTCCTCCTCCTCCTCCTCCACTTTCTTCTCCTCCTCCACCTCCTCCTGCTCCTTCTCCTCCTCCTCCTCCTCTTCCTCCTCCACTTTCTTCTCCTCCTCCACTTTTTCCTGTTTCTCCTCCTCCTCCTCCTCCTCCTCCTCCTCCACTTTCTCCTCTTCCTCCTCCTCCTCCTCCTCCTCCTCCTCCTCCTCCTCCACGGCCTTCCGCGCCGCGAGGCGCCGCGGCCGCGCCGCCGGGGGGCCAGGCATCCGACGGCGAGGCTCGGCCCGCGGCGGCCCCACCTGCACGCCTCTCGTGGTCGTCGTGGTCGTTGTGGTCGTCGTGGTGGTCGTCGTCGTCGTCGACGTCGTCGTCGTCGTGGTCGTCGTCGTGGTCGTCGTCGTCGTCGACGTGATCGTCGTCGTCGTCGTCGTCGTGGCCTGCGGCCCAGCGTTCGGCGTCGTCGCCGCCACCGTCGTCATGCTCCTGGTCCTCCGCCTCCCCCTCCTCGTCCTTGTCCTCGTCCGCTCCCCTCGTCCTCGGCCTACCTCCTCCTCCTCCTCCTCGTCCTCGGCCTACCTCCTCCTCCTCCTCCTCCTCCTCCTCGTCCTACCTCCTCCTGTTCGTCCTCCTCCTCCTTCTCCTCCTCCTCGTTCTCTTGCTGCTCCTCCTTCTTTTCTTCCTCTGCGCCGCCGGGCGCACTCCTCGATACCTGGGCGCCTGCGGTGCGCTGGGAGGCGCTTGGGCAATCAGGTACATGAGCCAGCTACGTGAGCCGGTAGAGGGAAACAATTACCGAATGCTCCCCCGCCCCCCAATACTCAAAGTTGGCATGCGCGGGGGAGACTGCGGTCGAGGTGCAACTCATCAGACCCACCGCCAAGTTTGAACATTGCGGGGAGGGGGAGACGTTGACAGATGAATGTGGCATGAGTGTTCGTTTTTTTCCAAAGGCCTGGCTCACTCCCTCCCTCCCGGGAAAGTCCAAAGTCCTCAATACCGATGTCGTCGTCGCGTCGGCCGCCGCGGCCGCCGTCGTCGTCGTCGCCGTCGTCGTCGTCGTCATTATCATCGTCGCCGTCGTCGCCTTTGCCGTCGCCGTCGTCGCCTTTGCCGTCGCCGTCGCCGTCGCCGTCGTCGCCATACGTATCCACTGGAAGTCCAGGTCCTGGGAATGTCAATATCCGCTGCCTCCTGGGGTCCTGGGGCATCGGTTCCACAGGTGATTGATATGAAAAGACATGAGCACATTCTTTCTTCTGACCTTCGTTGCCGCCGCCCTCGTCGTCGTCGTCGTCGTCGTCGTCGCCGGATCGAGTCTCGAGGCCTGGGTCTCTTTGGAGCCGTGGGGCTCGGGAAGGCATCCAGAGGCGTTCGGGGACCTCCGGAGATTCCTGGAGGTCCATCGCCGCTGTCGTCTCCGTCGTCGTCGCCGCCACCGTCGTTGTCGTTGATCCACGTCGTCACTGCGGAGGCTTGGAGGCGCTCCTCCTGTGGATCTCGTCGCCACGGCAGGACGCAGCCCGAGAGACTGTCCAGGATGGGCCCCCCCTGGAAGGAGGGATTTGCCAGACTGACTGAGCGACTTGTGCCACCACCGCCATGGCCGCTGTCGTCGCCTTTGTGGCCCGTGGCCCTGCGCTCGCTGTCATCGCCGCCGTCGTCGTGCTCCTGATCCTCCGATTCGCCCTTCTTGTCCTTCGTCCTCCTACCTCATCCTCCTTGTCCGCACTCTCCCCCTCTCCGTTGGCGAATAATGGCAAAGAGGGGGAAGGCTAGTGTGATGACGAGGAGAAGCAGAATTGGTGGAAATAGCTGTGAAGGAGGAGGAGGAGGGTATTGATGTTGAAGAGGTAGATGAGGATGTGGCTTGGTGGGGGACGAGGGGGACGATTGTTCGGACGATGGGGAGGAGCATGATGATATTATGAAGATGAGGACTATGAGGTATGTGACGGTAAGTAGGGTGACGGTAGTGATGATGATGACGAGAATAGTAGTAGTCGCAGTAGTAGTTGTGGTGATGATTATTACGATGGTGGCTTTGCTGATTTTAGTGTTGTCGATGATAATGATGATGATATTGATGATGACGGTGATCGACGACGATGATGATGATGATGGTGATGGTGATGGTGATGGTGATGATGATTGTGAGGATGAGGATGATGGTGATGTTGGTGATGATGGTGATGACGGTGATGACGGTGATGATGATGCTGGCGATGATGATGACGATGGTGATGATGCTGCTGGTGACGATGATGCTGCTGCTGCGAGCTGTTGATGATGCTGAGTTCTGATGATGATGATGATGACGATGATGCTTATTATAATGCAAATGATGATACTGCTGATGTTGATGCTGGTTCTAGTGCTACTGTTACTGCTGCTGGTGATGATGATGGTGGTTGTGATTGTGATGACATTGATGCTGATGTTCACGATGATGCTGATGCTGGCGATGATGATATTCAGGATGATCTTGATCATGACCATGATCATGATTATGATGATGATGCTGATGATGATGATGGTGGTGATGATGGTGATGACGATGATGATGACGATGATGATGCTGATGATTATGACGATGATGATGATGATGCTGATGATGATGATGCTGATGATGATGATGACGATGATGATGATGATGATGATGATGATGATGATGATGATGATGATGAGGACGATGCTGATGCTGATGATGCTGATGATGACGGCGCGATATTGTGGAGGAGAGGAATGAGGAACTTGGGTATGAGATGCATGAGGAGGAGGAGCAGGTGCAGAAACAGGAGAAGGAGGGGAGGAGGAGGGGAGGAAGGAGGAGGAGGAGGACGAGGAGGAGGAGGAGGAGGAGGAGGAGGAGGAGGAGGATAGAGGAGGAGGAGGAGGAGGAGGAGGAGGAGGAGGCCAAGGCCGAGTCGAGCGCTGCCTCGCAGGATGTACTGGCGGCACAGGATGCAATTGAAGCTTTGATGGAACGTATGAGGATGGAGAGGGACTCCGAGAAGACGGAGAGCCAGCTCCTCCAGGCGCACAATTCTCGTCTGATAAGAGCTCAAAAGCAGCTGGAGACTCAGACTCAATACGTTGGGAAGCAGGAGCAGGCGTTGGCTGATTTGGACGTGCAGAGGGCCCTCATCGCAGCAGATATCCAGAGCGCGAAGGAGGCCCAGTCGGAGCTCGAGGAGAAGGTGATTCATCTTCAACGTACGGCTCCAGCGCGTCCAGCTGTCGACCCATATATGTCGCCGCCAGGCCTTATGACGCCTTTCATAACGCCTACGATGGGAGGCAAGGGGGCCATGATGGCGGCAGTGAGTGGCATGCAGTCCGCACATGATCTGTCAGGATATTTGAACGGCCTCAACTACCTGTCGCTCAACCTCGACCCGTCGCTTCGCCAGGCGCTGAACGAGCACATGGCGGTCTTCGCAGGCGCCGTGCGAGCTGAGGCGGGCATTCCAGCTCCTTCGCCGCCGCCGCATGAGGAAGCGGCCGAGGAGGCGCAGGCGGCTACCGCTGCCAGAGGAGGCTGTGAGGAGCAGGAGAAGGCGCTGTCAGAGTTGCATGAGCTGAACGGAGAGGACGCTGAGATGGAACAGGCAGCCCTGGCGGGCCGCAGATCAGCAGAGGCGGCGGAGCTCGCCAATGCACCCCCAGCGCGCCGTGCGCGCCAGGAGGGCCAGGAGGAGGCTGCTGCCACGGGCCTGGCCCCGTCTGGCCGGTAACACTCAGTGTGAGTATGAGAAGGGCGGCCAGCTCTTGGTCCAGACGGTGAATGCCAACTCCTGGACCAGCGCGGCCGCCTTCGTGATGGGCACCTCTGCCCATATAGTACTCGTTCAAGAACATAAGCTACATGGTCAGCCCCTGCTAGAAGCCAAGGAGCGTCTACGAAAGCAAGGGTGGAAAAGTTTTTGGGCTCCCTGTGAAGTCACCCAACGAGGTGGGAAAAGCGCTGGAGTTTGTATTTTGGCCAGGGCTCATCTGGATGTGTGGCAACCCCCTTCAGAGCCTGCGGCCCTGGTTGAGGCCCGAATCCTCTATTGCTACTTCAGAAGCAAGTCCTTGGGAGTGGTCTCGATTTATTGTAACTATTGGAAAGATGGGATCGGTCTGGGGGAACAGAATCTTCGACTAGCGGTTGCCTTGGGTAATGATATCACCAGGCGTAATTTACCTTACATCTCTGGCGGGGACCACAACTTAGAGCTTCATCTGTTCAGAGAAGGGCTTTCGCCGCATAGGTTGAACGGGCAGCTTGTCATTCCGAATCCCAGTCAGACGTGTTTGTCCAGCACGCCAGGTAGATGCTACGACTACTTTTTGATCAGCAAGAACTTGCTTGCTGGTGTTGAGTCGGCGAAGGCCGATATGCAGTCAGATTTATTCCCGCTCCGACCTGTCACTCTGAGGTTTAAGCAGGGGGTGGACACCATCATGCTCCAGAGGCTCTTGAAGTATCAGAAGCTCCCAGTGGATTTACCCATAGGTCCAGCTCCTCAGGCCCCGAGTTATGACAGCATCCTGGAGACTCTTGAGGACCTCATCTTGCCGTTCGAGAAGGATGGGGGTTTCAGGCTTCCTAGGGATGATGAGCGGGATAGGCTCCAACAAGGATTGGATGGGCAGTATGAGAGGTGGTGTGAGCAGTCTTGGGGAGAACTTCGGAACACGCTTCAGAGTTTTCCAGAAGGTCGGGCTGGAGGACTCCCCTATCAGACAGTAGAGGTTCCCATGGTCGAGCTCCTCTGCACCAAGCGCTCCCCGTCGAGAAGCCCGTATCGTGCTTTGAAGTGGTTGTCGCAGCGTTGCGCAGAGCTTTTGGCTTTTGTGGAGCAAGAGAAGTATCACACGCATAGGCAGTATTATGATGATCTTGTTCGTTCGAGTTATAAGGTTTCGAAAGCTGGCGGCATTTTCAAGTATCACTTTGCTGGAGGCCGTGAGTTTTGGTGTGGGGCCTTGGAGGCTGTGCTGATTCCTCTCTGGAACCCCTTGGAGATTGAGTCGGTCCTGCCTGCCCAAGCCTTAGCCGCGTTGAAAGCTCTGGCCGATCATTTTGCGATAGAACGTCTTTCTAGAGAGAGGGCCGATCGTTCGGCCAAGTGGAAGGATTGGTGCACTGAGGCGCTGGCAGGTGGAGCGAAGTGGGCTCACGCCTACACTAAGGCAGCGGATGCTCGAAAGCAAGACCTGCTGCCGACCGACGACGGCCATGTGACGTCGCGCCTCGCCGCCCAGCTCGCTCAGGAGAAGGAGAATTGGTCAGAAGCTTGGGGGGCCAACAAGAAAACTGCTGGAGGCCCACTGGAATGGCCTTCGCATAGTATTCCAGAGCCCCCGAGCCCCGAAGAGATCATTCTCATCTCCAAGAGCTTCAAGAGAACTACGATCGCAGCAGATGGGTACCATCCGAGGCATTATCAGTTTCTCTGCTCACAGGCCCTTTCGTGCCTCAGCTGTATTTTCTGTATTATGCTTATATTGGGGTCCACCCCTACTTGGATGCAGACCCTTGTGGTTGCGCTCTTCAGGAAACCTGTCTTGGGACGGAGGCCAATAGGCTTCTTCCAAACCTTGGTTCGGACATTGTCAAGATGGAACACCGGTGCGTGCAAGTCTTGGGAGAAAAGCATTTCGGATGGTGGTATCTTCAGTATGGCTCCTGGGCGGAGCCCGACAGATACGGTTTGGCGCCAGACTGTTCGAGGTGACCTTGCGTTTTCCAGGCGAGAGCACGTGCTCAGCCTGCTTGCCGACTTCAAGCAGTGCTATGAGCACGTGCAGCACCAGCAGCTGATCAATTCGGCGTTGGACTGGGCATTTCCGATGCATGTGCTCAGGTTTTCTATTCACACGTACGCGTGGCAGAGGATCCTGAGCCTAGACGGTATGTGCGCTGATGCAGTTATGCCAGCTCAGGGTATAGTAGCGGGAAGCAGCACGGCTACATACGAGATTAAATGTTACTGCCTTCCTACAGTAGCGGAATATTGCGAGTGTCGTCTGCATCCCGAACTTGCTGTGCATGTGGATGATTTTAGTCTCAATGAGAGGAACGAGGATTTGGAGCTTTGTGTGGTCAATATGGGTTTTGCTGTTGCTTTCTTGGTTGATCGGTTATCGAATTTATTTAACCTTCGTTTCTCTATGAATAAGTTCGCCATTACAGGAACCTCTCCAGAGCTGGTAGCTCAGGCCCGTCTAGCTCTAGATCAGTATGCTGGCACTTATGACCCGTCGATTGTCAACCTAGGATGCGACTTCGCGCCAGGTAAGCATTTGAGCGTCAGGAAAGCCAAGCAGAAGCGAAATGAGCGGTGGGCCAAAGGAAGGAGGAGGTTGGGGAAGATTCGAAGCCTTCGAAATCCCAAACGTGCCAGGGCGAACATATGGTTCTGTGGTGTTAAGCCTGCCACTACTTACGGGGAGGAGGTGGTGGGTTGGTCGCCGAGAGAGATTCGCAAATTACGAAGTCAGGCTGCTGGCTTTCTTGGATTGACATCCTGTGGAGCCGATTTAAATTTGGCACTTTCGCTGGAGCCGACTAGAGATCCTGTCAAGCATGTTGCTGCTACTCTTCGTCGTTTTGCTAAAGAAGTCTGGATGGCATCTACTCCTGGGCACCGCCATGGCGATGGGTTGTCTGTGGGGGAGCTTTCTAAGATTCTGTTTGTTGTCCAGAATTACATCCAGGAACACTCCAGAAGTTCATGGGCCAAGAAATCCTGGGGACCCATAGGAGACATGATTATCTGGCTCGGCATGGCGAACTGGCAGATTCGAGGCCCGCTCAGTTTTAACATGAGCAACGGGGACCCGCTGCCGTTGACAGATACGCCGTTCGTGCAGGTAGAGAAGTACTTCGTTCGAGATTTGTCTAAGGCCTACGTGGCCCAGAGTATGAGCAGGCACCTGAGGGACTCTGAACATCCGAGGGCTCTGGATATTTTGCATCGCGGGCTGCGGACGGACCCGCCGAGGTCCTTTTGGGCCAGCAAAAAGCGTCATCGTGGTGTTCAAAAAGCTGTCAAAGAGATATTTTGCAGGTCGTATGTCACGGCCAAGCGTTTACATGATTGGAAGTACGAGATCCCTCCAGTGTGCCCTTTTTGCAGACCCCCCGAGGGAGGAGCCGAGGACACTGTATGGCACCGCTGCTTTGTCTGTCCAGGTCTCTCTGGCAGGCGAGATGAGGCATTGAGTGTCGATGTGGTTCGGCTAGCTGTGGAAGCTGGCCCCGACGATCCTCTCTACTCCAGCCTGTGGGACGCCCAGCCCGAGGGGATTCAGGAGGCCTTGTGGGATGGAGTGGTTCGGTATTTCGACAGGTCGGGGGAAACAACCAAGTTCATGTTCAGCCGTTGCGAAAAACTGTACTCGGACGGTAGTTGCTACTCCCCCACCCATGTTTATGTGGCCCGTGCGGGCTGGGCCGTCATTCAAATAGACGACGCAGGGGACTTTGTAAGAGCTGTGTGTGGTAACCTGTCTGGTTTTCTGCCTCAGAGTGCTGTGTTCGCCGAGCACTACGCCTTGCTCCAGGCCCTGGAGCATTTTGAACACACTGTTGAGGACGAGCCGTTCAGGCTGAACGTGGGCTGCCAGGCCCTTTTTGCAGGCCCTCGAGACCAGAGGGCATCGACGAGCGGGAGAACACCGCTCAGTGAAGTCTGGAAAGTGCTCTACTCCTCGCCCCGCCCGCCTTTCGTGTTGAACAAGGTTAAATCGCATGTGGGGGAAGACGTTATTGGTGCGGCTCGAGTTCATAAGCGTGGAAACGATTACGCCGACGAGTATGCAAAGGACGGGGCCAAAATGCATCCTGAGATGGCCCAGAACATTGTCAAGTACGAGCTGGCTCTGAGTAGTTGGGAAGTCTTGGCAGTAGGCATGGGCCAAACTTTAGACAGCCTTCCAGAGGCCAGATCTCTTTTTGTTAAACTAGAGCGCGCCCCGAGAGTTCCCAGGCCTGTGGTCCTCCCCAGCGGCCTGAAGCCTCACCGTGTGCGCTGGAATGGGTGTCGGTGGCGGTGCCTTGCGTGCGCCCGTGCTTTTGATTCTAAGAATCCTAGGGGGTCCTGCGCGGCCTTAACCCCCTCAATGCGTTCGCTAATTAATCAGGTCGACAACCCCAAGCCCCACACACTGCATGTCGCCAAAATTGTTCAATCTTCTTTGCCTGTGGTGTTGTGCCTCAGGTGTGGGGCTTATTGTACTGGGGCTCCTCGTCAGCTGCTGAAGCCCTGTGGTAAAGTTTTTGCACAGCAGAGGAGACAGCTTCTGAGAGGCGACCTTCCCTGGCCGCGGGGACAGAATATCACAAGCCCTTGGCCACTCAGCCTCGCGCCTCATGAGGAGGCGGAGTGGTGGACCAAGCTCTTTTGATTGTGTTGTTGAATTGTCTTGGCGTGCTCGCCCTGTCGGGCGTGTTCTTTGGCCATTGCCTGTGGGCGGTGGCGGGGGCAGCCAGGCACCTGGGCCTCTGCCCTGCGCCTGCACGGCGGTCCTGGCCTTCGGGCTCCGCCCTGCAGGCGCGGTGTAGAGGTGGTCGGTGGTGTTTGGGGGCCCCTGTGCAGCCCCTTCGATCATAGATTGGTGGGAGCCAAGCGAGAGCCTCTGAACAAAAAGGAGGAGGAGGAGGAGGAGGAGGAGGAGGAGGAGGAGGAGGAGGAGGAGACGAAAACGAGCAGGAGGAGGAGGGCAGGAGGAGGAAGGAGGAGGAGGAGGAGGAGGAGGAGGAGGAGGAGGAGGAGGAGGAGGAGGGAGGAGGAGGAGGAGGAGGAGGAGAGGAGGAGGAGGAGGAGGAGGAGGAAGGAGGAGGAGGAGGAGGAGGAGGAGGAGGAGGAGGAGGAGGAGGAGGAGGAGGAGGAGGAGGAGGAGGAGGAGGAGGAGGAGGAGGAGGAGGAGGAGGAGGAGGAGGAGGAGGAGGAGGAGGAGGAGGAGAGGAGGAGGAGGAGGAGGAGGAGGAGGAGGAGGAGGAGGAGGAGGAGGAGGAGGAGAGGAGGAGGAGGAGGAGGAGGAGGAGGAGGAGGAGGAGAGGAGGAGGAGGAGGAGGAGGAGGAGGAGGAGGAGAGGAGGAGGAGGGGAGGAGGAGGAGGAGGAGGAGGAGGAGGAGGAGGAGGAAGAGGAGGAGGAGGAGGAGGAGGAGGGGAGGAGGGAAGGAGGAGGAGGAGGAGGAGGAGGAGGAAGAGGAGGATGAAGAGGAGGAGGAAGAGGAGGAGGAGCAGGAGGAGGAGAGGAGGAGGAGGGGAGGAGGAGGGGAGGCGCAGGAGGAGGGAGGAGGAAAAAGGGAGGAGGGAGGAGGAGGAGGCGGAGGAGGAGGAGGATAAGGATAGAGTGCACGAGCGTACCTCTGCGCCTCTGCGGATGCTCCTGTGGCTCTGCAGCGCCAGGCGCAGAAGGCCGCTGCCACCGAGTGCATGGCGTGCGGGGGCGCTGGGTGCAGCATGTGCCGGCCGACGCCGACGGTCAGAGAGGCTGGCAACAGGGGAGGGCTCTGGGAGGAGGAGGGGGAGCGGCATACATTGACACTCTCGAAATATCGGAGAAACGTAAGACTCGAGTGCGCCAGAACTCGGGTTTGTCAGCGCTTTCTGATGAGCCCGTCCCGGATTTGGTCGGTCCAGTATTCGTGGGGTGTTTGCAGCAGGATTTCGTGACAAATTTTAGGCTGGGTCTCGTCACTTTCCTGGCGGCCCCGTCAGGCCAACTCGAGTTCCCTGAACCCGAGTCCCACGTCTGCCTGAAGGGAGGGTTCCGGGAGGAGGAGGGAGAGAGGCATACATGGATGCTTCGAAGAAGAAACCTACACTTCTACAAGCATAAGCATGAACTTTCGGATATCCGCGCGGATTTCTTGGATTGGCGCTTGGCCACCTGGCGGGGCCTTCGGCGCCGATCAAAGAGATCCAGCGCGGACCTCCGAATTCTTCTGTTTATGTTTTTTTCTGCTGCTCCGTACTTTTCTAGGTTGTCTCTGCCTTTCTTGGACGCCAGTTGCTGCTGGCAAAACAATGTTTCTCTATACTCGCCACAGTCTGGTTCTGCGTCGAAGGAGCTAGGGGGGGATATCGACCTCGGGATGTCTGGCCTCGGTCCTGTGTTTGAGACGGGCCGGTTGAGTGTGAGCTTCGTGGAGCGCCGATCTGATCGGGACACTCTCCCGCCTGGTCGAGCCCCGTCTGCTGCTGCTCCTCTTCTTCCTCCTCTTTCTCCTTCCTCTCCTCCTCCTCCTCCTCCTCCTCCTCCTCCTCCTCCTCCTCCTCCCCCTCCTCCTCTCACCATACAGGAAAAACCAGTCCGGATAGAGAGAGAGAGAGAGATAGTTGCCCTTCCCCCTACCAATCCTGTGATGTTGGGTCCCCGTTTCGAATCAAGAGCCTCCCGCGTCCCTCACTCCTACCTCCCGCCTGCGTCCTCATCGTCCTCGTCATCACCATCATCATAAGCCATCAGCAGATCAGCATCAGCATCCGCATCCGCATCACCACCACCACCATCCTGCTGCTGGCGGCGGTCCCCAGCGCCGGGGCGACGGAGCCTCGGGCAGCGCATGCTTCATTATTCATGATTGTTGCTGCGTCGCCAGTCCACCGTCGCGATACGTGGTGTTTGGCTATCATCATCACCATCATCATCATCGTCATCATCACCAGTATCAGCAGCATTACCAGCATCATCAGCATGATCATGATGATGATGATGATCATCATCATCATCATCATCACCACCACCACCACCACCACCACCATCGCCATCATCAAGTACCTTGTCCCGCCCAAGTTCGCCGCTTCCTTCCCCACCGCCGACGCGGGCCCGCATGGCCCCTTCCTGGGCATGCCGAGCAGCTCGCCGCGCCCGCCATGCCTGATCGTTTTCGGGGGCCTGGAGGCGCTGGGATCGGCTCTGCAGGGCCGTTGCGCCACGCGCACCCGCCGAAGCCGCGATGTTTGGGAGGACGGGCCTGCTGCAGCGCTCGCGGGGGAGGTAGCATTTTTTGTGGATGGATCTCTCAAGCTCTCCGCCGCCTCTGGCAGTGTGCATTGCGAGCAGGAACGCAGCAGAGCCGCAGGAGCGCGCGGCATTGCCAGCGTGGCTCCGCACACTTACTTGACAAATGTTAGCGAGCAAGAACGCAGCAACGCTCCAGGAGAGCGAGGCATTCAGAGAGTAGCCCAACATTGACACGATGGTGGCCGGGAAGCTTGTGCACGACGTTGCTGGACATAGTGCGGTGCGGCACGGGCCCGCGCACCTGCCGTGCTGCGTGCACGTTGCTGGCGAGGAGCGTCGCTAGAAGCTGGATTATGGTATGCGGTTGTGCCCTCCGTGGGCGCTAGGCTCAGCCTTGCGCTTCGGCGGCAGTTTACGGGGACATGGAGGCCCTTGCTGCGTAGCCTCTCAGCCCAGACCACGCCGCCGCCAGCGTGCACGCCTTCCTCGGCGACCTGGGCATTCGGCCAGCTGATCTCCAGCGCGCGCGGGTGGCGTTGTTGTGGGCGTGCCGCGTCTCGGTCGAGGCCGTAGCGATCGCGGTGGCCGCTCGCGTCAGTCGCCTGGTCGTCGGCCCTCACCCCGACGCGGTTGGCTGCCCGGGATCGTTGCGCGTTGTCTGTCGCAGGTGTCCCCTGGATGCGTCGATATCACGGCGATGACCTGGCTCGAGTGAGGCTGGCCCCTGGGCGGCCGAGCTCCCGATCCAGGCGGCATTCGGCTTCCACGCCGAGGCCAACCGCGTCCTCGCTGCCCTCGCGGCCGCCCGCCGCTGGGCACGCTTGCCCGCGGCGCGCCAGGCGCGGCTGCAGGCGGGGGTCTTGGCGCCGGCGCCTTTTGGAACGGCTTCATGCGGGAAGGCGATCTCGCGCTTTACGACGCCTCCTTCGTGGTCATTTTCGCGCTTTACGACGTCCTTCGCCGTCTCTTGCTGGACTTGCTAGGGGCCCCGGCCACGTGCGCCTTCCAGTGCTCTGGCAATGCCCGCGGCGGCGGCGACGAGCGTCAGGGCGCATGCGGCTGGCCCTTGGACCTCGCGGGTCTCCACGCGCTCCAATGCCCAGCGGGGCCGCGCCGCATCCAGCTCGGCTGCACAACGAGATCGCTCGTTCTTTGGCGGGCTGGGTCTCCGCCCACGGCGTGCACGCTGATGTTGAGCGCTGCGTCCCCGAGCTATGCCAGGAGGCCAGCGGCGGGATCACCGAAGTGCGGCTCGACCTGGCCGTGAGCTGGTTGGGCCTGCCCACGCCGACCTGGGTGGGCGCCATCGGCCGCTCGCCGGGAGAGTCGGGCCCGGCAGTCCGTGCAGCCATGGGCGCGGAGCGGCGCGCGAAGGACCGGTACGGCGACGCGGTCGTGGCCTTCGCGGCTGAGACCCAAGGCTGGCTCGGCCCCGCCGCGCAGCATTTCGTGGCGGAGGTCGCCACCGCTGCGCGGCGCACCGGCGCGGCCGCCCCGGCAAATTTCGCGAGGCAGGTGTCGGCGAAGGTGTTCGGCGCCCTCCCGGCGCGCCTGGCCGACCTGCTGCTGGCGGGGGCACTTCCTGACGCTGATCCCGTGGGCGCGCGCAGGCTGTCCTGAGTAGCCCTCCTTCGCTTTATGTTGCCTTCTCATGTCGGATGTCGCGCTTTCAGGGGATTGGTTCATCATCATCATTATTATCATCAGCATCAGCATCAGCATCAGCATCAGCATCAGCATCGGCATCATCATCAGCATCATCAGCATCATCATCATCATCATCATCATCATCATCATCATCATCATCATCATCATCATTATCATTATCATCGACATCAGCAGCAGCATCAGCATCAGCATCCGCATCAGCAGCATCATCACCAATAGCAACATCATCAGCAGCAGCAGCATCATCATCAGCAGCATCACCACCGCCATACAGAGAGCCCCACCGAAGGCCCCAACTTGATGGCCTGCATGTAACCGCCGTACCCATCTCGGCACACCACTCGCACGTTTCGTGGCCCGCATGGAGCTCCACCGAAAACCCATTGGGAGGGCCCGCGTGCCACAGGCGCACCATTTTCGGCACACCCCCGACAAGTGTAGCGGCGCGATAGGGCGCTCCATCGAAGGCCCCACCTGATGCCACCGCCGCAGCCACTTCGGCACATCCCTCACACGTCTCGTGGCCCCGCAGGGGGCGCCGCCGAGGGCCCTAATGGGATGACCTGCGTGCCACCGCCGCGGCCACTTCGGCACAACCCCGACATGCTTCGCGGCCCCAAAGGGAGCTCAAGCAAAGGCTGCAGTGGAAGGGCCTGCGTGCCAACGCCGCGTTCATGTCGGCACGTCTCTCACGCGCTCGGTGGCCATGCAGGGAAGGAACCCAGTCGAATACCCAAGCTGGAAAACTCGTTTTTTTGGTGATTGCGCCCCATGCCCCGTCCTCTCTGTGGCGCGCTGCTTATGAGGAGAGGACCGCGTCCAACGCTATTAGCACTTTGCTCGCCCCCTCCTTCGTGCGCCTAGTGGGATTCGCAGCTGCGTGACATGGTTGGGTTTTTTCCTCAACTTTTCCGCCCCCGTGGCCCGTCCCAGGCTTTGGGGTCGTCAAAGTGCCCAAGAACGAAAGGCTGGTTCCAGGAATAACTCCGGGGTGCAGGATTTCTGTCCCTGTGGGCCCTGTTCCCTCTTGGTAACGAACACAGGCGGCGGGACAAGCCAACGAAACGAGATCGAACAAATTGAGCTCGGGATGAACACGCTTTGTTTAACAAGGAGGCGAAGGGAAAGGGGACTGGGACGTGAGAAGGCAGGGGGTGGGGGGGGGGACAGACGGACCAGGAGAGCGGAGAGGCCCAGGAGGAGGACAATGGTGGGGTGGGTGAGGGGGGACACAGAGAGGGAGGGGGAAGGAGAGAATCGAGGGGCTGGGAGTGGGATGGGATGGGGGGGAAGGGGGGGAGAATGAGAAAGAGGAAGAGACTGAGCTACAGGGTGGGGGATAGGCGGAGGGAGCGGAGGGGTGGCGCCGGTCAGCGGGTCGCCAGAACCAGCCCCAGCCCCCCCGCGCGAGGAAACGCTGCAGCCGAGCAGCTCCTCGCCGATCGCGTCGCGCGCGACCGGCGCAAGGCTCGCCATTCCCGGCAGCTTCCTGTCGAGCACGACGGGCAGCCAGTTCTTCGAGTCCAACAGGCTCGCGTCGGCGGCGGAGTTTTGAGGTCTTCGGGTCTGTTCGTTGGTTCGCGGCAGCTTTGTGGCCTCGGGATGCTCTCCAGGTTTTGCGGCCTCGGGGGAACGAAAGGCGTCGGTTTTCGGACGTGTTCTGGGTTGTCGATGGTTTTTCAGCTTGGGGATGCTTCCCAGCAGCTACGCCTTCCCGAGAGCGTGCCAGGGGTGCCTGCATCGTCCCGAACGGCCGCCAGAGGCCCGAGCTATGGCCCGCAATCCATCAGGGGCGACGTGAGCGGGGGGTCTGCTCAGGAGGGGACGCATCGACCCCCCGATCGCCCACGCATCGCCGAGAGGGACCTGGTAGCCCATTTTGCCCAGGACCGTGCGGATCCGCCATGTGATTGTTTTTTATCAATTATTTTGCTGATCGGCGCGGGCCTCCACCCCCCCCTCCGCCGCCCCCCCTGGAGTAGATCTTAGCTGTTTTTTGTCGCCTGTTTCGAGCGGGTGGTGTCTCCCCCAGAGGCCGCGCTCTTACAGACAGTCGCATTGAGCAGAGGTCAGGAGCCAGACCCCCCCCCCTCCCCTCACCTTCAGCCCAATGTCGAAACGCCGATTCTTTGTTTATAAAAAAACGTTCACCATCGGGAGCCTACCCCCGACCTATCGGCGATGTACTATCGATTCCAGGTCTATGTTTTCCCTTCTGGGCTGGTCACCCCCTGGCGTTCCTTCTCGAGACGGGGCTCCAGGAGGAGGGGGGGGCGGCGGAACGAGAGAGGGATGCGGACGGGTTCCGGTCAGAGGAGGGGGAGGAGGAGGCGGAGTAGGAGGAGGAGGAGGAGGCGGAGGAGGAGGAGGAGGAGGAGGAGAGGAATGAGGAGGAGGAGGAGGAGGAGGAGGAGGAGGAGGAGGAGGAAGAGGAGGAGGAGGAGGAGGAGGAGGAAGAGGGAGGAGGAGGAGGAGGAGGAGGAGGAGGAGGAGGAGGAGGAGGAGGCGGAGGAGGAGGAGGAGGAGGAGGGAGGAGGAGGAGGAGAGGAGGAGGAGGAGGAGGAGGAGGAGGAGGAGGAGGAGGAGGGGAGGAGGAGGAGGAGGAGGGAGGAGGAGGAGGAGGAGGATGAGGAGGAGGGGAGGGGGAGGAGGAGGGGGAGAGGCGAGAGGCGAGAGGCGAGAGGCGAGAGAGGGAGGAGGAGGCGGAGGAGGAGGAGGAGGAGGAGGAGGAAGAGGAAGAGGAATACTACTACTACTACTACTACTACTACTACTACTACTACTACTACTACTACTAGTACCACTACTAATAATAATAGTAGTAATAGTAATAGTACTATTAATAATAATAGTACTAATACTACTAATAATAATAATAATAACAATAATATTAATACTAATACGAGTACTAATACTAATACTGCTAATAATAATACTAATCATAATAATAGTACTAGTAATAATAGTAATAATAATAATAGTGAACATAATCATAATCATAATCATAATAATAATACTAATAATAATACTACTAATAATAATAAGCATAAGAAGAAGACGAAGAACACGAACACGAAGAAGAAGACTACGACGAAGAAGAAGAAGAAGACGAGGAGGAGGAGGAGGAGGAGGAGGAGGAGGAGGAGTTGGAGGAGAGGAGGAGGCGGAGGAGGAGGAGGAGGGCGGAGGAGGAGGAGGAGGAGGAAGAGGAGGAGTTGGAGGAGGAGGAAGAGGAGGCGGAGGAGGCGGAGGAGGAGGAGGGAGTTGGATGAGGAGGAGGAGGAGGCGGATGAGGAGGAGGAGGAGGACCTGCTGGAGGAGGAGGAGGGGGAGGAGGGAGGGGGGAGGAGGAGGGGGATGATGATGATGATGATGATGATGATGATGTGATGATGATGATGATGCTGATGATGATGATGATGATGATGATGATGATGATGATGATGATGATGCTGATGCTGATGATGCTGATGATGATGATGATGATGATGATGATGATGATGATGATGATGATGATGATGATGATGTTGATGATGATATGATGATGATGATGAGAGGAGAGGAGGAGGAGGAGGAGGAGGAGGGAGGAGGCGGAGGCGAGGCGGAGGCGGAGGAGGAGGAGGTGGCGGAGGGGAGGAGGAGGGAGGAGGCGAGGAGGAGGAGGGGAGGCGGAGGAGAGGAGGAGGAGGAGGGGGAGAGGAGGAGGGGGAGGGAGGGAGGGGGGAGAGGAGGGAGGGAGGAGAGGAGGAGGAGGAGGAGGAGGAGGAGGAGGAGGAGGCGGAGGAGAAGGTTGTGGCCTCGCCGAGCTTCCGCGGGTGTCGGTGTGGGTGCAGGCGTTTTGCTCGACCTGGCCTCACATTCACAGGAGGAGGGACGGCTCTTTCAGAGCGGCAGCTTTCAGAAGCTTTGCCTCAAGTACGTACGGCGTTCCGCCGGCTGCCTCGTTGACTCTAACCTGCAGGACCTGAGCGATGTGCCTAGGTGGATGAGGTGCGGATTGAGGGAATGCAATTGGGAGTCGGCGCGAGAGCGGTTGGGGGCGGATGTAGGCTGTGCCTTCAACTAGCCGATGTCTACGTTATTCGTCGTCGTCGCCCAGCATGCACGCTTCTCGCCAGGGCCGCACATTGCCTGTAGTATCACGTGGGTGTTTTCGAGTAGTGAGATCGTCAGACTGGCGCTCTTCTGACATGTTTGACTCAAGGCCGCTGGGGGGACTTGAGTCAACCATACAATCCAGCTGCCTATGGCAAGTCCCGCCATCGTGCCAGGCTTCTGGGTATGAAGCCGATTGGTTGTTCGTTGACATCTCGCGGGAGGCCCCTCGGGGGCCTCTCGGAGGCAGTTTTGACACCTCTTGGGGGCCGGTTTGGGGGCTTCCATGGGTGTTAGAAGCATGCGTCGGAGATTTGGAGGACATAAGGATGGTGGGCCCGAAGAGGCCGGGCTCGTTCGCGCAAGACCAATCCATTGTTGCTTCGAGCCCTTCTGCCTGCGTGCCGGGCTTAGAGCTTGCCGCGCACAGTCCCGGCACCAGGTGCTGGGTTGTTGGCGTTGCGCTCGTCGGCTTCCACAGTAGCGAGTTCGCGCACTTAGCTCGCAACAGCAAGTGTGTCCAGGGAGAGGGAGCTGAGGATATGCCCCAGCGGTCCCGGCCCCGCGCCCCAGGTGGCAAGGCATGCCAGGTTAGCTCCAGCGACCCGCCTCAGAGGAGACACATCTGAGGCCCTGCTATAGGCGGATGGCCGCAGTTTGCATCTCAGCAGCAACCGCACCATCACAGCGATATATTATTTCCTGCCTCCCTCCAGTGCTCTTGCGTGTACCGTTTTGGTCGCACACCATTGTTCGATACTTCGCAGTAGTGGGGTGGGCGGCTTCAGGAGAGGAGTCGGGATGCATCACATGAGGGCGAGCGTTTCCAGGGGAGGATAATCGGGTATGCAAATTCATGTAAGCGAGCGCGTTGCTGTATACACGGAGTCAGTTGAAGGGGGGCACAGACCCATACCCATTCGAAACATACAAGATTTTAGGACGCGGTCATGGTCATACTTTACTCGTGTCCTACGAGCTCGCCTGGACAACCCTTTTTCGTTGCAAGAAGCACCCCCTTTAGAAGACCAGCGCATCTGGGCCTGTCATTTTGGTGAGGGCCCCGCTTGGGAAGCGGAATCGACTTGCACCTCTCAGGAGGGAAAAACACACGCAGACACAATTCATCGTCGATTCCCCAGAAAAGAGGGGAAACTATGGGAAGTCGGGGGGGGAAGGCAGAGACACCAAAAATACTGGAAAATATGGGGGACTCCCGTGGTTTGTGTGTATTTGTTTGTGTGTCCCAGGGCCCCTTCAAGCTCACGGGTGCGTCTTCGGGAGCACCGGGGAGGAGGACCATGCAGTCCCACAGAGTGTCCAGCGATGTCCCCCCCTTTTCGAAGAAGGACCGCCCCCCCCACCTGTGCAACTGTGGCAGCGGTTTGCAGCTGTCTGTGGCCATACAGTGAGCGGCTTAAGTAAGGAGCACTTGCTTTTCAAACGGGGCTCGGTCGTTCCTTAAAGGCTTGCGTGCGTTACGTATCCTCCCATATTGTTTTTTTGTATGATTGATTGTTCCTTATGCTTTTTGTTCCTTGGAAAACAGGGGCTTCGTTCCTTATGTATCGTTCCTTAGGTCAGGTCGATGACTGTACAAGTAGAAGAAATCTCGAGAGGCAGCTCCACTCGGGAAGGAAAACGCAGTGGATCCGCACAGCCATACGTGCGTCGAAGGTTCGTGATTCTAACATCCAGCCGAATCTCGAGCGCGAGCTAGATTTGGGAAAATGACAGCCCCCCTTATCCTGCCAGACGTTGCGCTACACGGCGAAAGCGCGCGGCGATGAGGCGAGAGCGCCATATGGAATACCATCCCCCGCTCAACCTGTGAATGTGTTTCAAACTTAGAAAGCGAATGTGCACGGCGCAAAGGCGAGAACCACAATTTCAACGCGCCCCTTCCATCTGCGAAGCTGCTGCGCATGTTTCAGACGGGTGCACGCGGCGCTCAATCGAGAGCCACATTTCGAAAATGAGCCGCCTTCCATCCGCGAAGCGGATGCAAATTTGAAGACCAGTGTGCGCACCCAAAGGCGAGAGCCACATTTTGAGAACGACCCCCCTTCCGCCAGGGAGATTGCTGCAACATGTGATGATGAATGTGTGCGGGCGCTGCGGCGAGAACCACATTTTGCGAATGACCCCGTTCTTCCGTGAACTTGCTGCATGGTTTGAAGACGAATTCGGACAGCGCTCAGGCAGCGGTCACATCCCGAGTCCCCAACCGTGACATTGCTGCAATATCCTAAGACGAATCTGCGCGTTGCCGAGGCGAGAACCACATTTTGAGCCCTCCCCCTCCGTCCGTGAATATGTTTCAATGTTTTCGAGGCTTAGGATCACAAGTGGTGAGGAAGTCTCAGGCGAAACGCCCAGCCCGCCCTTGCGACACGTCTGGGGGTGGGTGCGGAAGGGCGGTGTATAGGGAAAGGATGGATGCAATGAGGCAATGATGGAGGCAAGGATGGAGGGAATGGGTGATGATGCGCTGGCCAATACGTGCGTTATCGAAGTGTGCACTGCCACGTTCGACGATGCAGGCGCCAATGGGCTTCGTTCGGGAACAATGGCCTGCCCGAGCCAAAACACAATAGCGAAAGCTAGAAGGACGGGGGAGCGGCAGGGAGGGAGAGGGAGAGTTGGAGGGTGGGTGGGGGTAGGGAGGGGGAAGGGAGGGGTGGTGCGCAGCGTCGCCCGAAGCGGCTTCAGGGCGTCGACGGAGTTCGCGTCGCAGAGGCTTGGACACGGACGACTGCGACTTGGCAGATCTACGTCAAATTTGAAACCAAACTCGTTGGAGCAGGCTCCACTTTGCCCCTCCACCGCGCGCGTGCCAGTTGAAGAGTCTGATGATGGCGCGGAAACGGAATTGGGTGGGACGGTGCTCTTGTTTGTCTCTTCTCTCTCCTAGGCAAGCTTATCCCTCATTAAAGCTCTCGCCATCTCTCTTTCTTAGGGGGCCACACGCGAACCCGACCCCTACCCCCCATGACTCCTGAGGGGGAGGGTGGGGTTCACTTCGTTCGGGACCCCACCCCCCTCTCTCTCTCTCTCTCGCCATCTCTCTGTTTGTGTAGCTCGTACAACAGAAACCCAGCCGTCAGAGGACCCCGGGCCGCAGCACGCCAGGGGCACTTGGCCCGGCCCCCCCTGGAACTTCCGGGTGGGTTCCAAAGCTGTCCCACACGTGGCTTCGAGGCGGCCCAGGAGGCCCCCAATACGCCCCAAGGCGGCTCCAAGAGGTCCAGCGGGCCCAAAGAGGCGAACACCGTTTCATCTCCGAAGGAAAACGTACACTTTTCTAGCACAGTCGTTGTTTTTTTGTATGTGCGCAGCGTTCAAGACGGCCCCAGAGGTGCCCAGGAAAGCTCCGAGATGGTTTAAGAGGTCCCCCAGAGGGCCCGAAGACTGCCCAAAAGGGTTTTCAAAGACGGCCCACAAGGCACCCAGGACCGCCCAACACGGCCCCCAGAATAGCCCCGGGGGGGGAATGCATTTTGAGGCCTTCGCCCTGAGAGTACACCTAATTGGACCGCCAGCAGGCCCCCAGGAATCGCCT
>CAUYUJ010015267.1:110000-120000 GCA_963575745.1 Prorocentrum cordatum
CAGGCGCCGAAAAATGTGGTTTGTATCGTGAACGTGGTTTGGGTCGCGGGTTGGTCGCGAGTTGGTCGCGGGGTGGGTCGCGGGCTCCCCACCTGAAGGAATACAAAAAACCCGCCGCAGGCGCCGAAAATTGTGGTTTGTACCTTGAACGCGGTTTGGGTCGGAGGTGGGTCGCGGGTGGGTCGCGGGTGGGTCGCGGGCGGGTCGCGGGTGGGTCGCGGGTGGGTCGCGGGGTGGGCCGCGGGCGGGTCGCGGGGTGGGTCGCGGGTGGGTCGCGGGTGGGTCGCAGGTGGGTCTCGGGGTGGGTCGTGGGTGGGTCGCGGGGCGGGTCGCGGGGCGGGTCGCGGGCGGGTCGCGGGGGTCGCGGGGTGGGTCGCGGGGTGGGTCGCGGGGTGGGTCGCGGGTGGGTCGCGGGTGGGTCGCGGGTGGGTCGCGGGGTGGGTCGCGGGGTGGGTCGCGGGTGGGTCGCGGGGCGGGTTGCGGGTGGGACGACGACAACAAACAACAAAAAACAACAACGATAATCCGCACCGCGGAATCCCACTTCAGCCACGCACCCAGGGACGGTGAATGACCGTCCGGCCCCTCACTCTGATGTGTATGTGTGTATGCATGTATGTGTATGTATGTATGCTTGTATGTATGTGTATGTAGGTACGTATGTATGTATGTTTGTAGGTATTTATGCATGCATGTGTGTATGTATGTATGTATGTGTGTATGTATGTATGTGTGTGTGTATGTAAGTATGAATGTGTACATGTATCCATGTGTGTATGTGTGTATGTGTGTGTACGTATGTATGTATGCATGCATGAAATCATACACGCATGTATGTATGTATGTATGTATGTATGTATGCGTGTGTATGTATGTATGTATGTACGTATGTACGTATATATGTGTGCATGGCTGTATTTATGTATGTATGTACGTATGTATGTATGTATGTGTGTATGTGTTTATATTTGTATGTACGTGCGTACGTACGTACGTACGTACGTACGTATGTATGTATGTATGTATGTATGTATGTATGTATATGTGTACGTATGTGCGTGTATATATATATATATATATATATTGGTCGAAGATGCCTACGGCGAATCACCGCCACCCTCTGTCTGTTTGGAAGCGCCTATGTGGCCGAACGTTGTGGCCAGAGGTCGGCCAAACTAGAAAAGGGAGGGCGAGGTTCCCGGGGCACTCTTGGGTCTCCCGGGAGCTTCCTGGAGGCCTCTTGGAGACCTCTTGGAGGCCTCATTGGGCATCTCTGGGACCTTTGGGAGCTTCTTGGGGGCCTCTTCGGCCGTCGTAGGGCGTTCCTGGCACGCCTGACGCCGTCGGAAGCCATCTTGGAGGCATCTCTGGGCCGTCTTTGGGCCCTCTCAGGGCCGTCTTGGAGGCTATCTTGGGCGTCTTGGAGGCCTGTTGGGCGGCATTGGGGCCCTCTTCCGCCCATCTGAGGGGCCTCTTGGGCCGTCGTGGGTTCATTTTTTGACGTCTCTTAGGCGCTCTTGGGGTGATCTTGGGGGCCTCCTGGGCCGTCTTGGGTCGTCGGAGGATAGAACAGAAGCAAATGACAAACTCATTCTTTCTAATAAACCGTAAACCAAGGACAATCAATGAGTTTGGCCTCTTCGGGCCTTCCTGGAGGACCCCTTGCAGGCCTCTTGGGCCGTTTTGGATGCCTCTTGGGAGCCTCTGAGGCCGTCTGGGGCCATCTTGAAGCCATCTTGGGCCGTTTGGCTTGCATCTTCTGCCATCTTAGGTGCATTTTGGGGCCATCTTGGGATCTCATGGAGCCATCTTGGCCGTCTTAGAAGCGGCTTGGAATCATCTTGGAGGCCATCTTGGCCGTCTTGGGGGCGATTCAGGCGACGGAAAACGACATTTCGGCGGGTGTCCCGGTGGCTGGCGCAATAGGCTGGAGCGCCAGGGGGGGGGGAGTGCTCTAAAAGAACCCAACCATTTTTGATTCGGCACGCCGGGCACCCCTGTGGCAAGACCACAGGGGGCGGCGGATCGAAGACGCCTACGGCGAATCACCGCCGCCCCCTGCCTTTTTGAAAGCGCATATGTGGCCGAACGTCGAGGCCAGACCTGCCAAGCTATCGGACCATGTGTTCCCCGAATCGGTTTGGAAAGCCTTCGGGGAACACGTGGGCATCTTGGGGGCCTCTTGGGGCCGTCTGACTGATTGACTGACTGATTGACTGACTGATTGACTGACACGTCAGGAGGGCACCTTGAACAACACATTTCAAACCGCCCGCGGGCGCGCAACCGCAACCGCAACTGGGCGACACATTTCAACCCGCCCGTGGGCGCGCAACCGCAACCGCACCTGGGCGACGCATTTCAACCCGCCCGCGGGCGCGCAACCGCAACTGGGCGACACATTTCAACCCGCCCGCGGGGGCGCAACCGCAACCGCAACTACGCGACACATTTCGACCCGCCCGCGGGCGCGCAACCGCAATCGCACCTGGGCGACACATTTCAAGCCGCCCGCGGGTGCGCAACCGCAACCGCACCTGAACGACACATTTCAACCCGCCCGCGGGCGCGCAAGCGCAACTGGGCGACACATTTCAATCCGCCCGCGGGCGCGCAACCCAACCGCAACTGGGCGCCACATTTCGACCCGCCCGCGGGCGTGCAACTGCAACCGCAACTGGGCGACACATTTCGACCCGCCCGAGGGCGCGCAACCGCAACCGCACCCGGGCGACACATTTCGACCCGCCCGCGGGCGCGCAACCGCAACTGGGCGACACATTTCAACCCGCCCGCGGGCGCGCGACCGCAACCGCACCTGAGCGATACATTTCGACCGCTCGCGGGCGCGCACTGCAACCTACTCATTTCACCCGCCCGCGGGCGCGCAACCGCACCTGGGCGACACATTTCGACCCGTCCGCGGGTGCGCAACCGCAACCGCAACTGGGCGACACATTTCAACCCGCCCGCGGGCGCGCAACCGTAACCGCACCTGAGCGACACATTTCAACCCGCCCGCGGGCGCGCAACCGCAACCGCACCTGGGCGACACATTTCCAACCCGCCCGCGGGCGCGCAACCGCAACTGGGCGACACATTTTACCCCCCCGCGGGCGCGCAACAGCAATCCCAACTGGGCGACAAATTTCAGACCGCCCGCGGGCGCGCAACTGCAACCGCACTGCTTTCCTGCCGTCCTCCTCCAGGGGATCTGAGGCGGAGGAAGGGTGGGAGGGAGGTGGGAGGGAGGGGGGAGGGAGAAGGGAGGCGGGAGGGAGGAGGAAGTAGGGGGGGGAGAGGAGACGGAGGGAGGGTAGAGAGCTCACAATGATTGGGGGCGGACAACGTCTGCCCCCCCCGTTCCACGCAAATGGATGTCCACAAGGCTCCAGACTTTGGATTCCTTATCCAAGGCCTCCACGGTCTGCTAGCGGGATGGGTGGGTTAACCGCCCCCGAGGGGGGAGACGAGGCTTTGACAGAAGCGGTCCGTTGCACCGCCTAGTTTGAAGTTGGGGGGGCGATGCTGCGGGGATCGATTGCGCGTTCACCCGCGCGCAAGCTGCCCGCGGATGTAGGTGCATCGGCGCCGTCTTATTCATGCAGCCTGCCGCGTCTTATCCATGATCTGGTGCAGGAGCAGGTGGACGAGGAGGGGGACGAGGAGGAGGTAAGGGAGGAGGAGGAGGAGGAGGAGGAAGAGGAGGAGGAGGAGGAGGAGGAGGAGGAGCAGCAGGACGAGGATGAGGATGATGAGGAGGAGGAACAGCAGGACGAGGAGGAGGAGGAGGAGGAGGACCAGGATGGCCAGAAGGAGGAGGACGATGGGGAGGGGGATGCCAGGTTGGTGCTGCTTGAGAAGGTGCACGAGCAGGTCCTTGTTGCGGAGGACTGAGGAGGATGAGGTGGTGGACGTCAAGGAGGATGGAAGTGGATGTCCTCCTCGCGGCCTCCGGGCGTGACCCGCGGTTCTCCGCCGGGACACTGCAGCGGGGAATCCCCATTCCACGCTGCTGCTTCTGATTTGTGCCTTTCCGGGCCTTCTTGGAGACCCTCTTGGAGGCCTCTTGGGCCGTCTTGGGCCATATAAGGCCATCTTCGGCCGTCTTGGTGGGCTCGTGGCCCGTCTGACGCCGTCGGAAGCCGTTCGGGGGGCCTCTATGGGCCGATTTGGGGCCTTCTTGGAATGCTCCATGGCCATCTTGGAGGCCATCTTGGGCGTCTTAAAAGGCCTCCTGTGCCATCTTGGGGGCCTCTTGGGGCCGTTTGGGGGGCCTCTTCGTCCGTCATGGGGCCAACTTGGAGGCCTCTTGGGCGACTTTTGGGCAATATTCGGGGGCTCTTGGGCCGTCTCGGGCCGTCGGAAGGCCGAACAAAAGCAAATATCAAAATCCGTCAACAACCTAAGGCGTTTTTTTCTGACCTTCCAGGAGGCCCTCTTGGAGGTTTTCGGGGCCGTCTCGGGCCAGCTTCGAGCCAACTTCGGCCATCTTGGTGGGTTCCTGGCACGTCTGACGCCGTCGGGGGCCGTCTTGGGGGCCTCTCTGGGCCGATTTGGGGCCCTCTTGGGGCACTTCGGGGCTGTCTTAGAGGCCATCTTGGGCGTCTTGGAGGCCTCTTGGGTCGTATTGGGCCGTCGGAAAGCCGAGAAGGCGCAAATGCCCAAATCCGTAAAACAAGCTTAGGACAATCAATGATTTGGGCCTCTTCGGGCCTTCCTGGGGGACCTCTTGGAGGCTTCTTGGGCCGTCTTGGAGGCCTCTTCGGGGCCTCTTGGGCCGTCTGGGGCCAACTTGACTGAGGCCATCTTAGCCCGTGTTGAGTGCATCTTGGGCCGTCTTGGATGCATCTTGGGGCCACCTTAGCCGTCGTGGGGGCCATTTTGGCCGTCTTGGAAGCATCTTGGAGGCCTCTTGGGTCGTATTGGGCCGTCGGAAAGCCGAGAAGGCGCAAATGCCCAAATCCGTAAAACAAGCTTAGGACAAACAATGATTTGGGCCTCTTCGGGCCTTCCTGGGGGACCTCTTGGAGGCTTCTTGGGCCGTCTTGGAGGCCTCTTCGGGGCCTCTTGGGCCGTCTGGGGCCAACTTGGCTGAGGCCATCTTAGCCCGTGTTGAGTGCATCTTGGGCCGTCTTCGATGCATCTTGGGGCCACCTTAGCCGTCGTGGAGGCCATTTTGGCCGTCTTGGAAGCATCTTGGAGGCTATCTTGGGCCATGTTGGAGCCGTCAGGGGCAGGAAACCCACGACAACCTCCAGAAGAGCCTCCCGGGACCCCGGCGGGACGCGCCGAAAGCCTAGGGGGAGTTCTCTTGAAAAAGAACCAAAACCAAAACTTAGAGGGTCCAGCACGCCAGGCACCCTTTTGATGAATCAACAGGGGGCGGCGGATCGAAGACGCCTACGGCGAATCACCGCAGCCCCCTGCATTTTTGGAAGCGCCTATGTGGCCGAACGTCGAGGCCAGACCTGCCAAGCTATCGGACCATGTGTTCCCCGAGTCGGTTTGGAAAGCATTCGGGGACCACGTGGGCATCTTGAAGGTCATCTTGGCCGTCTGGAGGCAATTTTGGCAATTTCGGGCCTTTTTGGGGGACGTGTTGGAGGGTTCTTGGGCCGTGTTGGAGGCCATCTTGAGCGTCTTGGAGACCTCTTGGGCCGTCTTGGGAGCCTCTTGGGGCCGTGTCTTGGGCCTCTTGGTCGATCTTTGGGGGCATTTGGGCCGTGTCGGACCGTCGGAAGGCAGAACAACACAAATGCCCCAATTCTTCACAAACTCGTGGGACATCACCCATGTTTGGCCTTTGCGGGCCTTTCTGGAGGCCCTCTTGGAGGCCTCTTGGGGCGTCCTGGGCCAGCTTAGGGCTATGCTCTGACGCCGTCGGAAGCCGTTTGGGGGGCCTCTATTGGCCGACTTGGGGCCCTCTTGGAATCCTCCAGGGCCGTCTTGGAGGCCCATCTTGGGCGTCTCAAAGGCCTCCTGTGCCGTCTTGGGGGCCTTTCGGGGCCGGCTTGGGGCCCTCTTGGGCCGTTCTGGGACCATTTTGGAGGCCGCTTGGGCGATCTTTCGGCGTTCTTCGGGTGCTTTTGGGCCGTCTCGGGCCGTCGGAAGGCCGAACAAAAACAAATGTCAAAATCCGTCAAAAAGCTTTGGACAATCAATCAATGTGTTTGGCCTCTTCTGGCCTTCCTGGAGGCCCTCTTGGAGGTTTTTGGGGCTGCCTTGGGCCAGCTTGGAGCCAACTTCGGCCATCTTGGTGGGTCCCTGGCACGTCTGACGCCGTCGGGAGCCGTCTAGGGGGCCTTTCTGGGCCGACTTGTGGCCCTCTTGGGGTGCTCCAGGGCCGTCTTAGAAACCATTTTGGGCGTCTTGGAGGCCATGTTGGGCGTGTTGGAGGCCTCTTGGGCCGTCTTGGGGCCCTCTTGGGGCCGTGTCGGAGGCCACTTGGGCCGTCATGGGGCCCGTTTGGGAGCCTCTTGGGCGATCTTGGGGGCCTCTTGGGCCGTCTTGGGCAGTCGGAAAGCCGAAAAGGCGCAAATGCCAAAATCCGTCAAAAACCTTAGGGCAATGAATGATTTGGGCCTCTTCGGGCTTTCCTGGAGGACCTCTTGGAAGCCTCTTGGGCCGTATTGGAGGCCTCTTGGGCCGTCTGGGGCCATGTTTAGGCTACCTTAGGCCGTGTTGAGTGCATCTTGGCTCGTCTTGGAGGCATAATGGAGCCATCTTAGCCGTCTTGGAGGCCATCTTGGCCGTCTTGGATGCATCTTGGAGACCATCTTGGGCCGTCTTGGAGCCGTCTGGAGCAGGAAAAACCTTTGCAACCGGGTTTTCGGCAATCGCCAGGGGCCCCGGCGGGACGGGCCGAAGGCCCAGGGGGAGTTCTTTGGGAAAAAAGAACCAAAACCAAAACCCATACCATCCAGCACGCCAGGCACCCCTGCGATGAATCGACAGGGGGCGGCGGATCGAAGACGCCTACGGCGAATCACCGCCGCCCCCTGCCTTTTTGGAAGCGCCTATGTGGCCGAACGTTGAGGCCAGACCCGCCAAGCTATCGGACCATGTGTTCCCCGAATCGGTTTGGAAAGCATTCGGGGAACACGTGGGCATCTTGAAGGTCATCTTGGCCGTCTGGAGGCCATTTTGACCCTTTCGGGCTTTCTTGGAGGACGTTTCGGAGGGCTCTTGGGCCGTCTTGGAGGCCACCTTGAGCGTCTTGGAGACCTCTTGGGCCGTCTTGGGGGCCTCTTGGGCCGTGTCGGGCTGTCGGAAGGCAGAAAAAAAAGCAAATGCCACAATCTTTCAAACACCGATGGGAACTCAATGATTTTGGCCTTTGCGGGCCTTCCTGGAGGCCCTCTTGGAGGCCTCTTGGGCCGTCTTGGGCCATCTTAGGGCCATGTTCGGCCGTCTTGGTGGGCTCTTGGTCCGTCTGACGCCGTCGGAAGCCGTTTGGGGGGCCTCTATGGGCCGAGTTGGGGCCCTCTTGGAATCCTCCAGGGCCGTCTTGGAGGCCATCTTGGGCGTCTTAAAGGGCCTCCTGTGCCGTCTTGGGAGCCTCTTGGGGCCGTCTTGGGGCCCTCTTGGGCCGTTCTGGGGCCATCGTGGAGGCCTCTTGGGTGATCTTTCGGCGATCTTTGGGGGCGCTTGGGCCGTCTCGGGCCGTCTGAAGGCCGAATGCCAAAATCCGTCAAAAACCTTAGAACAATCAATGTGTTTGGCCTCTTCTGGCCTTCCTGGAGGCCCTCTTGGGGGCCTCTTGGGCTGTCTTGGGCCAGCTTTGAGCCAACTTCGGCCATCTTGGTGGGTCCCTGGCACGTCTGACGCCGTCGGGAGCCGTCTTGGGGCCTTTCTGGGCCGACTTAGGGGCTCTCTTGGGGCGCTTCGGGGCCGTCTTGGAGGCCACTTTGGGCGTCTTGGAGGCCAGTTTGGGCGTGTTGGAGGCCTCTTGGGCCGTCTTGGGGCCCTCTTGGGGCCGTCTTGGAGGCCACTTGGGCCGATCTTGGGGGCCTCTTGGGCCGTCTTGGGCAGTCGGAAAGCCGAAAAGGCGCAAATTCCAAAATCTTTCAAAAAGCTTCTGGGAAATTAATGATTTTGGCCTTTTCGGGTCTTCCTGGAGGACCTCTTGGAAGCCTCTTGGGCCGTCTTGGAGGCCTCTTGCGGGCCTTTCGGGCCGTCTTAGACCATCTTGAGGCCATCTTGGGCCGTCTTGGATGCATCTTGGGGCCACCTTCGCCGTCTTGGAGGCCATTTTGGCTGTCTCGGGGACATCTTGGAGGCCATCATGGGCCATCTTGGCCGTCTTGGGACCATCTTGGGACGGAACAGGCATTGACTTGTGCAGTTTCCGGGTGGCCGGCGGGACGCGCCAGAGCCCCAGGGGGAGTTCTTTCGGAAAAAGAGCTTAAAACCAAAACCCATATAATTTGGCACCCTTGCGATGAATCGACAGGGGGCGGCGGATCGAATGGCCTTCGGCCCATCCCGCCACCGTTCCTGGGTTGTGGATCTGAGGCTTCTTGGTTGTTCGTCAGGATCGCGTCGAGGCCTCTCGGGGCATCCTGGAGGCAGTTTTGAGGCCTCTGGGTGGCTGTTTCGAGGCCTCTTGGGGCCTCTTGCAGGCCTCCTGGGGGGCCTCTTGAGACCTCGTGGGGTCGTCTTGGGGGCCTCTTGGAGTCTCTTTTGGGCATCTTAGCGCCTCCAGGGTGCCTCTCGGACTGCTGGCATGGATGTTGTTCCTCTTGGGCCGTCTTGGGGCCCTCTTGGGGGCCTCCTGGGCCGTCTTGGAGCGGTCCTGGGGGACTTTTGGGACGTCTTGGAGCGTCGGAGGCTCGAAACGTGGCAGACCCACAGAAAATTGAAACACCCCAGGGAAATTCGCGGTTTCAGCATGTTGGGGCCTTCTTGGGAAGGGTCTCTGAGGCCTCTGGAGACGTCTTGGGCGCTTTTTTGCCGATTGAAGGTATCTTGGGCGTCTCGGACTGATTGATTGGCGATTCGGGGCCCTCTTGGAGTGTCTTGGGGGCATCTCGGGACCCTCTTCGCCTGTCTCGGGGCACTCATAGACCCGCAAAAGCAATGCGATAAGGCGCGGGGAGTCCCAAGAGATTTGGCATGTTTGGGTCGGGGCCCCGTAAACATCTTCAGGATTGAGGACTGAGGCTTAAGGGATAAGGCAAAATCCTGTGGACGCGCCGCTTCTTGCCACAGCGGCACGGTGGCGGATATGCATAGATGGCTTCTCCTTCCCACCAGAACGACGATCACACCAGTTCTGTTCCTTACCTGCAGCCAGTCTAGCTGTGGCTGCAGTGAGAAGTTTGTACATACTATGTGAATCGGTTTGCTGGTTCAGTTTTTGATTTGTCTGCGTCGCCTCATGACGTCAAAGTTGGAGCTGGATGGTGATGCTTGCCAGGTGCCTATGTGCATGTACGTGCGTGCGTGCGCATGTATGTGCAAGCCCTGGGTCATCTGTTTTGTGATCACACACAATGCCTTCGCCCAATGCTCGCTTCCCTGTGCCATCATTCGGACCCGGAGATGGCCCCAGAGGGGTGGCTTTGCGATCGATCACGTTGTGCGCACTGGCCCGTCGGATGGAGCAGTGTGCGTGTGTGTGTGTGTGTGCGCGTGTGTGTGTGTGTGTGTGTGTGTGTGCGTGTGTGTGTGTGTGTGCGTGTGTGCGTTACCGCCCTGCCTGCGGTCGGCGGGGGAGAGCTGGTTTACCGTTTGGCGGCCGCTCTCTTCCCAAACAACCCGCCAGCCATCAGCGGCCGCCATTGTGCCGGCGTTTGGCTCGGACCTTGGAGCACCTCGCCCAGGCACATGCACCACCTCTTGGTCCGTCACGTCTCTGGACGTCAGTACAAGGCTCTGCAAGGCAGCATTGGCAACTGCCACCAAGCCTGCCTCGCCGCCCACATCGCCCACCTGGTCGCCCCCTCCCTGGCGCGACAAGGTCTCTCCTTGGGCTTGGCGCTTCCGTCCAGGAAGA
>CAUYUJ010015267.1:122500-150000 GCA_963575745.1 Prorocentrum cordatum
AAACCATGTATATATACACATATGTTCCTTCAAACAGTGTTTTTTAATCATGTCTGTCAATTTTGGAGTTTTTTGTTTAACAATTTCATACTTTTCGTCCAAAGCCCCCCTGTAGGAGGACAGGCCCGACCTGATCCTCGCACCTGTCGTGTTCCCCGTCCTTCCCGCCCTCCTCGCCGCCCCTCCCCCCCCCCCCGATTCGGTCGGAGGGGGCAAGTGGGGGGGGGTCGCCCGCGCGAGGGCGGCCACATGATCGTCACGACGACGCCGCCGACTGCAGACCGCCTGATGACGGACGACAGGAGACCCGCGCGAGTCAGCGGCCCAGTGAGGAGGAAGGAGGAAGGAGGAGGAGGAGGAGGAGGAGGAGGAGGAGGAGGGATGTCCCCACCATTGAAACGCGTGTTCATGGACGAGATGAGACTAGACCGTTCGGCAACCCCACACTCTCATGAGTCGATGCTGATGATGCTGTTGATGATGATGATGCTGCTGCTGATGATGAGGGTCATGATGATGCTGCTCATGATGATGAGGATGATCATGATGATGGTGATGCTGATGGTGCTCTGGATGATGATGATGATGATGATGATGATGATGATGATGATGATGATGAATATGAGGATGAGGATGAGGATGAGGATGAGGATGAGGATGAGGATGTTGACGATGCTCATGCTGGTTATGTTTATTAGGTGTATGCTTCCAGTTATACTGACATGGTGGTGGGAAGGAGCAATGCTAAGGAGGAGGAGGATGATGAGGAGGAGGAGGAGGAGGGGGAAGAGAAGGACTTTCCGTCGTGCTCGTACAACCCCGTGCATGCATGCACTTGCAAGTGGTCTGAGAAGGGGGTACGAGGAGGGAGATCAGATGTGAATGGGGGAGGGCGCGAAGAGAGAAGGATGAAGACAATGAGGAGGAGAAGGAGGCGGAGGAGGAGGAGGAGGAGGAGGAGGAACGAGAGATGAGCTTGGAGGGGGGAAGGAGGGACAAGGCATTTGGCAGAAGGAAGGAGTGAGCAGGATCGATCGAGCATGGATGAGACTGATGCGGATGATTGCAAGTACGCTATAGGTTTGAATGGTGCCGAACCCTATCTTTGGGGATGCGGAGACCGTCCGAGAATTGCGAGCGAGGTCGGCAGATACGGTGCAGCCGTCCCGCGAGGCGCGATTAAAACCGAAAAGGCGATTATGGTCAACCATTGGGGGCACGGATTTGTTTAGATTAGTTTGGTCTCCTGTGCCAGCCCCCAGGGCTTCCACGACGGCCCAAGGGGCGCCCAATTTTGCTCCAGGATGAGCAGCTCGACCGTCTTCAGACAGTGTGGAAGGAGTAAGTTCAAACCTCGCTCCCGAGGCCTCTGGAGAAAGTACGCGCGCTGCTACGAGAGCACCTATCAGCCCCAACAGCGCCCAGGAAAGCCCGTAAGCCCAGATCCTGGACCCCTTACCGAAGACGTTGGCGCGTGCATATTCATGTTAGCCAGCATGTGCCCCAACCAGTCTGCCTCTAGCCATATCTGTTGTGCAACCTGTACGCAGCAATCTATGTAGCGCAATCTTTGTGGTACAATTCAGGTTGTGACATTGACTACCCTGCACCGCGTTTGGCCACCTTCCATGCTCTTGCAAACATCCCACCCACCCACCCGCAGCTTGGTTTGCAAAATCCATGCGGCGGCGATTGCGATGATTCTTGGCGTTGGCTCGTGCGTCGCTGCGGCCGCGCTAGCCCGCGCATGCTCGCGCGCACAGCGGCCAGATAGTTTGGCGCGACTGGCGCGGCCGCGGTGGTGCTGACAGCTGGGCACGTCCCGGCGGGCATGTCAGTGCGAGTCGGTGATTTGGGCGGGCGCGGTAGTATGGCGACGCCGACAAGGGTAGACACGATTATGAGAGTAGCGATTGTGACGAAGGTGGCGATGACGACGGCAGGGCCAATGACGGCGCCGATCTTGATCACGCCCGTCGATGACGATGACGATGTCAACGCGTCGGCGATGAAGGTTTTTGAAGGAGTTCGACATGCGCGTGCGGCCGACGAGCGCAATTCGCCCGCGTGGTTTTATTTGGCACGGATCGTGCCCCCCCTTTCTTTCCCCCAGCACGCGCGCAAATGCGTTCGAATAGGTTCGACATGTGGCGCGAGAGGCCCGTCTGGCAGAATGTGATGACAACATTCGAAAGCCGATGGTTTACTTAAGAATCCGCACGGGCACGAGCGCAGGTTTTGGGAACATTGATGTTGCAACGCCGCGTGTTGTTGCATGTTGCCGGGGCACTCGATTTTGACATCCGCACGACACCGCAAGAGACGACGCGCACGTGTGCGTTTCCTCTTGTTGTTTGCAATGGGACTCTTGCGGCAGCGCGCGCGCAATGGCGTTCGAACGTTTTCGACACGCGCGCGAGAGGCCACTTTGGAAGCACATTATGAAAATGTTGGAAGCCCCGGGTTTTCCAAATAATTCCCCAGAGCGCGGGCGCACATTTTTCTTGCGAGTTCTTGATGTAAGCCTATGTGTTTTTTTCCGTGACGCTCGCTGTTGAAATCCTTTCGAAAACGATGGTTTTGTTCCCAAGGATTTTGGCACGCGCTCGTGACGACGCGCGCGCGCACTTCGTCATATGTGCTGCACGGGATTATTGAATATTGTTTCTATGAACGAAAGTGCGCGCATAGTTTGTTTTGCAACGGCTAGCGGGGGTAAGCGGTCGATACTGGTTCGGCTGGGATGGTACGAGTTCATTTTTCGGATGGACGATGGGGCGGAATTGTAATTTTTCATATTTCGAGGGGGGATCGTTAATTCGGGGGGGATTCGAATTCTCTGTATGAACGGAGTATATAGACGTATACAGCTATGGTGCAACCTCTGTAGTTCAACGTGCTGGTGCAATATATGCGGTGCCAGACATTATGCGTATACGTTCCATTGGCATGTACATATGTGGAGCAATGTCTGTGGTGCCAGCCATTCTGTACAATATATGTGTTGCATATAACTTTGAAGAGCCTGGAGTTGTCAACCCCAGTGTTCGGGCAACCATCCCGCCCACCCACCCGCCAGCAACGTGGCTTGTGAAGCACAGGCGGCGGTTGCGATGACTGCTCGGCGTTGGCTGGCGCATATCTGCGGCCGCGCACTAGCACGCGCAAGCTCGCGCGCAGAGCGGCCACCTTGTGTGGCACAGCCGTCGCGGCCGCTGTTGCGCTGACTTGCGGGAGCTGCCCAGCGCGTCCCACAGGCTGCGCTGGCGCGTGGGCACTTTTGTGCGGGTCGGTGGCCCAGGCGGGCGCGGTATTACGGTGACGTCGGCAAGTGTTGAAACGATGATGCTAACAGCGGTGATGGTGATGATTGCTGTGCCGATGACGACGGCACGGCCAATGGCTTCGCCGATGTTGGTCACGCCAGTGATGGTGATGCTGATGGTGATGATGTCCAGGCGTCTCTGATGAAGGCCTTGGACTTCGACCTGCGCGCGCGGCCGACGCGCGCGCGTGGCCCGCATTGGATTAATTGACAGGGCTCGTGGTCCCCCCCTCTTCCCCGCAGGCGCGCAAGGGCGATCAAATGAGTTCATCGAGCGCGCGCGAGAGGCCCGCGTAGTTTCATGTGACGAAACCGATGGGCATTTTTCTCAGGAGCATCCTCAATAACGCGCGCTTGTTTTAAAGTTTGATATTGGCAATGATGGTTTGCGCACGTTCCTGGGAACCTCGATGTTGACATCCGTGCGATACTTGCGGCTGTTTTGGAAGATTGCGACGTGCGCGCGCGACGACGCGCGCGTGCGGATTTAGTCGCTTGTGCTGCAGGGGATTGGGGGTTGCTGCAACTTCGTGTTTCGGGATCAGCGGGTGTGCGCGTATGGTCTTATTCGGCAGAGGGGTGATGGGGGTATCCCTTGGGGTGCTCTAGTTTCACAAGAAAGATGAATTATGAGGCAAACTCAACTGCACAGTAGTGTGTTGCGCAAAGGGGGGGCAAATACCCCGTTCGAGAGAAAGAGAACATGCGTGGTGCAATCTATGTTGTTTAGTCCAGTTTGACCGTCTTGAAGCTGTCCTCTCCACTGCCCGCGCAAACACCCCACTCTCCCACCCGCAACTTGGTCGCAAGACCTCTTAAGACAAGGCCGTGACGGTAGGCACCATATGGCAATTGGCCACGACACCGACGCCGACGACGACGACGACAACGACTACGACGGCGCCGCCGACACCGACGACGACGACACCGACGACGTTTCCAACGACTTCGACGACGACAGCGACCACGACGACGACGACACCGACGACGACGCCGACGACGACGACGATGACAACGACGACGACGACGCCGACGACGCCGACGACGACGACGACGAAGACAACGACGACGACGACGACGACGCCGACGTCGCCAACGAAGACGACGACGAGGGAGGAGGGAGGACGACGACGGAGACAACGACGACAACGACGACAACGACGAGGGAGGAGGGAGGACGGCGACGACGCGAACGACGAAGAAGGAGGAAGGACGGCGACGCCGACGACGACAACGACGAGGGAGGAAGGAAGACCCCGACGACGCAAGAGCGCGCGCGCACGCTTTTGTTGAAAATCCGTGTTGCGAGACCTAGGGTTTGTGTAGGTTTTTTGGACACGATTTTGAAATCCTTCCGAAACCGATGGGTTTTGAAGGATTTCGGCATACGCGCGCGACGACGCGCGCGTGTGCACGTCGTCCCTTTTTTTGCAGAGGATTCTCGCGACAGAACACGCGCAAGTGCGTTCGACAGATTTCGACATGCGCGCGCGAAACCCGTTTAATAGCATGTTGTGAAAATCTTGAAACACCCATGGTTTTCCTAAGATCTCGCAAGAGCTCGCGCGATTTTTTTTTAGCAGATCCGTGTTGCGAAACCATGTGTTTTTGTATGTTTTTTGGGAAACTCGATTGCGAAATCCCTCCGACACCGAAGGTTTTTGAAGGATTTCGGTATGCGCGCGCGACGACGCGCGCGTGTGAAATTCGTTTCATTTTTGCAAGGGATTCGTGAAACAAATTCTATGTTTGAGCAAAACTTGTCACCGTATATGGTTTTTTTCAAGGAAACCTCACGGGGGGAATACCGACTGGCCTAGGACATTGCGGTTTCATATTTAGGATGGACATGTGGTCATAATCATATGTGATTTACATACCCGAAAAGGGGACCGATAACGCTGGGTAGGGGGGTAGATCTTATTCTGCTTTTAAAAAGGAGAATCAATCGCGTGCCGAACTTGAAGTTGTCAACTCCACTGTTCGCGCAATCGTCCCACCCACCCACGCGCAACTTGGTTTGCAAAACCCATGCGGGACCGAGCACAGATATCGCTCCGGGGTCGTGTTGGAGCCCTCGGGGGCGTCTCAAGAGCGCCCCAAGAAGGCCGGAGAAGCAAGACGGCCGACGCCGACGACGACGAAGACGACGACGACGTCGCCAGCGAAGACGACGACGAGGGAGGAGGGAGGACGACGACGGCGACAACGACGACGACGACGACAACGACGACAACGAGGGAGGAGGGAGGACGGCGACGACGCGAACGACGAAGACGGAAGAAGGCGGCGACGCCGACGACGACAACGACGTAGGAGGAGGGAAGACGACGACGAGACGACGACGACAAGACGACGACGACGACGGCGACGAAATAGGAGGGACGACGACGACACGCCGACGACCGACGACGACGACGACGACGAGAGAGGAGGAGGAAGGACGACCACGGCGACAACGACGACGGAAACGACCACGACGCCAAAGAGGACGACGACGACGAACACGAGGAAAGACACAGGACGACGTAGGCGACGGCGAGGACGACGACGTGGGAGGAGGGAGGACGGCGACGACGACGACGCCGACGACGACGACGCCGCAAGAGCGCGCGCGCACACTTTTGTTGAAACTCTGTGTTGCGAAACCTTCTGTTTTTGCTGTTTTTTTGGACGTGCGATTTTTTGAAATCCTTCCGAAACCGATGGGTTTTGACAAATTTCGGCGTATGCGCGCGACGACGCGCGCGTCTGCATTTCGTCCCGTTTTTTGCAGAGGATTCTCTCGACGGCACACGCGCAAGGGCGTTCGACAGATTTCGACATGCGCGCGCGACGCCCGTTTGATAGCATGTTGTGAAAATCTTGTTCGTAAGATTTCGCAAGAGCTCGCGCGGAAGCTTTTTTAGCAAATCAGTGTTACGAAACCAGGTGTTTTTGTATGTTTTTTGGAAATTCGATTGCGAAATCTTTCCGGCACCGAAGGTTTTTGAAGGATTGCGGCATGCGCGCGCGACGACGCGCGCGTGTGCACTTCGTCCCGTTGTTTGAAAGGGGCTCGCGAAAAAAATGTTATGCTAGAACCAAAATTGTCACCGCATAGTGTTTTGTATAAAGGAACCTCAGGAGGGTATACTGGTTGGCCTGGGCATTGCGATTTCATATTTAGGATGGACATGTGGTCAGAATCGTATGTGATTTACATACCCGAAAGGGGGGCGATATCGCCAGGGGGGGGGGGTAGAGTTTATTTTTTTTAGAAGGGAGAATATAGGTGGAGAGTTCGATAAGATGTGAAGCTCGCTTCGCCGAGCCTGAAGTTGTCAGACCCATCGCTCGCGCAATAATCCCACACACTCACCCGCAACTTGGTTTGCAAAACCCATGCGTCGGCGATTGCGATGACTGCTCGGCGTTGGCTGGCGCATCGACGCTGCCGCGTTAGCCCGCGCATGCTCGCGCGCGCATCGGCCAGCTAGTTTGACGCGAGTGGCGCGGCCGTAATGGCGCTGACCTTTGGGCATTGCCCAGCCAGCACTTCAGCGCGAGTCGGCGACTTGGGCGGGCGCGGTATCATGGCAACGTCGACCATTGTAGGCGTGAAAATAATAGTTGTGGTGCGGATAGCGTGGATGACAACGACGACAGCACGGCCACTGACGGCGACTATGCTGATCACGCCGGCGACGATGGCGGCGTTCCCGCCTCGGTGATGAAGGCATTGGAACGAGTTCGACATGCGCGCGCGGACGACGCGCAAGAGCGGCCCGCATGGTACTATTCGGCACGGGGCGTGCCCCATCCCAGCACGCGCGCAATGGCGTTCGAATGAATTCGACACGCGGCGTGAGAGGCCCGTTTTTCCAGAAGCTACTGCAATTGTCGAACAAACGGTGGCGTTTTTCATATTTCGCAAGATCGCGACCGCAAGTTTTTTGTTATATCTATATTTATGACTATAAGCAATGTCGTTGCAACACCATGTGTGTTTTGATACGTACTCGGGGCACACGACCCTGTTATATTTTTACGAAATTCGGGGTTTTCGAAAGATTGCAGCATGCGCGCGCGACGACGCGCGCGTGCGCACCTCGTCCCATTTGTTGCAAGGGATTCTTGCGACAGCACGCGCGCAAGAGTGTTTTGCGATTCCGACACGCGCGCGCAAGAAACCCGATGGATAGCAAGGTATGAACATTTTGAGAAACCGATGGTTCTGTTTAAGAGATTGCAAGAGCGCGGGTACATTTTCTTAATGTTGCGAAGATATGTGCCTGTCCATGTTTTCGGGGCATTCGATTCTGAAATCTTTGCGGGACCTCAGGTTGTGCTGGGTTTCTTGAAAACCTACGGTTTTGATAAAACAGTGCGCGCGCAGCATTCGTTGCCGGAAATTGGGGGGGGCGATACCGGGTGTGCTGGGACGATCGGAATTCATATTTCGGCTGGGCGATGGGACAGAATCATATGTTCATTGCAATAACGAGTGGGGCATTACGGGGCGGGGGGAGGGGGGGAATCTATATGTTTGCAAAAAAAAGGAGGCTCTAAGTGTTGCAATCAATGTGAAATCTACGTGGGGCAATATACGTGATCAGTCTAGATGGTGCAATATATGTTGTGTACTTTTGGTTGTGCGATCCACGTTGTAATGTATTGCTATATATGTATATGTATATATACATCTATATGATTTGCAACATGCGTGGTGCAATCTATGTGGTGCAAAGTGTTGTGCCATTTCTATTGTGCAGCACTTGTTGTGCTGTATATTTTTGCAATATGTGTTGTGCCCCCTACGAGTTGCAATCTATCTGGTTCAATCTGAGTTGTGCCATATTTGCGGTGCAACCCATATGGACGTGTCGAGGCGGCGCCGGGGATGCAACGACGGCGACGTAGACGCTAGACCGACATCCAGGCCGAGGCGACGGGAGGCGACGAGGGGGCTTCGGCGACGACATTGCCGCCAAACTGGCAGAAAGGCCCAGACGATGGGCGGCGACGAGGTGGCGACGGGGCTGCGATGGCGACGACATAGCAACCGGACCAACAGCCAGGCCCAGTTTGACGGTAAAAGGTATCAGAACTCTGAACGCAAGCATTCTGGGGGAATTATTGTTAGTCATAGGTATGAGAATGTATCTTAGCCACCGTGGACTCAACAAAATGTATTTCTAGCCGTACATGCGATGAAATATATGCGGAGTAATCAATGTGGCGCTATTTGTATGGAGCGTTATAAGTGGTGCAATATATGTGGTGCCGCTTTTGTAGTGCAATCTTCGTTATGATATCTACGATTTGCAATCTAAGTTGTGCAATAGTGGTGACATTCATGTAGAGCAATCTATGTGTGTTCTGCAACCTATGTCTAGCAATCTATGTGGTGCAATCTGCGTGGTGCAATCTATGATTTGCAATAGTTGTGTGTATAGATACATGGATATTTCAAAATGGTTGGTGCAACCTATGATGTGTAATATACAGAATGCAGTATGCCGATATCTGTGGTGCAACCTATGTGCTGCAATACATGTGGTGCACTTTTATGTGGTGCAGTCTATGTCGTCAAGTATTTGTGCTGCAATATATTCGTGGGGCAACCTATGTGCAGCTGCAATCAACGTGATGCAGTCGATGTGGTGCGCAATCTATGTTATGAAATTCATTCGAGCTGCAATCTATGCGGGCGGCGACGGGGCGGCGACTGTAGCAACGTAGCCGCAAGACCAGCAGACAGGCCCAGACGACGAGCGCCGACGGGGCGGCGACGGCGGCAACACAGCCGCCAGACCGACAGGCAGGCCCAGACGACGTGCGACGACGGGGGGTCGACGGCGGCGACATAGCCGCCAAACCGACATACAAGCCCAGGCGACGGGCGACGAGGCGGCGACGAGGCGGCGGCGGCTGGCAGTTACCCGCCAGACTGACACAGAGGCCCAGTTCTTTAGACCAGAAGTAAGACTCTGACGTGCAATCACTGTTTAGGGGATATACAGACATGCCCTCAGTGAGCCACTCCGTGTCCCACATCCTCCGTCTTACACACGCTCTCTTCCCGCTCGTCTTGTTGCTACTGGTTCCGCTGACGCCCCTCATCTTCTTTCTGCTTGTCCCGTTGCATCTGTTGCTTCTGCTTGTCGTCGTCGCCGCCGCCGTCGTCGTCGTCGTCGTCGTCGTCGTCGTCCTCTTCCTCCTGCGCCTCGGCCTGCAGAAAAAGACGTTGCAATAGCGACTCCTTTGGGCTCAGGAGGGGCTCTGGTTACCAGGCCGTTCCTTGAATCTGGGCTGGGGAGCCTGTTCAAGGCCAAGGCTCGCCGTGGCGAGAAAAGCCCCTTCGTTCCTTATTCAGCGTCCCAAGTCTCGCGCAGATTCCTCGGATCGGTGCTGGACCTCCTCGCTGGCGCTCAGTGCTGGAGGCGCCGCCAGGGGGCTCGGCGCCGGTCCCAGAAACCCGCGCGGAGCCTCGAAAGTGGATGCTCGTGCCCTCCGTCGCTCGATTCTGGTGGCTCGACGCCTGTGCCCCGTGCTCCTCGTTCTCCCTGCGCGTCGTCTGGGTCGTCGTGGCTCCCGCTGCGGGAAGGGGGGGGGGAGACGGTGGAGGAGGACGAGGAGGAGGGATGAGGAGGAGGAGGTGGAGGAGGAGGAGGAGGAGGAGGAGGAGGAGGAGGAGGGGGAGTGGGAGGAGGAGGAGGAGGAGAACGAGGAGAGGAGGAGGAGGACGAAGGAGGAGGAGGAGGAGGAGGAGGAGGAGGAGGAGGAGGAGGAAGAGGGGGAGGAGGAGTTCCCGCTGCCCCTCCCGCGCACGAGCGACGTCATCCTCGTGCGGCCCCCGGACGAGACGGACGGCGAGAGGCCGCGCGCGTGCAGGTGCTTCTGCGGGGGCACCTGACCGCCGGGGCGCGCCGCCGCCATCCACCGGGGCCTTCGGGGGCCGGCTGGCCGCGTGCGGCGTGCAGAGGCAGGGGGGCCCTGGAATGCAAGCCGAAATTGTGCGACGACGCGACGTGCTTCATTCCGGAGGGGAAAAAAAACACACAGTCACAATGAAGCGTCGATTCCCCAGAAAATATTGGGAAATATGGGAAGTGGGGGGGGGAGACAAAAACCCAGAAGATATGGGAAAATATAGGGAATGCTGTTAGTTGTGTCTATATATTTGGGTGTCCCAGGGCGCCTTCATCCATGGGCCTGGTTTCCACCACCACCACCATAAGTTGGAGGGGGGAGCGAGGTGGAGGACGAGGAGTAGGACGAGGAGGAGGGGGAGGAGGAGGAGGAGGAGGACCCCCTCCCCCTCCTAATTGCTTATCGTGGTGGTGGTGGTGGTGGACAACAAGCCCATCAGTGCTTCCTCCGGGCGCTCTTCCTGGGTTTCGACATCATGGGGCGCGTCGTCGGGCCGCCGGGGACCATCAAAAACGGACCCGGGGCGAAAGATTGGCCCCGGGGAAGGGGTCTGAAGCTCGCGCTGCCAATGCTCTGCTTGCCTAGGGCTTTGCAGCGTCGTCCGCACCTTGCTATTGCATGTTCGAGCTCCGTAGCTGCCTGCACGTCCTCCTGTGCTCAGCTGCGTTCTTGCTCTTATGGACATCGCGCAGGCCTGACGAAAACTTGAGAGGTCCCTTCCAATGTGAGCTCCGGGGCCGCGGATGGACAAGCGTGAGATCGGAGAGTGTTACGGAACGTGTCCTGGAGGTGCTCAACCGTTCGTGGGGGCTCCTTTGGAGCCTGTCCTGGGCCGCCCCTGGAGCGTTAGCAGACCGAAGAAACGCGTCCTGGAAGTTCTTCACCATGTGTGGGACCCGGCCCTAACATCGGGTCCAGGATCGAGATAAATCGCTCACGACCAGGATGATGATGATGATGATGATGATGATGATGATGCTGATGATGATGATGATGCTGGTGATGATGTTGATGCTGATGCTGAGATCATGCTAGTGATGATTAACCGCAGGAAGCAATTAAGAAACCCCCCCCCCCCCCCCCCCACCCCACCCCCCCCCCCCCCCTCTCGGAACCGAAAGTATAACGCATCCAAGCACCATGGAGGCGTTATCCTGGCACCTCGCAGTCTTTGAGAAGAACGGAGAGAGGGAGGGAGGGAGGTAAGTGCGGGCCCACATTGCGAGGATGTCTCAAGCGACGCGTGTGCTTCATCGCCGCGGGGGGCCCCCCCCGTAGGACGCCCCCATAGGACTCACTCAGAAGACTCCCCCCCAGGACTCCCCCATAGGACCTCTCCCCTAGGACTTCCCCATAGGCCTTCCCCATCGGACCCCCCCCCATAGGACTCCCCCGTGGGATTCCCCCATAGGACTCCTCCATAGAACTCCCTCATAGGACCCCCCCATAGAACTCACCCACAAGATTTCCCATAGGATGTGTCAGAGCAGTTCTTGAGGATGTCTCAGGCGAAGCGTTTGTTTCCGAACCACACGGAAGCCAGATTGCGAGAGTGTTTCAGGCGGTTTGCTTGCGTCGGCACGCAGACTCGTCTGCGTTCGTAGCAGACGGATTCTCAGGCTTCTCGCGTCCGCAGCTTTCGAGGTTCCCGAAAGGCAGCAGTGGGGCCCCTGAGCTTCTCGATTCCTTGGGCGGTCGTGTGAGATCAGTTATTGAATTACTCTGTAGATTCGTATTCATATTGACGCGTGTTCAGTCGTACTTCTGTCTTTCCTGTTCCTCCCGCTTGGTTATAATTTGTATATGATTATTCTCCTCCCTAGTACTCTTGCCCTCCCTCTTGCCCGGGGGTCGGGGGGCGGGGAATTATTTTCCGTGCGTGACCGGTGCTAAGATAACGCCGCGGTGCGGGGTGGCGCGTTATCCTGGGATGGACCACCCCACAGGATGGCCGAAAATAATTAATGTTTCAATACGGATATCAATAAGAATTTGTTAGGAGAGGGGCGATGAGGAGAATCAGAAAAAGGAGACTTGTAGTGGACGGTAAGGAGAGCGTGTGAACCTGCAGTCGCTGGGTACGAGCTATTACTATTAATATATCTATTACTATTACTATTACCATTTCTATTACTACTACTATTACTATTACTATTACTATATCTATATATATTACTATTACTATTACTATTACTAATACTATTACTCTTACTATTACCATTCTTACTACTATTACTATTACTATTACTGTTACTATTATTATTACTATTACTATTACTATTACTGCTACTATAACTATTACTATTACTATTACTATCTCTATTACTATTACTATCACTATCACTATTACTATTACTATTACTATTACTATTACTATTTCTATTTCTATTTCTAGTACTATTACTAGTTCTATTACTATTACTATTACTATTACTATTACTATTACTATCAGTATTACTACTACGTTTACTATTACTATTACTATTACTATTACTATTACTATTACTATTACTATTACTATTACTATTACTATTACTATTACTATTAATATTTCTATTACTATTACTACTGCTATTACTATATCCATTACTATTACTATATCTATTACTATTACTATTACTATTACTCTTACAATTACTATTACTAGTACTATTACTATTACTATTACTATTACTATTACTATTACTATTACTATTACTATTACTATCAGTATTAGTATTGCTATTATATTACTATTACTATTACTAGTACTATTACCAATACTATCACTATTACTATTACTATTACTATTACTATTACTATTACTATTATTAGCATTATTACTATTATTATTACTATTACTATTACTATTACTATTACTATTACTATTACTACTACTAGAGCCCAGGGGGGACCAGGACTCCGTGGAAGTGTTTAGCATCAGTGACTCCATGGAATGGCCTTGGGCTCCTCAGCATCTCCTTCAACCTTTTTTCCTTGGCATCCCAGGAAATCCTTGCCCCCCTCCCTGGGCTCCTTCAGAGGTCCCCCCTGGGCTCTTCCAGGATTGTCTGAGAGGGGTGCTGCTGCTTTTCGGTGTACACCGACCTTCCTTAGGAATCCTCAGACCTTCCTTAGGCATCCTTAGGAATCCTTAGGAATCCTTAGGGCCATGGCGCTGGAATTATTTAATTTATTTTTGTTTTGCGCGGTGCTAAAGATAACGCTCGGCTAAAACCACCCCAAATAATTATTTAATTACGGCGCGGTGCTAACGATAACCCCGGGGGGTTCCTTAATTGCTTCCTGAGGTTAGCCGCGCGTGGCGGCTAGGCTGGACTGAAGACGTGCAGAGGAAACCACACAACAACGCAATCACGCAACAAACAATAATGTAATCGTGCAGGCGCTGGGGCGCCGCACGCATGCAGTACCATTGGGATCTTGGTGAAACCACAGCAAAACTCATGACCTGTACGGTCCTTGCGTTTGAATGCCCAGTGGTGTTTTCCAGCGAAGCCCCCCCCCCTGCAAAAACAACCATCCAGCCTAGCCGCGCGTGGCGGCTAGGCTGGACTGAAGACGTGCAGAGGAAACCACACAACAACGCAATCACGCAACAAACAAACATGTAATCGTGCAGGCGCTGGGACGCCGAGCGCATGCAGTACAATTGGGATCTTGGTGAAGCCACCGCAAAACACATGATCTGCACGGTCCTTGCGTTCGAATGCCCAGTGGTATTTTCAAGCGAAGCCCTCCTTGTAAAAACAACCATCCAGCCTAGCCGCGCGTGGCGGCTAGGCTGGACTGAAGACGTGCAGAGGAACTCACACAATAACGCAATCACGCAACAAACAATACTGTAATCGTGCAGGCGCTGGGACGCCGAACGCATGCAGCACCATTGGGATCTTGATGAAACCACCGCAAACGCATGACCTGCACGGTCCTTGCGTTCGAATGCCCATCGGCGCTCCGAATGTTTAATCCGATTTGAGAAGCACGGCGCCGCGCGAATGCAGCGCAAACGCAATGCTGGAAGGGCGCGAAAATGCATGCCCCCTGGACGCGCGAGAGCAGCCGCGCCCCCCTCGCGAACCCCGATCCCGCGCGGGGCGCGCTCCCGTTGACAATGGCTCACCCGGGACATAGTTTCTTGTGCAGGAAGTCCTGAAGGGGTCTGCCCATCGGCGGCTCTTTAGGACGAGGCCCGGAACCACCGAGAAGCCGTTTTTGATAGGAAGTTCGAGGCGGTTTACCCATGCTCGGTTTCTTCGGAGCGGGCCCGAAGACCTCGAGAACGATGTTTTTGTTAGGAGTCCGAAGCGGTTTGCACATATTCTGGTCGTTCGAACCTAACCCGAAAATTTTGTTTGGCACAAGTCCTATGGAATTTGGCCACTTTCAGGTCGGCCGATAAACTTTTCGGGTCGGCGCATGAGCCCGAAAGCTTCTTTCCAGGAGGTCCTATGCCGTTTGCTCATTTTCGGGTTTGTGCACCGTTTGGGATGTAGAATTTCAAATTGGGAAGGGGAACCCGCTCCCGCGACCGCGGGCGGGGTTTCGGCTCTGCTCTTGCATTGTACTGGGCCCCCCCGGCCAAACGGGGCGCTGGGCTGCCCATCGGCGCGCAAACCCCGCCCTCGCGACATCGCCACCATCTGCCATCAGGCCCCGCGAGCCTTGTCCCGCGCGCGCCACCCCAGATGGCCGCGGCTGGCACGGTGGCGAAATTGGGGAAACTTTCGGATCGGCGCAGTAGTGAGAATGGAGAATGATGCTGATGTTGATGATGATGCGGATGAGGATGCTGGAAATGATGGTGATGATGCTGCTGATGGAAACTGGTGGTGATGATGCCAATGATATTGTTGATGTTGTTGTTGATGATGTTGATGCTGACGATGTTGATGACAATGTTGATGACAATGATGATGTTAGTGTTGATGCTTATGAGGCTGATGATGTTGATGGTGCTGGTGATGGTGTTTGTGATCGTGATGACGATGCGAATTATGATGATGATGACGATGGTGATGATGATGCTGATGCTGGTGATGATGAATCTGATGATGCGGATGATGACGTTGGCGATGACAACAATTTGATAATTGTGTAGGCGATGATGGTGACGAGGATGACCAACTGGTGATGTGTCTGATGATGATGACGATGAAGATGATGGTGATGTTGCTGATGACGATGACGATGGCGATGCTGGTGATCGTGGTGGTGTTGGTGGTGATGATGGTAATGCTGATTTTGCTGCTGGTTATGATGATTGGGGGTAATGCTGATGATGATCGTGGTGGGGTTGGTGATTGTGGCGAGGATGATACGATGATGGTTATTAGGATAACGACCATGCCGCGGATGATGATGATGCCACTGATGGTGATTATGGTGATGCTAGTGATGATGATGGTGGTGGTGAGGATGATGATGATTTTGAGGATGAGGATGAGGACGGTGATGAAGATGATGATGGGGATTCGATGAAAATGGTGATGGCGATGATGATGATGATGCCGGTGCTGATGCTGATGATGCTGCGGGTGACGATGATGATGCTGATGTTGATGATGAGAAGGAGGAGGAGGAGGAAGAGGAGGAGGAGGAGGAGGAACAGGAGGAGGGACAGGAGGAGGAGAAGGTGCGCGGTGCCCGGGGGGGAGGATGAGGAGGGGGAGGAGGAGGAAAAGTTGGGCAAATGGGGAGCGCGGTACCGAGGAGGCGGACGGCCCATCGGTCAGAGAAGAGAGGAAAAATGAACGGAGGAGGACGAGGAAGGGGAGGAACATGAGGTGGAAGAGGAGGCGGAGGGGAGGGTGTGTTCAGCAGCTTGCTCGTCACCGTCACTGCGTCCTGGCAGTGCCCGCGGGTGCGCCGTGGCCCCCGCCCCGGCTGCCGCCGCGGTCCCCGCTGCCCTGGCTGGCCGCTCCAGCCCGCTCACCGCGAAGCTTTTCCACGTGTGAGCGCCCGCCCCCCTCCTTCCCCCAAACGGCCGCCCTCGTCTTTTCATCCCTGAATAACCACACGCTGGAGCGGACTGCCTCTGCCTCGCCGCCGACGAAAAAAAGTGTTCAGCTGCTTCTGGCAGGTTGTAGGTCTGAGGGCTTTCCAGGGTTACTCTCCCCGGTCTCCCACCCCACACACGCACGTCCCTTCTGTCTACATTTTTCCCCCTGGTCCCCCGCCTGTCTCCACCCCCCTTTCATCCTTTGCGTGCTTCGGCGCTTACTTGGCATCGCGGGGGGGCCTCCGCGGTCTTTGGCGGTAAAACCGCTTTGAGTGCCTTTTCCAACCTATCTCTCGTCTTCTCCTTTTCCCTCTACCCAAATCTTCGATATAATCACGCCTTCCCCCTTCCCCTGTATCCGAAAGTACGTGTGTTTCCCCTGTCTTGGATGAAGCATGTGCAGTGTTGCGCTGAAAAGGGCAAGAAACACGGACGCACGAGCTGTGCTCACGTAGTTCTCGCTCGGTTACAATCTTCGCGTCGGGGGGAATGCACATACCTGTCTGTGCAGCTCAATTGCCTGGCGACGTGCGTAGCGTTCGGGGCCGTAGTTTGTTGCGGCAGCGTAGGCTTTGTTGCTCTTGCTCCAGCATGGCTGTTCAGGAAAACTTGGTCGGCGTGGAAACTGCGATAACCGGCGGCGAGCGAGGGAGGGAAGTGAAAAGGGGCGGGCCTTGTCAGAAGGGTCGAAAGTCCCCCGGCCCTCTGAGAAGTTAGTTCTGCCTTCCCGGAAGGCACAACAACTTATCAGAAGGCGCCCAGGTTTCTGAGAAGTCCCGCCGCCCTCTGAGGAGGCTTTCTCTTTCGCAGTCGCACAGTCGCACAATATGAATACTACTCTCCTCTCTCCCCTGACTCTGTCCAGACAGTGTCCCGTCCTCTCCGCGTATTGCTTTCTACACTGGATTGTTTCATTTGTATTTCCTATGCTTTTTCAATCTGGTCGTTTCTGGTTCTAACAAGATTGTGTTCCCGCTGCAGCGCCGCCCTCATGTCCGAGCTTCGGTCATTCAAAATCGTGATCCCGCTGCAGCGCTGGCCTCGTTCCCGCGCCTCTGGACGGCACTTGGCATTTGGAAGCGGCGCCCACATCGGGCAGCCACGGTTGCGGAGGATATGGAGCTGCCATTCCGGACAGGCCTTGTCTTCTCGCAGACATGCCATGCCACGGCGTACAATGCGATACTATGTTGCGCACCGCTGTGCGATGCCATGCTTTGCATTGCTATGTTTTGTGATTATATGACTCACTACGCAATGCCACGCCATGCAATGGTATGCTATGCTCTGTCGGGCTCAACCACGCCATGCGGTCCCATCCATCGCGTACCCTCTTGGGATCATTGCCGTGCTCGACATCCGACTGTGCGAATATATAGGAGATCAATGCCAGTGTAACCGCTGGGAGGGAGGGGTCGGACATCAGATGTGACGCTAGCGCACCTAGCTTGTCACTTCCCACCTTTGCTCGCCGCCGAGATAAGGACGCTTCCGCCATCCCTTCAGGGGCTCTCAGGCACGGCGGACGCACGCGCCTCGTGCTTTGGTTGTTGTAATTGCTGTTCTTGTTGTTGTTGTTGTTGCTGCCGTTGTTGTTGTTGTTGTTGCTGTTGCTGTTGTTGTTGTTGTTGTTGTTGCTGTTGTTGTTGTTGTTGTTGAACATTATTACTTCTAAAGAATAATTATTGTTGGGACCCCTGGTGCACGACCCCCCCGCCGCGCCTAGGCCGCAGCCTCATTTTCATCATTTTCGTGAGGAAGTCTCAGGCAAAACGGGTTGGTCCGGATCCGGTTGTGTTGTTACGATCGGTTTTCCCTTGCAAAAAATAAGCTAAAGTGGACATTTCTTGTTCTAACATAACCAAACTTCAAGAATCCCTTGCAAAAAATAAGGTAAAGTGGACATTCGCGCGCGCAAGACGAAATCCTTCCAAAACCTTAGTGTTCGCAGCGATTTTAACATAAAAACATCAAAAAACCAATGGTTTTTCAAAAAAAATTGTCAAAATCTCATCCCGCGCGCTCTTGCGGATTCGTAGGAAACCCAACACTTTTTAAACATTTCTGTCAAACGGGCTTTTGCGAGCAACTTTTTCGAACTTCTGCGACAACGGTTGCGCACCTGCCAGGGCCATCATCCCTGTCAAATAATACCATGCGGGACACATTCGTTTTTTCTTCGCGCGCGCACGCCGTCGTCGTCGGCCGCGGGGCCCTGAATAGTAGCCACGGTCGTCCGCATGCACGAAGTGAAGTGTCCGAACGTCATAGGGCGGGAAGCTGGGTGTGGGTGGTGGCGAAGAGTCGTTTGGAAATTTGGTAGAGCTTGAACCGGCCCCCCCACAAAGTGGGGGTATTGCCCGCCTCCTATGAAAACCCTGGCACTGGTGAGAACGGAGTGTCCCCACGTGCTAGTATTGAATTGTATTACTTCTAAAGAATAATTATTGTTGGGCCCCCTGGTGCGCGCCCCCCCCGCCGCGCCTAGGCCGCAGCCACGTTTTCATCATTTTCGTGAGGAAGCCTCAGGTAAAACGATGTGATCCAGATCCGGTTGTTTTGTTGTAATCCGTTTTCCCTTGCAAAAAACACTATAAAATGACATTTCTTGTTCTAATATAATCAAATTTCAAGAATCCCTTGCAAAAAATAAGGTAAAGTGGACATTCGCGCGCGCAAGACGAAATCCTTCCAAAAGCTTAGTGTTCGCAGCGATTTTAACATAAAAACATCAAAAAACCAATGGTTTTTCAACAAAAAAATGTCAACATCTCATCCCGCGCGCTCTTGCGGATTCGTAGGAAACCCAACACTTTTTAAACATTTCTGTCAAACGGGCTTTTGCGAGCAACTTTTTCGAACTTCTGCAACAACGGTTGCGCACCTGCCAGGGCCATCATCCCTGTCAAATAATACCATGCGGGACACATTCGTTTTTTCTTCGCGCGCGCACGCCGTCGTCGTCGGCCGCGGGGCCCTGAATAGTAGCCACGGTCGTCCGCATGCCACGAAGTGAAGTGTCCGAACGTCATAGGGCGGGAAGCTGGGTGTGGGTGGTGGCGAAGAGTCGTTTGGAAACTTGGTAGAGCTTGAACCGGCCCCCCCACAAAGTGGGGTATTGCCCGCCTCCTATGAAAACCCTGGCACTGGTGAGAACGGAGTGTCCCCAGTCTTAAATGATTGTTGTTGTTGTTGTTGTTGTTGTTGTTGTTGTTGTTGGTGTTGTTGTTGTTGTTGTTGTTGTTGTGGTTGTTGTTGTTGTTGCTGTTGTTGTTGCTGTTGTGTTAGTATTATTCTTATGTTTCTTCTTCCTCCTTTTTTAGTGACAAGCGCGCCGTGCGTCCGGTCCACACATCGAGAGAGGCTTCCGCGAGAAGTCCTGCCAGGCCGAGAGCGAGAGAGAGGGCGGCGCCCGTGAGTCCGCGGGGCACCAAGCCGTCTGGACGGCTCGCTCCTCCTCCTCCACCTCCTCCTCGGCCTTTTCCTCGACCTCCACCTCGTCCTTCTCCTCCTCGTCGTCGTCCTCCTCCTGGACGGCCTCCTCCTCCTCCTCCTCCTCCTCCCCCGTTTACCGCAGCAGCATATGGCAGCACAGCCCAGTCGATGAGCGAGTTCCTCCTCCTCCTCCTCCTCCTCCTCGTCCTCCTCCTCCTCGGGGGATCGGCGCGCGTGGGGCTGAGCGGGCGGCGAGCCCAGTGGGGGAAGCGAGAAGTGCTCAGACCCCGTCGAGTCATGAAGAAACAAAAACACGACGGGAGGTATTTCCCATTTGCGGCCCCCGGGGGCCCCTGCCGGGCCGCGGTAAGCAATGGCTCGGGATGAGATCGCCTGTCTGGGGGCAGGCGTCGAGAGCCCTGGGGGTCGGCGTCGTGGAGAAGTCCTGACGACGAGGGCCTGGCAGGGGCGGGCCTCCTCGGAAGGCTCGGAAGTCCCCCGGCCTTCCGAGCAGCTGGGCTTCTTCCCCGAGGGCCCCGCAAACTTCTCAGAGGGCCGCCGTTAAGTCGGGTCTGTCCCTTCCCTCTACAGGAGGCATGTTCAAAAATAGTAACACATGGAACAACATCTGAGTATTCACGAACTTTAGTGGCATATCTTTTGAGTTTTTTCTTCCGTCCACAATCCGCCGCCTATAGGGGGACACGCCCGACCTCATCCTGCCGCCTTGTGGGGAGGCCTTCTCCTCACGCCCCCCCCCCCCGGGGCTCGCCGCCGAGCTACGAGCGGGCGACGTGCGCACTCCGAGGAGTGTGCCCGCCTTCCTCTTCTCTTGCTGCCGCCCGGCCGCGGGGCGTCGGGCCGCCAGCGCTGTGCCACACGACGGCCTCGGCTCGCGCGATCATCTTCGGAAAAGGTCAGAGGAGGAGTAGGTACCCATGCCTCTACCCTTCGGCCGTTTTCCCCTTTTTGGGCCTCCTGGGAGGCCCTCGTCGCCTCCGCTGGATTCGCGTCGAAATTCTGGTCAGAACGCACCCGGGGAGAGGCCTGGGGAGTAGCGGTATCGGTACATTTCGGCCCCCCCGAAGGAGTGTCAATGACACGCGCGCCGTCTCTCAAGCTGCGCGTGTTGCCCAGTCGCTGTCTGCGCAGCAACTCTGTGCCTCTTCGAGCGTCACGCGCTGATGTGGTGTCGCCCGACCAGCGTGGCGTTGGTGCGCGGTTGCTCTCCAACATCTTGGCCCCATCGTTCTCAGCTGTGCTTGCGCGCTTTGTCTTGTCCGCCGGTGGAAAAGGGCGGAGAGAGCGTGCAGCAGATGGCAGGTCGGGCGGCGGGCGAGCATATGATCAGAACGTGGGAGGGCGCGGAGAGCAGAGAGTGGCAAAACAGCGGAGACTGATGCCTATGATTGCGTGGGAGAACAGGGGGATGGCGTGGCTGAGGGAGGAGGGGAGTGGTATGGGACGGGAATGTTCTGCTAGAGTCGAGGTCTTGAGCGCCAAGGCTCAAGGGGATGTGACGGAGAGGTTCCTTAGCTGCTTGTTCCTACGGAACGCTCGTTGCGGTACTCGATCCTGGGGAACCCTTGACACGCAATCGAAGCAGGTCAGTGCCAGGATGAGCTTAGGAACGGGAACGGGTGCTAAGCGAGCGCGGTGGACAGAAGTGAGTGTTGTGATGGGGCCCTGCCAAGAAGGGCCTTCTAGTGCCAGGAGTGGCCTGGCCAACGAAAGGATTGGGAAAGCGTGTGTGCTCCAGAGGAGAAGCAAAATGGCGCGAGAACCGAGCGCGTGCAATCTGGGCACCAGCCATGTGGCCGGAATGGGATAGTGCAGGTGCCAAGGGGACCAAACGAGTGGGAGCCAGGGGTCAGGGGTCAGCAGGCTCGAGTTGGAAACGAGTGCGTGCAAGCTCCGCAACAGCCAGGCGCCCAGCCTGGGCTGTGGACCCGGCCGGTCGCAACCGGCGCGCATACCAACGTCTGTTTCGATTACACGTGAGAGTGACTTTTGGCTGGAGCGACCGGTTGGTGCTGACCCGTTCGGGGTCTCCGGACTGGTAGCAGCTTGCGCGCTTGGGTTTGCCCCCCCCCCCCGCGACCCCCCCTCTTGATCTTGATCCGCGCACCACAGGTCACTCTTGCCTAGGGTCACTCCTGCGTGCAGCCCGACCCCGGTCCGAGACGGGAGTTTACACATGACCACTGCCTGGAGGGTCCGTTTTCGCAGCTTCGGCAGGCGGTGGATATGGACATGTTCGGGCCCCCAGGGGCCGACATATACCCAGATCCACCGCCCGCTGGGGCACCAGGACGTCGTTTCCCAGGCGGTGGATGTGGATAAATCCCCGCCTCGCACCGGGGCCCTCCCCAGCGTGCCTCTGGGCGATCGGGCCCGACCCCCATAAGAGGGGGGGGCGCTCGTGTCCCACTGGGGCACCACCACTGAAAAGCGCCAGGCTGTGTCTGGACCAGCAGTGACGCCAACGTAGCTTGGCAACAGCCAGTTGCCATGGCAGGCGTGAGCCCAGAATCACAGATCGTAAAGCCTCAGTGCAGCAACCGTCAGGTGGGGGGATCAACAGCCATGCACATCCAGCTGCAACTTGCAGCTGGAGCGTTGTCTCTCCCGGGGCCGGCGGGCGCGGGGCGCCCAGGCTCTGGCCGGTGCCGCGAGCCGACTCTCTTGCCCTTCTGCCCCCTCTCGTACCTACCTCTGCCGCTGACCCTTCGGCGCTGACGGCGCTGTCGTAGCAGTACCAGGTACTCTCTCGCGCTGCGAGAGGAGGAAGCGTGCGTCCACCGTCTTCATCCAACGCATCATTGGTAGGGTTGGCCCTCTGATCCTTCCCTCCCATTCGCGGGCCGCGCACGGGGGCGCCCATCGGCCCGGCTTGTGGCCGGCGGAGGAGGGCCCGCCTTCTGCTCGCCAGAGGTCCGCGGACCCCAGAGGTCCGCGGGCCACTGCCCCGGGGCCGGTCTTTCGTGCCGAGTCATTTTATGACGCTCCCGAGGCCCAGCAAGGGCTCCTCCCTCCTCCTCCTCCTCCTCCTCCTCCTCCTCCTCCTCCTCCTCCTCCTCGTCCTCCTCCTCCTCCTCCTCCTCCTGCTCCTCCTCCTCCTCCTCCTTCCTCTGCCTCCTCCTCCTCTTCCTGTCGTCTGCGTTGCTGGCCAGGCGCTCCTCCGATGCCTGCTGCGGGGCAGCACTGCTGTGGCGGCCTGCCGTGCTCGAGCTCTCGCTGCGCGGCTGGCGTGCTGCTTGCCAGAAAAAAAACGCTGCTCCACTGTTTTTGGAGCGCCGGGTCTCTGGGCGCGGCGCCGTCCGCCCGAGGAGGAGGAGGGGGAGGAGGAGGAGGAGGAGGAGGAGGAGGAGGCGGCGGAGGAGGAGGAGGAGGAGGAGGAGGAGGAGGAGGAGGGCGCGGCGCCGTCCACCCCGGGGCCGCGGCCCCCGGCGCGGGCGAGAGAGGCGGCGGTGCGCCCCGGAGAGCCCTCGGCGCAGCTCTCCGCGGCCCGCGAAGAGGTGGCCGCTGCGCGGCGCCGCCCGTGGGCCACGGGCTCTCGGGCGAGCGCCGGCTAGCGCCGTCCGCGCGGGTGGCCGCTCGCGGGCGGTTGGAGGGCCAAGCCTGCCTGCTTCCCAGAGGTCCAACGCATGGATAAAAATGAAGGCGGAGGTTTTTCGCAATTCTCGGCCCCTAAGGGCCCTCGCTGGGCCCAGGGACGGTCAAAACACGATGCAGGATGAAAAGCCGGTCCTGGGGAATGGGTCGAGACTTCCGGGGACCACTTATTGAAAAAAGCACGACGTCGGATCTCTGGGTTCTACAAGGCCAACATCTGGGGCCGATGCCAACATCTGAGGCCAACATCTGGACACATCATTGGGTGCCGTGACGCCCATCGGCATTTTCGGGGGGCACGGAAGGCTTACACATTGGAACCACCTCCGTAAGGATGCAGTGCTTCATCAAGGCCGCTCTTGGCATGCCCGGCCGTTCGGCACGACGTTGGCTAATGGATTCAGCAGGGAGCCCACTGCAATGCTTTCGGCACGGCGACGCCCAACGGCCTTGCGTCGAGAGAGCCGCGTGTTCTTGGCTCCAAGCAGCACGCTGTCCTCTCAGGCACCCGTATTTTCTAGGTCACCCGCGCGTGGCGCGAAGATTGTACCTAGAGATCCGATGTCGTGATTTTTTTCAATACGGGATCTCGACCCATTCCCCAGGACCGGTTTTTTCATCCTGATCGTTTGTGGCGCTCCCGAAGCCTGGCGAGGGCCCTTCGAGGTCGAAAAGTACGAAAAGCCTCCGTCGTGCTTTTTTCAATACGTCGGGGGTCTGGGTCTCAGGCATCCGTATGTTCTAGGTCACCCGCGCGCGGCGCGAAGACTACATCGCGCGGCACGCCTCGCGGCCCAGGCCGCAGAGGTGCCCTTCCTGCCGCCGCCCCGGCGCCAAGATACCTCGAGAGCCGCGCGGCACACCTCGCCCCGGCCCGCTGCCCTCTCCGGCCAGGGGCAGCATGGGCCCTGGGGCCCGACGTCGGGCCGAGGGCGAGGAGCTGAGCTGCGCAGACCACGTCGTCGGAGGACCCCCGAGAGCCGGCGCTGCGGGCAAGACTCCGGCACCGCGGCACTCCCTTGCCGGGTCGCCCGGCTTCGGGCCCCCTAGGGCCCTCACAGAGCGACCGGGCTCGAAGCACGGCGCACGGGGCCAGGGCGAGGAGGCATCCGTTGCAGAGCGCTTTCTTGCACGCTCACAGAGCGGTCCAGATCGCTCCGAGACAGCCGAGGCGCCCGAAGCCTCCTCCAGAGCCGCCGGATCTCACAGCGCAAGTTCTCAATGTACCCGTGTGTCCGATTTCATCCTCGTCCCGGCTTCGTTTCAGCCCAGGGCTCTGGTCCCAGACCCCTGGAGCCATGATTTTCCATGACTGCGACCCACAGAGGTCTTGCCCCATTCCCTGGGGCCCGTTTGTCATCCCGACTTGTTTTGTGGCGGTCGCGCGCGGCCCGGTAAGGCCGCCCAGGGGCCGACAATAGCGACAAACATTCCGTCGTGATTTTTTCCTGATTCGAGGGGGTCTGAATCCAAGAAAAATGCGCAGCATGTTCCACGGATCTGCGGAACCCTCTACATCAGAGTGAGGGGGCCGAACGGTCATTCACTGTCCCTGGGTGCGTGACTGAAGTCGGATTCCGCGGTGCGGATTGCTGTTGTTGTTGCTGTTGCTGTTGTTGTTGTTGTTGTTGTTGCTGTTGCTGTTATGGTTGTTGTTGTGCTTGTTGTGGTTGTTGTTGTGGTTGTGGTTGTGGTTGTGGTTGTTGTTGTGTTTGTTGTGTTCGTTGTGCTTGTTGTTGTTGTTGTTAATCTTGTGTGGTTGCTGTGGTTGTTGTTGTTGATGTTGTTGTTGCTTATGGTGCTGTTGTTGTTGCTGTTGCTGTTGCTGTTGCTGTTGTTGTTGTTGTTGTTGTTGTTGTTGTTGTTGTTGTTGTTGTTATTGTTGTGTATTGTTGTTGTTGGTGGTGGGTTCTCTTTTCTGAAGAATGATTATTGTTGATCCCCTCTCTGGGGCACCGTGTATTTTTCAATTGGGGTGCCGTTCCCGCGGCTCGCACCCTGTTTCTGTCAGGGAAGGTCTTGGGTCTCAGAATTGGGCCCTTTGCCTCCGGTTTACAGCAACAGCGGCTCCCTCCTGATATTGCCTCGCAGTGTATTCCCAAATCGCGCTCTCGCGCGGGACCTCTCACAATCTATGCAGAAATCGCGCTCCCGCGTGGTTCTTCCTCGCAGTGTATTCAGGCGCCGCGCCCTCGACACTCGGGAATCACGCTCTCGCTTTGGCCTTTCCCACGACTTACTTGGGAATCGCGCTATCGCTCGAGACTCGCGATTCATGCAGGACGCACGCTTCAGCAACCCGCCTGCTCGACCTGGCCGCCTGGGCCTGCCTTCCCGACCCGCCTGCTAGGGTCTACCCGCCCGATCTGCCGTCTGGTTCTGCCATGTTTGTTCTGCTCCTAGCCCCCTCCTTCTATTCTCTCTATCTCTCGTCCTCCATCCTCCTCTCTGCCCCTTGTTCCTTTCTTGCATCCGTCCTTTCTTCCCCTGCTTCAGGGGCTGCACAACATACACGCTGCAGGTAAGACGGATATACCCCCAATGGGGGCACGATCGCAGACGAAGAGGGCGGGTATCGAGGGTTTGGGACATACGTGTTACATGGCACGCGAGCAGATAAGAGCGAACAGTCCTAATATTAGTGTTGACTATATATATAGAGAGAGAGGATAACGGTTCTTGATCTCTGTATATCGGTTCTGGGCGCTCTCGCCTCGACGCCGTTTGCATTCTCTCTGAAAACGCGGCTCCCGCTCGAGCGTTGGCTTGAGTGTGAAAGTGTGCCCTTGGAGGCCCGGCTACGACAACAGCTCCCGCTTGATACTTTCTCATTATTAACCCCGAGACACTCTGGCCAGAGAGGCCCCCGAACTCAGGAACGGCGCTCTCGCTCGAGAGTTCCTCGCAATTCAGTCAAGTTGGTGGGGGCTCCGCCACAACGACAAGGGCTCCTGCTCGATACTTCCTCACGGTGTACTCCGAGATCCCCTGTCCAGGAAGGCCCCCGAACTCAGAAACGGCGCTCTCGCTCGAGACTGTCGCATGATTCAGTCAAATTGGTAGAGGCCCAACTACGACGACAAGGGCTCCTGTTTGATACTTCCTCAAAATGTATTCGCAGAGGCCATTGCCAGAGAGGCCCCCGAACTCAAGAGTGGTGCTCTCGCTCGAGATTTTCTCGTCATTCAGGCACGGCGACAAGGGTTTCCGTTCGATTTGTCTCAATATGTAATCCGAGAGCCCCTGGCCTGGCCAGCGAGGCCCCCGAACTCAGGAACTTCGCTCTGGCTCGAGAGTTCATTCCTCGCAACTCAGTCAGTTGCCGACGAGGAAGAGGTTCCCTCCGAAAGGGGGTGCGATCGAAGACGAGGTGGGCGGGTTACAGACTGCAGAACACGTGTGCCAGGAAGAGCGAGCAGTCGTATAATGATTGCTGTGGTTGTTGATGTTGTTGTTGCTGTTGTTGTTGCTGCTGTTGTTGTTGTTATCGTCTTGGGTGGTTGTTGTCGTTGGTGTTGTGGTATTGCTGTTGTTGTTGCTGGCGGTGATGGTGGTGTGGTTGTCTTTGTGTGGTTGGTGTTGTTGTTGTTGTTGTTGTCGGTATTGCTGCTGTTGTTTGTGGTGGTGGTGTTGTTGTTGGTTTTATTTGTATTGTTGTTGTGGTTGTTGTTGATGATTTCGTCGTTGCTGCTATTAATGTTGCTGCTGATGCTGTTGTTGATGTTGTTGATGTGGTTGTTGTTTTTGAGTTCCCCCTACAGACGGATAATTATTGCTGATCCCCCTCCGATAGCATATGTGCTGTTGCAATTGAAGTCCCCTTCCCAGGGCGCGCACCCTGTTTGTTATCAGGGAACGTCTTCCTCCTCGAACCGCGATGTTGGCCCCCGGACTACGATAACAATGGCTCCCGCCTGATACTTCCTCTCAAGTTATTCCCAAGTCGCGCTTTCGTGCGGGACTTCCTTGCAATTTATTCAACAGTCTCTCTCTCTCTCCCTCGCGTGGGACTTCTCGCAATTCATTCAGACGCCGCGCCCTCGACATTCAGGAGTCACGCTCTCGTTGCGAATTTCCTCTCGATTGATTTAGGAATCGAGCTGTCGCTCGAGACTCCCTCGCGATTCATGCAGGACGCACGCTTCAGCAACCCGCCTGCTCGACCTGGCCGCCTGGGCCCTCCTTCCCGACCCGCTTCTTAGGGTCTAC
>CAUYUJ010015267.1:160000-162500 GCA_963575745.1 Prorocentrum cordatum
TAAAATCCATGGCCAATCCACGATTGGAGTTTCACCGTCTTCCAGACCCTGGATTCCTCCTCTAAGGGCTCCCTGTCCAATGCCCACACCGTATAGGGGGGCGTGAAGAGATGGGCGCGCTGCGCGTGCCGCGGCTGGGGCCAGGGGCGCCCTTCCCGGTGTTGGCTGACGCGAGGGCCCGAAGAGGACGTCGCGCACTGCGCACCGCGGGGCGCACCGGCGCGACGTCGGCGGCGACGGAGACTGGGCCGGACGAAAGGGGGGGGATTGGGGAAGGCGGGTACGAAAGCTGCTGCATGCAGCTGGTTTCGGCCCCACCGAGGGGCCCATTCCTCCATACGTAGCCGGCGCCGGCGCCGGGATGCGCCGGGGAAATCAGCTACGTGAGCTGGTTCTCCCCCCCCCGCCCCCTTTGCTATCCCCGCCTTTCGCCCGGTCCGAGAAGACTCCCTGCAGACCCCCTTGCGCTGCAGAAAGGACACGACGGGAGGTGCTTTGCCATCTTCGGCCTCCGGGGGGTCCTTCCCGGGCCGTGGGGCCGTCAAGAAGAACGACCCCGGACGAGAAGGCGGTCCCCCAGGGAGGGGCCCAGACCGCTAGGCGCTAGGGGCCTACGCTGTGACAACAGAAAAAATCACGACTTCGGGAGTCTATAGGGGTGGGCCCGCAGCAACTGGAGGGCCGGGGGAGCCAAAGGGTACCGGCCCAGGAGGGGAAGTCAAAAGGTACACGTTGTTCATTTCTAGGGGGGCCAAGATGCTTTCAGTTCTAATTGTTCTATCCTGGGCCTCTTCCTGGCCACTAGGGGGCCAGGCACAATCTGAAACGAGCAGAATGAGAAATGAGCACGATTAGAAATGAACGACGTGTACCGATACCGCTCCTCCCCGGACCCATCGTCGCCCTGGTAGGGGGCGACGATGGGAGAGGAAGATGGAGGGAGAGGAGGGGCAGGAGGGAGGAGTGGAGCCCACCAGCCCTCTGGGCCTCTGGGCGTTGGTGGTTCAGGGGATCAGTTCTTCCAGCCTCAGTCTGGGGAAACCGAGAAGTACCGGTACCGCTGCTCCACGGACCTCTTCTGGGGTGCGCTCTGACCAGGATCTCGAGGCGACTCCAGCAGTGGCGACGAGGGCCGCCCAGGAGGCCCAGACAGGGGCAGGCGAGGGACAAGTAGCGGTATGTATACTCTGGATTCCATAACAAAGGGGGGTGGGTCACATGTGGGGGGGGGGTCTGATTCGAGCTGTCCTGGAGGGTTCGGAGGGGGTCTGGGCAAAGGGCCGCCCTTTCATGGATGGTCTGGGGGGGTCTAAAACTTCTCGTCTGGGAGGGTTGTGACCCCCTCCCTTTGGTCACGAAATCTGGAGTACCTTCTGCTCCTCCGAGTTGGAGGCCTGGGAAGCATATCGGGCCATAGCTCGGGCCGCGGGCGGACGGTCGAGACGCTTCGGGCACCCCCCGGACGCCGTCGGCGGGGCGCAGCCGCCGGAGAGCACGCCGAGGCTGGGCCAAACCTCCGCGAGCGGCGACGAAGCCGTGACACAGCCTTAAGTCGGGCGTGTCACCCTACAGGGGGATCTTCGACGAAAAAATAATGATAATAATACTAATAATATTAATCATAATAATAATAGTAGTAAAAGTACAAATAATAAACAAGTGTTCCAAAATGTTCGAAAAATGCTACCCCCCCACACTATTGTTGGACTATGTTTGAGTATCCCTCCTGTAGAGGGACGGGCCCGACTTAGACAAAGCCCTCAGGGTGGGCGCTCGTCGACCTCGACCAGGACGCTCGTGCTATCTCGTCCTTGGGAACCGCCCGTCGGGGCCAGCCAGAGCGTGGCGGGGGCATCTCGGGACTCAAGAAACCCCAACCCCTCGAGTCACAAATAAGGCAAATAACGACGGGAGGCTTTTCGCCGTTTTCGGCCTCCGTGGGCCCTTACCGGGCCGCGGGATTGTCAAAACATGAGTCAGGATGAAAAACTGGTCCCGTGGAATGGGTCGAGAACCTGGGGGTCGACGTCATGAACAAATCATGACGTCGGGTCTATGTCTAGGCTTCCCAGATGGGATCGGAGGACCGCGGCGCATTGCCGATGCATCGGCGATGCGGCTCGATGCGGAGCCCGGCTTTCTCCACGCCGACGGCGCCGATGGCACGGCCGACGTCGCCGATGCATCGTTGATGCATCGGCGATGCGGCGCGATCCTCCGAGCCCAGCTACTCGGACCCCTTCTAGGAGGCCTCTAGCTATGGTTGCCGTGCCGTTCCTTGGAGCTCGGGCGTGTAGCCTCTTCGTGGCCGAGGTTCGCCGTGGCCAGGAAGATGCCCCGCTGCTTCTGATGCAGCGCTCCTCGATGGCAGCACGGTGACTGTAGCTCGAAGGCTCTCCCCCTGAGGGCCTCATGACTCTCCAGGCCGGGCGGCATCCTCTGATGTCAGCGTCGGCTTGAGGACGCGCCCGCGGCTGCCGCATCGTGTGACGTCCGATGT
>CAUYUJ010015267.1:167500-185000 GCA_963575745.1 Prorocentrum cordatum
TCGGCCTACCCGGGGCCTTCACCGGGCCCCGGGTCCAAAAACGACTCCTGGGAGGAAGCACGGGTCCTGGGGAACGGGTCCAGACTTGCAGGGGTCGGCGCTGTGACAAAAATCCCGACGTCGGGGGTCTGGGTGCCATGCGGCCTCACTCCCGGACCCCTCCTTCCTGCGGCGTGCTCCTGCTTTGCGGCGTGCCCCCCCCCCCCCCAGTGCTAATATTAAATCGGGTCTGTCCCTCTACAGGAGGGATTCAAAAATTGTTCAAACATAGGCTGGGGGCGATTTTCATTTTCTTGCTATGTTTGAATATTTTTTGCATATTTTAATGTTTCGTCCCGACCTAATACTAGGAGCTCTCGATCGCATCCGATCGGGAGCCGGCCTCTGGCTGCAGGCCGCCTCTTCGCAGGCGCAGGGCCTCGAGAGCGCGCTTCCACCCAGGGCCACCCAGGGCCCATCTCGATCCGATCGGTCCGATTCGGTATCGCCTTCGGCCGGCTCGAGCCGATTCGAGTCTGACATCCCAGACCCCCTCGAGTCATGCACAAAAATCACGACGGGCGACCTTTCTTCCCTATTTTCGGCCCTCTCGGGGGCTCTGACTGGGACGCCCGGCCGCCAAAAAGCGACTCGGGAGGAAAAAACCGAGCGATCCCGAGGACTGGCTCGACACCCCGCAGCCTGCGGGTCGACGCCGTGGACAAGTCGTGGACGTCGGGCGCCTGGGATGCCCACGAGCCGCTGCGGCCCGATGCCTTTGGCATGGGCCTCTGGTGCACCCTGGCGCGCTCGATGTCGCCCGCGTCCGACTCCGTGCCGGCGCAGCCCGCTCGGACCCCCCAGCCCGCGCCGGCCCGATCTCCCGATGCGGCGCGGCGCAGGACTGACAAAACATCAAGGCGGAGGTGTTCGAGGGGTATATGCTTCCGAGCTCCGAGGGCCCTCGCCAGGCCCCCGGGCCGTCGAAAGCAACGACTCGGGGCGGAGAACCAGTCCTGGCGACCGGGCCGAGACCTCTGGGGACCTCCTCCTCCATTTCTTTTTTCTTCTGTCTTTCTTTTCTTTTTTCATTTTTTCTTCTTTTTTCTTTCTCCTTTTCTTTTTTTTTATTTTTTTTTTTTTTTTTTTTTTTTTCCTTGTTTTGTCACTTTCTCTTTTCTCTTCCCCTCTCTTCTTTTCTATTTTTTTTTCTATCTTTTTTCGTTTTTTTCTGTTTCTTGTCGCTTCTCTTATTTTCGTGTCTATTTCTTCTTTTATTTTTCTTTCTTTTGTTTTTGTTTTTTTTATTTTCTTCTTTTTTTTTCTCCTCCTCCTCCTCCTCCTCCTCCTCCTCCTCCTCCTCCTCCTCCTCCTCCTCCCCTCCACGTGTGGACAAAAATCACGACAGCGGATCTCTGGGGCTCGGCGCGGCCTGATCCTGCCCACCCTGGCCGCAGCCGCGGGAGACCTGCCGCCCGGGTGTCCCCCTCTCCCCACGCTGCAGCCAGCTCCGCCGCGTTGAACGCTCCGGCGCCCCCTGCCTTCTCGGGGGGGGGGGGGTGGGGGGGGGGGGGGGGGTGGGGGGCGGGGCGGCGCACTGGTCAGGACGGGAAAAAAACGCACAGACACCATTTGAATCGTCGATCCCGGGCAAACAGATGGGACAAAACTGTGGGGACGTGGCGTGGGGGGGGGGGGGGGGGCAGACGACCCCCCCCCCCCAAAAGATTGCATGGGAAAAAAAAAAACCTGGAAGCGACGGGGAACCACAGACCCCCGACGTAATGATTTTTTCATTACGTCGACCCCCAGAGGTCCCGACCCTTTCCCCATGACCGGCTTTGCATCCTGAGTCGTTTTTTGACGCTCCCGAGGCCCGGTGAGGGCCCCCAGAGGCCGAAAACTAGGAAAAACCTCCCGTCATGATTTTTTCATTACTCGAGGGGGTCTGGGGATCCTGCGACTCGTGTGCACACCTCTCTGTGTGTCCCTCCGCGCCCCCTCCCCCACTGGCGCGCCCCTCCGCGCGCCGTGTCTGCACGCCTATGCGGCCGGCCGGCCGGCGGCGGGCCCCGCCGCGCGGCGCGCCCCGCGCCCGGGCGGCAGAGGTCCAACGCATTGAAAAAAGTAGGATTGCAAAAAAAAACAGGACGAAGGATTGCAAACAAAACCCTGTTTGCAATCCTTCGAAAAAGTCCGGGCGGAGGGCTCTCACGTTTTTCGGCCTCGAGGGGCCCTCGCCGGGCCTCGGGACCGTAGAGAAAAAAAAAACAGCTCCGGTTTCTCGCGCGAAGTTCGACGGCGGTTGTTCGCGAGTTTCGGCCCCTCTAGCTAGGGGCCCTCGCCCGGCCTCGGGGCCGTTAACAAAAACGACTCAGGGTGGAAAAAGCCGGTCCTGGGGAAGGGTCGGGAGCGGAAAAGAGGGGGGGGATGACTATAGGGGGGGGTGGATTTCATGGCGCGGGCCATGACTTTTCTGCAGATTTCGTGGCGCCTGCTCTTGTTTCATTCTACGTCCCTGGCCCCCCCCCGCTGGGCCGCGCACGTGCCGCCAGACATGATCTGCACCCCCCCCTCTTGGACACCCCCCTCTTGGCCGCTCCCGAAAGGGGTCGAGACTTCCAGGGGCCCCGCACGGAACAAACTCACGGCGTCGGCTCTCCGGGGGGCGGCAGGTCGGCTCCTGGGCGCACCACCTGCGGGCCTCCGTCGGCGGCGACGTCGCCGCCGCCCTGGCGGCCGCGGCGGCGGCCGGCGTGCCGGTGCGCTTCCTGGGCATGCCCGAGGGCGGCTTCCAGGGCCACGTGCAGGTCGGGCGGGACGGCCTCGGGGCCCCTACAGCCCAGAGAGCCAACGTCTGGAAGAGATCAGGGCGGACGTTTTTGTTCGCTCATTTCGACCCTATATATAGGGGGCCTCACGGGGCCTCGGGGCCGCCAGAAAACGACTGAGGATGGAAAACCGTTCCGGGGGAAGGGGCCGAGACTTCAGGGGACCCTGTGCTGAAAGAAGCACAGCATCGGCCCCGGCCGCGCAGACGCCCCTATGAGAGGCCCCCGCAAGTGGCCGCTGCCTCCTCGCCTGGGAGCTCGGGGGAGATCTCCGGGGCCCGTGCCTCGGAGGTCACGGCGCCGTGCGAGGCACTCCGCGCCGGCCTCGAGGCTCCCGGGCCGCACGCCGCGAAGGGGGGCCCGGGCTCCGCGGAGGCCCGGGGTCAAGCAGCACGAGGCCCGGGGGGCCTGGGCGTCGGATGGGTACCATGCCCAACAGCAGTTCCCGTTCATTTTGAACCGGCTTCGCTGTCCGCGCCGCCGCGGCCTGTGTCCATTCGAGGCCAACGGCCGCCTGCCCAACAGCAGTCGCTGTTGGTTTGAGACAGCTTTTGTTGTTGGGCATTTTGCCCATTTCTTCCGTACCCATTTCGGGCCGGAGGCCCGGGGTCAAGCAGTGGCGAAGCGTCCTGGCGCGCCCATAGGCCTACCACACAATGTTCTGAGAGCGTTGTTTGTGGTTTCCACAGAGTGTTCTTAGAGCAGTTCTGGCTGGGAGTGTTTTGTTTTAACACATCGGGTCTATGCTCTAAGGACATTATTTATGTTTTTTTGAACGTTTTTTGGGGGTTCTAAGAACGTGACGTGGTAGGCCTATAGGAATGCCGGGACGGTCGGTCCCTGCATCCCAGAGATCCAACGCATTGAGAATATCAAGGCGGAGGTTTTTTGGCAAACTTCGGCCCCTTAAATTCAGGGGCCCTCGCCGGGCCTCGAGGCCGCCAGATATAACGACCCAGGAGGGAAACCAGCCCATGGGGAATCCCTGAGGTTGACAGGATCTTGTTTTTAGATCCTATGTTATGTTAGCATATGTTACATAGATCTATGATATGTTATATACATCATATTAAGCGAAATAGATCCATATCGTTATACATAGATCATAAAACGTGTCGGTTCACGGCTACATCGGCTCATACCTTGACGCGGCGAAGCACAACACAAACAACGCATCGAGACGTGCAAAGAACATGCAGCAATACCGCAGCCGCCTCGATTTCGGGCCAGATGCACACTTGAATTTCATCGGGGCCTGACGCTGCTTAACATGGATTCCCAGAGATCCCCGCCAGCTGAAACATCACGCAAATATATTCCCTTGTGCGCCAAAGACTCCCGCCAACGTGAAAGATCAATGCTAAGAGACTCCCGCCAGCTGAAATATCACGATGCGGGAACCCTCATGCCCAAGTAGCTTTCCATGGTGCGCCCAAAACTCCCCGACGAAGAAGAAGGGGGAGGACGACGACGACGCCGACGGCGCCACCGAGGACGACGGCGACGTAGCACATCGGGCGGGGGCGGACTTGGCACACACACCTCCTAAGCGAATAAGGGGGGCGACCTGCGGTGAGCATGCACGCGCGTAGGAGGTGTACAGCCGTTCGTCGACGGCCGCCTCCTCCTCCTCCTCCTCCTCCTCCTCCTCCTCCTCCTCCTCCTCATCATCATCATCATCATCATCATCATCGTCATGGGTCCCCTAACCCTACTCATCATGCAATTCATTCTCGTGCTCGTCCTCGTGCTCATCAGCATTCTTTCATCATCCGTCGCATCCTCATAATCCTCTTCATCCTCATCGTCGGCATCATCATTCGCTCCGCCGCCTCGCCAATCCCATCGCCGCCGTCCTCATCATTATCCGTCCCGATCCTCAGCACTACCATCACCGTCCGTCCAAATCATTCTTCATCATCGCCATCCGTCCCCGTATTAGTCATCATCATCACTTCACCGACCCCGCCGTCCTCATCACTGTCCGCCCCAATCATCGTCGTCCCCATCCCCGTCATGATCATCAGCAGCATCACATCGCCTCTATCATCACCATCCACCTGCCATCCTCGTCCTCGTACCCCCCGCCGCCGTCACCGTCGATGTCATCGGAGCAGGTCCTGAATGGTTCGACGTGGTGCCATGCGCCAACGCGTGGCTCACATGCAGTGCGCACTCGGGCAACGGTTCAACCCTCAATGAAAATCAGCGCCAGAAGTAGCAAACTCAGAGCGAGAAGTGGGCAAAATCAGACAGACAAGCAGTGAAACTCAGAGCGGCGAGCAGACGCACGCCGTCGGTGGGCACAACGTCGTCAAGCGACATACCACCGATCAATCAATCGCAACAACGTTCTGAAACGCCCATTCCACAGCGGCGGAGATTGCATTGCACATTTCTGGAACGTGAGGTGTAAACTGAGTGCCTGCATCAGTGGCCCGCATCCGCTTTTCAGGTCGATCGGTAAGCTCTTTCAGGCGATCCCTGCTATCCTTGCGAGATTTTGCCAGGTGCCTCTCGCAATCAGGGATCGTGGTGAAAATCTCGAGAGGTCGCTCAACAGCGGCGTCAAACGCACCCTGACACGACACCAGCCGACGTGCACCGATAATGCGCAGTGCGGTATCGAGATGAATGTACTTGAAAACGAAGCTGTTCAACGGGTTCTCGAGAGCCACAAAGACATCGCGAACACTTGCCATTATGAATAGCCAGCTCAAGACTTCCACCGAAGCGTTTGCAACTTGAACTTCTTCTAGCGTGTCGTCACCTGCCACAGCATCCGCTTCACGCTTGAACACTCCTCTGCTCTTGAAGGACACCCACGTGTGAGGGTTTGGCGAGCGCCACATTGTTGCACGAGGAAGCAGTGCCCTGACCATGTACATAGCATAGATGATACCATATATTGATGTGAGCGTGTGGTGCTGACTGGCCGACTCGTCCATGGTCGTCGCGTGTCGGTATGGTAGATGGCGAGCCTCATGAACAGTAGCTGTCTGCTCGTCGCCACCGAAGAAGACTGCCATGTGGAGTCGACGACAGATGTCTGGATATCTGCCGCTGTGTAGGTGCTTCTCAACACAGCTGATTAGCACGTGCACTGGCACCAACAACTGTTTATGAATATCCTGGGACGTGAAACCAAGCTCGTTCGCAATAATTCCTGCCATCATGGGAATCCAAGCGGGAGGAACGTACATTGTAATAGCGTCACACAGCAAGACGCAGCACGATCGATGGCAACAGCTTGAGCCCTCACAGTGGCGGATACACGTATTTGTTCAACCCGAACTTTGCGACCATATTGAACAGGCGAAAGATACGCTCCTCAAACTTGCATTGATGTGAATGTTCCCCCGACGTGCGTAAGAGCAGGTTTAAAGATTCGTCGACGAATACAGCGTAGTACTTCGGGTTCCCCAAGAACTGAATCCTGACAGACAAACAAAACAGTTTATCGATTGAGTGGGGTCGAAACGATCAGAACCAGCACGTGTCTTGCAACAATTCCCCCCTACGGCTGGGCATCGGCAAAAGACCCCTTCGATTTTGATACTTGGGTACACGGTGGTACCACCGCCCATCGGAATCGACTGGATCATCCTGGCCATCTCCTCGCTCCCCGCCGATACCCTCCTCCTGCCCATCCCACCCACCACCGCATCCCCCTCGATATTCTGAGGCATCGCCCCCCTCCCCGCCTGGAGAAATCCCGAAACCTCGAACCGCCGCCCTTCGAAATGTCAACCCCCACTGATGGGGCCGAGGCCCGCCCCCGACCCGCCAGCCCACGTGCATCGATGGTTGCCACCATACCCCCATAGCCCCTACAACACCTGCACACTACATTTCGGTATACCAGGGTTCTCTCTGCCAAGTGGAGACAATAATGGTGTTTGGGGGCGAAATGTAAGAGTGCATCCTCCGATCTCGACAAGTGCAGGTGCATGAGGTCGCACAGCCGCTGAATAGCATATGTCGGCACCACCATTGGATGCAATTTCAATTCCTCCACGAAATCCAGCAACGCCCGCCCAGCGACAAGCAGGTCGTCACCATAGGGAATTGTAGATACACACTGTGGGAGAATGGGCATTGCATATTTCATCACGATGAATGTTTCGTGCGCCTTTAACTTCATATTGCCGCCTGGATGCGGTAGTGTTTCATTGTTCTCGAAACTACCAGGATCTCCGATCATCTTAAGTGTCAAGTCGCCAATCCGATCACCATGATCGATATCCCCGTCTGGAGCTTTAAACCATTTGGCCATGTTACCATATAGCATCCGACACCCCCTCGACAAAACAACGCCTTTGGTCCCTGAAAGTTTCCATGGGTTCGATAATAAAATGCGGAACAGCGTGCCGCTCGTCCACCTCATCATCGGTCCGTAATGGAGGCTGTGTAGCGTGTCCACAGCTAGGTGTACAGATGGCGTCATACCGATGATCGGGTGGCAGATCGGGTTTCGAAAGGTAGCGGGCCCCACGTGCGAATTGCCTTGGAACTCGTGCCTCCAAAATGTGACGCGCACGGGCAAACCTGCTGTTTCAAAACCTCTTACGTCGGGTAGAGAATCTGACGGTGCCAAACAATCTTTTTCTTGGAGTCTAAATTTTGGAGGCGTCGGTCGTACAATCGTCCTTCCGTATTGGTGCCTTCCAGATCTGTACTCCATAGTTGCCATGAGAGCTTGTCTGTCTTCGTCGGTGCACACGTCCACGTGGTGTTCACATTGCGTGCAGTACTCATCATACCCGTGCGGTTCATTGAGGCCCCACGGAGAAAATCCCAGAGACGCCTCCTTAACAACATTCATATTGTCGCCTGTGCATTTGCACATTGGGCACGGATTGTATTTTGAGTTGATATTGGTAAGGCCGTGCGTGTGCGATGCGTCGCTCCAGTCGAGCTTCATCCAGATTGCACACCCCGTGAACCCCAGAAACGCACCGTGCAGACGACCGTGCTGGCTGGTGTCGGCGTAGTGCGTCCCATCGAATTTCACGGCTGGTCTGACACCACACGCCAATATTTTCAGATTCCACGCCAAATACCTGAGCAACGGATGCATGCTGCACCATCCCCTACACCCACATGCACACGAATTGCGCGTACGCCAAACTGCGCACAAGTGCCTTTTCCCCGTTAACACGCTGGTAATCCAAACGCCCAAAATCGAATATGGATTTGACGACGTGCTTCCTGCGTAATGCACATCGTCCGTATAGATAGCCAGCGGGATCGGGAGCGGCTTGCCTTGCGATTTTGCTGCGACCGTCAGCGGGTGCTCCCAGTACACTGGTGGCAGTCCTGATGATTCGTCGACCACGTGCTTGCATCGGTCGTCCCGTACTTCACTAGCAATGTTCTCATACGTCAACGCCACAAGCACTGTTCGGGGTTGGCGGTTGGTTCGGTGCCTATCTCTCCCTGGAACTAATATGTGTTCAATATTTGCTGGTGGCGCCCAAATCTTATCCAGTTCATGCTGGTAACGCCCTGATTGCAAACCTGAGGGGGGCATGCGAACCGCGCGAAATCCGCTCCGAGAACCCCCGCAACATTGGCGTGGCGGCACGCTATGCAGAAGTCGGCAGCAGTCATCTTCCCAAGCGCATACATATTTTTGCAATGCTGGAGCAATTCAGCGCCAGCGTTGCGTCTGGCTTGAAGCTGCTGCTCCCGCTCATGTGCCAGAAGCAGCGGCCCCCCATCATCACAGGCTTCGTCGCGGGAGCGTTTTGCCCCCTGTGCTCGGGCCATGGTTCATGCTACGATGCCGTGCATGCGCGCGTGTGCGTGCAGAACGCGTGCTGATAAGTCACGCGCGCCTTCTGCGCCATCATAGTGCAATGCGGTTATGTCGTGTCCAGTACATTCCTATCCAACGCAACGCAATGCGATGCAAAGCTGTTATGTGTTTCAATGTCGCTTTAGATTACGTCATTGGTGTTGGTTTAACCCAGAGTGCCGTGTCAAGTGTAACAGAGTGTACCCACCTCAGAGGTCGTGTTTGTTCTATGTTGCTCAATGTACTCCTAATTTGCGCAATGCATTATCAGTTGGCTCACCGCATTTCTATTTGGCTCATAGAAGCTATGACATCTTAGTTATAGTAGTAGCCTTCTGCTGTATACAGTTCTACCAGGCTCATGCATGTTGTTTTTGGCTCAAGTCATTCATGTATTGCGTCGCCCCATATCCTTATTCGGCGTGCTAGGTGGCGATGTGCATGTGGACGGGTGATGATGTATGCAACGTCTCACGAACGAAACTTGCATCATGCAACACCTGGCCCACAGAGGGGAGAGGCTGGGGGTACACACCACATGCCCTGCGAAACAATCACCATCCACATGCACACACGCCCTCGCGCTCTCCACTGCCAGACACACGCGCGCAATCCAAACAATCAGCAACACTCAGATGGAGAAGTAGAAAACTCAGGGCGACTAGTAGTGAAACTCAGGCGGAGAAGCAGTAAACTCAGGACGCTAAGTGGTGCAAATCAGGGCAACAATATCGGGCTGATATGCTTTGCACTGCGTGCGTGGCCGTCTGCATCCAACGCTCGGCGCATGTGACTCGGCCTTCGTCGCCCAGCAGGATTACCCTTGCTGGTCGGCGCGCTCCCCGAGCACTCACTGGCACGAGCATGTATTCTCGAGCGTGGCAAAGGCCCAGACAAACCTCCATGAGCGCCTCCGCGGCGCAGTCGGCCCCCCTGAGCGGCAGCATTCCCCCAAAAATCAGCACTGCACGCCGAAAACCAGCCGACGAGCGCGCCACGGCGTGGCTCTGCGAAACTCAGAGAAACTCAGAGCGGGATCTTAAATTCTCAGAACTCAGAGGGTGGTCGATCCTCGATACACGGTGCTTGGATCTTATTTTTGTCTGGAGAAAATCATAGAAACTCAGAGAAAACTCACAGCGCCTCGGGCGCCCCCCAACCAGGTTTTTCCCTTAACAAACCGGTTTTTTCTCGATTTCAACGGTTTTTTCCCGGCGCGCCAGACATTTTCGGCCCGCCGTCGGGCCCGAACACCCCCCGTGAAAGACGGCGGCTGGATTCGCCCTCCCTCGCCCGTCCCGCCCTCTCCAGCCCGCCTCCCCGCCCCCGTCCCTCCTGCGATCTGCCCCCCAGTCCCCCTCCATCCGCCAATCGTCCCGTGTCATTGCCCTCCGCCTATCCCGCTTCGAAGCGGGCGGGGGGGTCTCCCCGCCCACGGCTCGAAAGACGCGTCTTGCCACTGAAACAAAACGCCTGCAGCATGGGCACATGCCCGCGCTACTCGGCCACTGACCGCTCGCAGCTACGCCGACGCTTTGGTGACCCTCCTGCGCTTGGAAGCGCTCTTGTCTCCGCCGCCGATGGCCCCCTTCTTGGCCTCCTCCGCAGCCTCCAGCGCCTGGTCAGCACCGTCCTTCGAAGCCAAGAGCGCCGCCGCCTCCACGCTGCACGCAGAGATGAGGGGAGACAGCAGGTTCTTGAAGTTGACGAAGGCTGCCAAAGCACTCTCCTCGCCCTGCTTCTTGATGAGCTCGGCCATGTACTTCGTCAGGTCGTGGGTCAGCATCTCCGGCACGTCCTTGAACTGCGGGTTGCTCGACGTCGCAGTGAGCGAGGTGAGCGCCGTCTGCAAGGGCCCCACCGTCGCAGGCGAGTTGAACCGCTCCCACACCTTGGTGGTCGCGACCTCCTTCAACAGCGTGTTCGCCTGGCCCGCCGCGGCGTTGTACTGGGCCTTGGTCGTGTTGGCCTCCTTGACAGCCTTCGACATGGGGTCGAGCTCCTGGGCGCGACGGCGACGACGACGACGGCCAAATACTGACACACGAAATAACATCAAGAATGAGACGACGACGACGATCGCGACGACGAGCGACGACGACGACGACGACGACGTCGACGACTTCGAGGTTAAGCAAGGAAGATGAGGATGATGAGGAGGAGGAGGAGGATGAGAAGGATGATCGATCGACCAGTGGGGCAAGTTCGAAACTGTTTCGCCCACATGTCCTTCTTCGGCTTCTGCCGCGCCGCGCCCCCAGCACCTGGAGCTCCAGCCGCTGCCCCATCGGCGCCACCCGCTCCCCCAGCGGCGCCACCCGTCGCGCCTGCGGCATCGGCGGGGCCCGACGCCGCAGCTGCCGCACCCGCTGCCGCACCAGCACTGCTTGTCGGTGCAGCTGCAGCCGCCGTGCGTGTCGCGGCGGAGCCTGAGTGCCCAGCGCCCACCCCGCTGCCGTCGGTCGCAAGGGGGACTGCCTGCGCGACACCAGTGGGCACCACGGCGGCTGGCGTCTTGGTGATCACAGCGGCGCCGATGGCGTGCTGGGCGGCGGCGCCGCCTGGGCGATCCAGCTTCGTGGTAGTCTTATCAGTGACGTGCTTCGCCCAGAGGTTAGTGAACTCCTCGCGGAAGCCATCTTCGATGTATAAGAAGCGGGCCGACTGAGTGAACTCACCGTCAAACTTGACGAACGGGTAGCCCATGTCGAGGCAACGGATACAGTAGTTCGTCGCGTTGCGAACCCCTGCGGCCCCACCGCCCTCCTCGACGGCGATCCTCCCAGCGGATCTGTAGAAGCCCTGCTTGATGATGCTGTGCTGCTCGATCTGCGAGCGCACCCTCACGGCGACGCGCTCCTCGTACTGCGCCTGTGCCCACTTCATCCTGAAGTTGCTCTTCGCAGCGTGGCCCTTGCAATGACCGTATTCTGTCTTTTGAGTTGGGTTGGCCTTGAGGTAAGCGTCGAACTTCGAAGCCGCGACATTGCCAGCCGATGCACGAGCAGCGAACTCCCACGAGCCCGAGTCCTTGACGCCCTGCCAGAACTGGTCGAGCGGGTCCGTGCTGCCGCGAAGCGACTCCTCGACTCGGGGCGCAGAGACGGTCCCAGGGCAGCGCTCTTCTTTCGCGGCCGCGAGGTGGCACAGAATGCGGTCGAGCTTGTCTGCGTCGCCGTCGGCCTGCCTGCCCAGCTGCGACTGCGCATCGTTGAAGCGGTTGTTGGACAGCATGGCGAGGATATCTGTCATCGACTGGCCCTTCACCGAGTCCGCACCCTGGGAGGAGGCAAGCGCAGCAACAATACCATTAGACGTGGTAGCCCGCATATTTGGATTGCGACCCAATCCAGACGGCTGGCTACCACCCGCCTAATAGTTTTGCCGTGCATAGGGTCCTCCACCCCAGAGCTCTCGCCAGGCGCGGGCCAATCCTCGTCAACCGCTAGCGGTGGGCCGTCCCCGACATAGTTGGGGTTCTTAGGGAACCTGTGCTTGCCGTCTCTCGGCTAAGCGTCCATAGGACTCTCGTTGTCGATGACGGAGAAGCTGTGAGGGCTCTCAGCTGACATCATCGCAGCATTCGCAAATGCCTTGCCTAGCGGTGTAGTTCGGATCGGGTTTCGGGGAACTTGATCCCACTCAAGCGGCTGCATGCTGCTCGGACCGAGCACGGCTTGCGACGGTGCCTGATAGTGCCTGCGCGTGAGTTGATGCACGGTGCAAGTGTGAGAACGCACCGAGAACCACGACGAATCCGCATCATACACATTTAGATCAACACCGAAATCAGTAAAACTCAGATCGAGAAGTAGTAAACTCAGGCCGAGAAGTAGGAAAACTCAGATAGGGAAGTGGGAAACTCAGAACGATGAGTGGTTAACCTCAGAGTGTAAACCCAGTGACCGTGCGACGCGCGTACAATGAAATCACGTGCGTGTGAGTGTGGCGTGCTCGTTAACACGTCTGGCTGTAACATCTGATTTTCTGATTTTCGGGTAACGCTGCCTCTGGAGCTCCGACGATTCCACTGCGCAGCCACTGCACGAGGAAACTCACTGCCAACGAGCGTGCTACGATCGCACATGATGCCGAACAACTGGCGACATCAATCCACTCGAACTCACAATTCTATCTACATGAGTCGTCGGAGCGATGCCCTGATCCCCACCCCACCCCCAAACATTCGAGGCCGGTGTGCGCACGGGGATATCCCCGTGAGCACACCGAGCGCACACACCGAATGCCACCCCCACTCGGCCCAACAACACTTTGATTTCTACCAGGTAATCTGCCTGGTGGGGGGGAGCGGGGGTCAGGGCAGCGCCGCCGTGCCTACTCCGAATCATCAGCGTAAGCACGCTCCATAAAGCCAGCATGAGGCCCCTCGTCGCTGCTGATGCTGCATGGCATCCCCCCCATCTCGGTGTCCGCATCATCTGGAGGTGACTCCCGGAGCGCCGCCGCGCCTGCCGCTGCCTCGGCCGCTGCCGCAGCGGGCGCTGCTGCCTGCGAAACCTCCGCCGCCGCGGGCTTCTTCTCGGCGGGCGGCTCTTCCTGGCGGAGCGGGCGCCGCCGTCGTCGCCGTCGTCGGCGGCGGCGACAGCGGCGTCGTCGTCGGCGTCAGCGTTGGTCGCCGTCTATCGTCCATCGTCGTCGTGGGCGTCGTGGGTGTCGCCGTCGTCGCCGCCGCTTCCGCCGTCGTCGTCGTCGTCGTCGTCGTGTCGGTCGTTTCGTCGCTGTCGTAGTTGTCGTCGTCCGTCGTCGTCGTCGTCGTCGTCGTCGTCGTCGTCGTCGTCGTCGTCGTCGTCGTCGTCGTCGTCATCATCGCCGTCGTCTTCCTCCTCCTCCTCCTCCTCCTCCTCCTCATCCTCCTCCTCCTCCTCCTTCTCATCAGCTCAATGTTTCGAGGTGCACCCCAAAACTGTCCTCGGCCTCAGCTGCAGCTCGCTTCCGACCGATCTTCTTGGCCACCTGCGCCCAGCCGTTCGCGACAATGAACGAGTCCTTGTCCTCCACGGCCTGCTCCCTGGCCCTCGTCTTGGCGACGTAGTTGTCGACGAACTCATTGAACTTATCGGTGATCTTGTCAACCTCACCATCGGGGACCTTCATCTGCGCAAACTGCTCTGGTCTAGAACCGTCGTCCTTCTCGTGCCTGATGGCGACGAACTGCTCCTTGAGGCGCTTGTGCCACACGACCTTCACGTGCCCGCCGTCCTTGTGCTCCTTAGACGGAACAGCATCATCGGAGTTCTTACTCGCCCATTGTTTTGCACTCACCGCCGTGATGAACCACGTTGCACCGTCGGCCCACACCGCCACGGCCTGCTTGGCATGCTCGTCGTCAGTCGGAGGGCGAACCGACGCTGCGTACTCCTCCGCGCCGTCGGCGAGCACCCTGTACGCTGCCTGGGGGGCGCGAGTCGGGAGGCGGGGCTCGACGTCGACGACGACGACGACGACGACGACGACGACGACGACGACGGCCGCGACGACGACGACGACGACGACGACGACGACGACGACGACGACGGGCGACGGACGACGGACGACGGACGACGGACGACGGACGACGGACGACGGACGACGGACGACGACGACGCCAGAGGAGATGAGGATGGGATATGATGAGCTCGTTTAGCACAATTGGTCCTGCAACCCATGGTTCCACTTGTAGATGGGAGTCGCCTCGGCCGCCGCGGCTGGCCTCTTCATCGATGCCGCCGCTACCTCACCAGGTTCCTCTTCTGCCTCATCCTCTTCGCCTTCCTCCTCCTCCTCTGCCTCATCCTCGTCCTCGCCGTCCTGCGCCTCCTCGTCCTCGCCGCCCGCGCCAGCGATGGCGCAGTCGGGGACAGCACCTGGAGCTACACCGATCGCCCCAGCAGGTGCTCCCGCGGACGGGTCGGGAATGATCTCTTTCATCCACTCGGGCCACTGCGAACGCGTCCTCGACGAATACTTCAGGACCACTTGGTTGTAGTCACGCACCATCATCCGCAATCGTTTGGCCACTGTCTCGCTCCATGTGGCGATCTCCTTCGCCAAATGCCATTGCTCCTCGCGGTCAGTGGCGATCTCGGCCAAGAGCTTCTTCAACTGCGACTGGGGGATGCCGCTTGGGATCTTGGGCAGCAGCAGCACGTGGTTTCTGATCTGCTCGTCGTCACGGGGACCAGCACCCTTCTCACGATAAGACGGGGTCTCTGCAGTTTTGTAGTAGTCCTGCAATGCGACCTTCACCACCTTCAACTGCGCGGGCGTCAGCGTACCCTTTCGCCCCTTCGGGGGCATTGCGGCTGCAGCACGCGGCACCCACTGACAGTGAGAAGAGCGAGCAGCCCGAAACCAGCAAAGGGTTTGAGCAACATGCCAATGAGAAGGCGCCGACGAAGGCCTCCGAATCACATGGCGCCATATCCTGGCTCAGAGTGGTGCTCTCGTTTTGAGTGTTGTTGTCACTGGCCGCGTTCCTACCTCATAATCGTGCTCTCGCCTCGTCGCTGACTACAATTCCCGTTCCGAGCGCCCCCTTCCCCCTTCATACGTGCCCTATCTCTTTTGATTATCTTCGTACGGAGTTCCTTCCCCTATTGATTGGTTCATTGTCCCTCTCGTCTTACATATTGCTCATTTCCTTTGTTCCATGTTTTCATCCCCCATGTCTCCCCTGCAGACCCAGCCCGCTCAATATTCAAGCGCACTATATACGACACTGCTTGATCGGGAACCCAAATTTACCATCGAAGTCATATTTTCTAACATATATACGAGCAGGATCTTATAATTAGATCCATATATAACATAATAAGATCCATGACAACATAACGCTTCGGATCTTATTATAAGATCCTGCCAACCTCAGGGGGGGGTCGCCGGCGCTGGCCGGCGCCGTCGTGGCCTGCTCCGGGAACTGACTGCTTGCCTTGCGCCTTTTCCTGGGGGAAACTTTGGTCGCCTTCCCCTCTGCCCCACGTCGCCCCCTTCCCCTCCCCCTCCCCTCTCCCTCCCCCCTCCCCTTCCCTTCGTCCCTTCCCCTCCCCCCCCCTCTCTCTCCCCCCTCCCCCTCCCCTGCCCCTCCCTCCGTTCGTGCTTATCTTCTTCTTCCAGCTGCCCCTCTCTGTAGTTGGCCTTCTTCACTGCTTTTGCTTACATATTGGATTGATTGCCGCCATCTGTTCCTTTCCTTGTTTTTTTTTGCTGTTTCTCTTTGCACTTTCTTTTTGTTCCTGCGTTTCCACTTTCTGTTTTCTTGCTCCTGCTTCACAGTCGTGATGCGGTCGCCGTGCTTGGACATCTTGTACCACTCACAGGCCGCATTGTACTGGGTCTATGCCACATGCCCTATCCGATGCATCTGCTTTGCACTCTTTTTGCTGTTTGCTTATGCGCTCTATTGTCCTTGTTCGCCTTCTTGTTGTTTGTCCTGCTCTCCACTCTCTTTGCTGGCCGCGCGCGCGGGGCCAACCCCCACGCGTCCCCCTTGGGATGGGGGGGCCAGCCGCTCGCTTTTTTGAGGGCTGGTGCCGCCATCTCGGGGTGCACGTGGGAGGGTGGATCGGCGTGGGCTGCGAGTATTCATCTTTCCACGGGGTGCCCTACGAAGGGCGGTGAAAGACCCGACCCTAGACGGGGGCACCCTGCGTTCCACCTCGTCCACCTCTCTCTTGGAGGACGCGCTGGGGCGCCGCGGGGGTCCGCGGGCCGGGCGCGCGGCGCGCGGCGCGCGGCAGGCGCCCGACGTGTGGCCGCCGATGCGGAGGCCCAAAAAAGATGGCGCAACCCACAGTCAGAGAGGGCGCCTGCGCAGGCTACACTGCACATGGTCCTTAAGGCTAAGGGAACAGCTCGGAATACCCCCATCTGGTCTGTGGCACCTTGTGGGCACACCTAAAACTCAGAACGTCCGCCTGGGGTAGTGGCTGCATTTAGGGGGGGTGAAGGCTAAGGGGACAGCCCGAACAACCCCCGTGACCTTGATCATCCGACAGCGGGGCCTTCGTGAGCCACGGTTGCTGAGGAAGAAGGAGCGAGGAGGGGGATGAGGTGAAGGACGAAGAAGGGGGGAGGGAGGGAGAAGGGCAGATGGGGAAGGGAAAGCAGGGAAAGGCGGAAACACATGACATGTGATCACGGATGCTACTGCACTATGCAGCTGGCTAGTTCCCCCAAAAGGGCCGCACTTTGTTGTGGCGTGCTGGGGCTCTTGCCAAACGAGGGCGGCAGCCGAGCACGCGGTAAACAAATCCTCTGGTGTGCTGCACAAGCACACAAATAAAATAACACACGCAGGTGGGAATCCGAGGGAGCTCGAGATGAAGCCATGAGCATCGGCGGGTAAACAGGGAAAGATATCCTTGCGACGCACGCGACAGCGTACAACATCTTCCTTACACATTGCAGCGAGTGCGGCACGTGAACCCAACGCAGGGAGAAACGCGCCGCTTGCGAGGGGTAAAACAAAGGCGACACCGTCAGCATCCCCGCTGGGAGTCTATACCTCTGTTGTGCGAGTGTGGAAAGGAAGCAGGGCCGCCAGCATTGCCGCCAGGCTCTCCCAGAGGTCGATGCCTCTGCCACTGGGTGCGAGTGGGGAGGTCAGTGCCTCTGGTGTGCGAGTGCTGACTGGGGGCAGGACCGCCGGCCTCATCTCCGGGCTGTGTCCTGGAGGACGCTGCGTCTATCTATGGTATGTTGAGTGGGAGCAGGACCGCCGGCATGGTCGCCAGGCTGTGTCCTGGAGGTCACACCACTGATGATGTGCGAGCGGGATGGCAGCAGGACCGCCGGCATTTGCGTTAGGTTCTGTCTTGGAGGTCAGTGCCTGGTGTTTTCAGTGGGGGCAGGACCGCCGGCCTCGCCGCCGGCTGCGTCCTGGAAGGCGATG
>CAUYUJ010015267.1:190000-230000 GCA_963575745.1 Prorocentrum cordatum
AGGCCAGCCGCATTATAACATTTTTTGGTTTCAGCCAGAAGCTTTGGCAATGAGACCGTCGAGCCAGAGTTCTGAAAGTATGCGTCCCCGAGGCGCACATCGGCATCGGATGCGTTCCCAAGTGCGTTTCGCACTGGTGGTTTCGCATCGGCGCAGCAAGGCGCGGGCATGCTTTGTCGAGGCGGGATATGTTGAAATTCCTTGGAGGAGGTGTTTGCCAGACCTCCTTGGGCGGGAGATGCGAAAAATCTGAAAAATGGACCCTGCTATGAAACACGAGTCCTCCATGATGGGGGTGGTTGTCGTGGCCCCTTTGCTGCCCTCAGCGGCCCCGCTGTTGCCATTTTTGGCCCCGTGTACACATGCCCTTTGTGGCCCCCGCTCGCTCGCGCACGTCGTGGCCACAAATGCATGCCCTTCGTGGCCCCGCTGTCGCCCTGCCCACGCTGGCTTCTCGCACGACGTACTTCGGGATCGCGCTATGGCTCGAGACTTCCTCGCGATTTATGAAGAACCCACGCTTCAGCAACCCGCCTGCTCGACCTCGTCGCCTGGGCCCGCCTCCCCGACCTGCCCGCTGGTCTGCGCGTCACCCCCGTCCTGCTACTTTCTCTCGTGCTCTATTTTTCCCCTAACCACGTCCAATGGCGAGCACATGTGCGCCCACGAAGGATTGTCCGCCCGTTCAGGTTTGCCCGCCTATCTAAGCCCGCTGCCTCCCGCAAAGAGAGCGTGCGGGGGTCGAGGGTGTGATCGAAGACATAGAGGGCGGGTGTCGAGGGTGTGGGGGGGCTCATTTTGATTAAACAATAATCATTGTTGGATTCCTTACACGCGGCCTGGCGCTCTCGCCGAGGCGCCGGCTACATTTTCATCGAAAACGAGGCTCACGCTCAAGCGGTTTGGGATACCAACGAAATCGACCGTTCAACAAACACAACGCCCCCGCTCGACACATCCTCTTTTTTGCCCGTGGCTGGTGTTTTTGCTCGCCGCCGAAGACCGCCGCCCTGACAAAACCAGCGCCCCCGGCGCATTAGTTTTTCTCTCATCGGTGCCGCACCCAGCAAAAACAACGCTCCCGCTCGAGGCTCACCCCTTTTTTACTCAAGGCGGTGCTCCTCTTCGCCGCCGCAAACCGCCGCCCCGACAAAACCGGAGCTCCCGCCCGAGACCTCCTGTCGTTTTACGCTGGACTCGCGCCCGACTCTTTTGAATTGGTGCCGCCCCCAGCAATGATAACGCTCCCGCTCGAGGCTCCCGCCTTTTTTCCTGAAGACGGTGTTGTTCCTCGCCGCCGACAGCCCCTGCCCCGACAAAACCACGGCTCCCGCTCGATGTTTCCTCCCTTCTTACAGTATCCGTTTTTCGCCCACATCCAACATGGGGCTGTTGTTTCCTGGAGACCCCCCGCGCAGGAACCATAGATTCCCACCAGAGAACGCCCACCCATTCACTCACACTCGCATCATCATCCTCTTCCTCCCCCTCCTCACCACCATCATCATGTCCACCGTCATCATCATCATCATCGTCTTCGTCATCATCATCATCATCATCATCACCATCATCATCATCGCCCTCACCTTCATTGACTCCGCCATTCACTCAGTCACTCATCTCTGGCGGGAGCGTCGTCTGTGAGTGAACTGCGAGGAAGTCTCAAGCGGGAGCCCCCTCCTTGTGGGGCCCGCGGTTCATGTTACTAAACCGAGCGGGTCACCGGAATTCTGTAACCGTCGTCGCGGTTGGCCCTGTCAAGCTTGAGCATGGCGGGCGTGTGATGCGGGGGCCTTGTCTGTGAGAGAATTGCGAGGGCGTCCGTCTCAGGCAGGAAGCCCCCCTCCGTGGGGCCCGCAGGTTGTGTTAGTAATCCGAGAGGGTCGCCTGTCGTCAATTTTGGAACACATCGGAATCTTGTAACAGTGGTCACGCTTGGCGTCTTCAAGCGTGAGCATGGCGAAAGTATCAGGTGGGGCCGTCTTCTGTGAGCGAATTGCGAGGAAGTCTCAGACGGAAGCCTTTCCCAAGGGGGCCAGCAGTTTTTTTTTTGTTTGGTGCCGCCCCCATCGCCACTCCTCCCCGGCAGAAAGGGATTTGCAAATCCACTAGTTCAGTCAGCGGCACTGCCCGACGGCTCACTGTGGCTGGGTTCGGGCGGTTAACTGTGGCGGGGCCCAGTCAGTGCAGCTTGCGCCGAGGCCGCCAGCCACTGCCCGAACCCGAGGTGCAGCGCGAGCGCAGCAGACGCGAGGCCGAGTGCGCGCCAGCCCCACGGCGCCACGGCGCGAGGATGTTATCCACCTGCGTGTCCCGCCCAATCGACCCCGCCCGCCCCCCCGCCCGGCTCCCCCGACCCGATCTCTCCGGCCCCTCTGCTCGACTAGACGTAAGAGTGACCTTTCGCCGGAGTGACCTTTGGTGCGGGCCCAATGGGGCCCCCCGATCTCCGAACGCGAGGCGGCAGTGGCGTCTCCCGCGCTTGTGTTTGGCTCCCCCGCGGCCCCCAAAGAGCCCACGCTGAGCACGTCCCCGCCCAGGCTGCCCAGGTCGCGGCGGTTTTCGACGCTGTCCGTGATGTAAAACTCCCGGAAGCACATCATCTCCACAGCCACGGCGTCGAGGGCGATGATGAAGCCAGAGAGCAGGATGAGCGCCACTGTCACCAGGAGCGTCGCACGCGCGAGTGTGCCCACCTGCCCCCGCTCGGATACATCGCCGTTTGCCTTCACATACTCCGCCTCTTTCTCCGAAAGCTTCGGCACCTCGTCGTGCTCCAGCCAAGGCGTCTTCAGCAGCTACCCCCCCGACGCATCGACTCGTTTCATGGTGCCGCAGGCGAAGACGAGGGCGGCGCCTTCCTGGCAAGCAGCGGCGAGCCCTGTGGCTACAGTGGCGATTACACCCAAAATTCCTGCAGTGGCGCCCTCCCGCGCCAGCAAGACATTCACGAGGGTCTGCGGGGTGATGCTCGCGAAGATGACTGGAACTATACCAAGAAGCATTTGGGGAATGCTCGGCTGGAGTCTGCCGCAGAGCACGCTCGTTGGAAAGCCGGGGCCTGCCACCAAGATGCGCACCTTGGAATGTTTGAAGCCCTCCTTCTCTAGCACTGCCTCCGTGGCCAAGACGCCCACCTTGGTCACGCCAACGAACTGCTGCACTGTCACAGAGTTGCCCATGAAATAGCCGAGCGCAAACTGGCCAAGGCACGATGCAAACTTCGCCGCGCTTGCAGCGATGCATGCCAGCACCGGGCCGTTCCAGATGCCGACGCAGCCCTCCTTCTGCGACTATGCGCCAATCACGACGCCAGCGAACAGATAGATTGCACTCCCAGGGGCCAGGGGGTCCAAGAACGCCCCCAGCCCGATGCTCCACACCATCGCGAAGACTGAGCCCATCTGCTGCCCCGCGGCCTCGATTTCTCCATCCAGGTAGGCGAAGATACACGTTGCCGCCGAGCCGACTGCGAGCATGACGCACAATTCTGCTACAAAGCACGCCTTGCACAAGATATTTGTTCAATCCCAGTCATCCACGGACTGTAGAAATCTACTGTGGAACTGGGATCGCATACTCTGGTCGTCGCTCCCGCTCTCTGCGCCGTTCCTTGATCAGTTGCCCCGCACTTGGTGGCGCACCTTGTCCAGAGCCATGACTAAGGGAGCCAGTGTGTTCAGGCCTCCCATAGCGACTGCCTTCGCCCAAGTGGATTGCAACATGTTGCTGATATTCTTCACAAGTGGCGTCTCATCTTTCACGTCGTAAAGGGTCTGCGCATCCACCTCCAGTGTCAGCCACAGGAACAGGGCGAAGAACGAAGCACACGCGAAGGCCAGCATTTCGGAGCCCAGCTTCGCAGCGGCGCAGGACACGTAGAGCGAGGTATTCATGGTTGCCACAGCGAGCACGAAGGTGAGCAGGAAACGCTGCAAGAATGTGGCGAGCACCTTCTTGTTGTTCTCGAGCGCCGCATTCTCCAACCCAGTGGAGATGCTCGCAAATGTGTTGTAGAAGATCCAGCCGAAGCCCGCGCCGAGCAGATTGCATGAGAAGATCATGACAGGCCCAGCCCACTGCGCGAAGACGACAGTGGATGCCCTCCCGCAGGCGCTGGCGATCAGGTCCTGTGTGCTCGCGTTCACAATGTTGGTGTGGATCAGCGTCTTGTGGAGACAGTACTCCTGCAGTTTTGGCGGTGACGGTTCCAATGCCAGCTCTCTGGGGGCCAACGCCCGATAGACTTCGGCGTACTTGTTCACCAGTCTGCGTTGGGCGCCCGCGCTCCACCGCAAATCCCGCACGTCGTCTGCACACTTGACCCAGCCGACCCATGCCGCGAACATCGCGATCGCGCAGCTGCCGTGACAGGCTCCCGCTGCCGCGTAGAAGCGAGGCAGGACCACGGACGCCTCCCTCCACCGGGCGCGCCTGAAGGCAAGGAGGCACATTGTGGCGAGCATGCACATCAAGAGGGGCACCGCTGGATACTTCGCAAACTCGAATGTGAAGCCATAGAAAACCACTGCTACCAGGATCCAGAAGCTGAGAAAGCGGACGATGTTTTTACTCCATTGCCACACGTGTCACTGTCGAACATGTCGAACACAAACATCACTATCATCCAGCAGACCGAGACGATCACAATGCTTTCGCCGAGACTGCCCGAGTGAGCGTTCGCAACGCCGTCGTAGAAGTCTGGTCCCAGGTCCGCGGGCGAGCAAACGAACACTGCAGCGAGGTCGGGAACAAGCATTGAGAGAAACATGACGCAATAGCACCGGACTGAATTTACAACTGACTGCCCATCGCTGGCGGTGCTGTCATCTGCCTGCTGGCCTTCAGATGCGCTCTCTGCGACCTCGTCTGGTCCGAAACAGTTTCTTCAGCGCAGGGAGAGTCTCGCCAGCCAGCAGGCAGAGGAGCAGCGCGATGAGAACGACGAGAAGCAATATCGCGACTGGCTCGCGCTGGGTCGCGACGGCTTGGACGGCTGAGCTTGCAGACTCTTCCAAGGTTGAATATGCCTTCCACGAGTCCTGGTGCCCCCAGGCCATCAGCGGCAGCATAACCACGATGATAAATCGCGTGCCATCATACACATGTACCTGTGAACGTTCCGCCAGGCAAGAATTTAATAATATACAACCTGGTAGTGAGGCCGCCAGCGACGGAACCGTATGGCCGTGCTGGTGGTGGTGGCGCTGCTGGTCGTAGTCGTAGTGGTGGTAGTGGTGCTGCTGCTGCTGCTGCTGCTGCGGCTGCTGCTGCTGCTTGTTGTCGCAGTTGTGGTAGTGGTTTTTGTGGTGCTGCTGGTCGCCGTGCAGAGCCTGGTCGAAGTCGTGATGGTGGTGCTGGTCGCCGTGCTGGTGGTGGTGGTCGCCACGCGGGTGATGGCGGTGCTTGTCGCCGCGCTGGAAGCCGGGCTGAGCCCCGAGCCTCGAGCCTCTCTTTGGGCGCGGCCGGCGCGACGGCGAGCGGCCGGGGGCGGCCCTGGCGGGGCCCGGGGCTGCCAAAACCATAGACATAAAAATGACAATTTTTAAGTGCATGGTTTTGATGACCCCCCCCAGGGCGCCACGGGGGGCCGCCGAAGCGACCCGAGCCGTCGCCCGGGCCCCAGCAGCCAGGCCCCGGGAGGCGGGGCCAGCGCGGCGGCGAGCGGCCAGAGAGGCCCACCGCACGGCGCCTCGGCGCGGCCCGAGCTGGAGCAGCCGCGGTCGTCTGGGCCTTGACGCCGGCGCAGGCGTTGGCGTTGGCGCCCGAGCCTTCGCCAGTGGTAGCGGAGGGGCTGGCGTCGGCGTTGGCATCGGTGCTGCTGTAGGCGTCGTCGTTGGTGCCGTCGTCGGCGATGCTGTTGGTGCACGCGTGGGCGTTGGCGCCGAAGTAGGGGGTGCTGCGGGCGTTCGCCGTCGTGGCGCTGCTGGTCGTCGCTGGGATGCGCGTGGCCGCCGTCATGGTGGCGGTGCGGGTAGTAGTGCTGCTGGTCGCCGTCGTCCTGGTGGCGGTGCCGGTCGTGGTCGTTGTCGTCGTGGTGGCGGCGCTGCTGGTGGTGCTGCAGGTCGCCGTCGTGGTGGGGGTGCTGCTGGTCGCCGTCGTGGTGGCCACCGTCGTGGTAGTGGCGGTTGTGGTGGTGGTGCCAGTCGCCGTCGTCGTGGTGGTGGTGTTGGTCGTCGTGGTGGCGGTGCTGGTGGTGGTGCTGCTGTTCGCCGTCGTGGTGGTGGCGTTTCTGCTGGTTGGTAGTTCTGCTGGTCGTCGTCATCGTGCTGCTGGTTGCCGTCGTCATGGTCGTGGTCGCCTTGGCGGTGGTGCTGCCGCCGGTCGTAGTCGTTGTGCTGCTGGTTGTAGTCGTAGTAGTGGTGCTGCCAGCGGTAGTGGTGCTGCTGCTGGTCGCCGTCGTGGTGGTGGTTCTTGTGCTGGTCGTCGTCGTGGTGGTGGCGGTGTTGGTGGTGGTGCTGCTGGTGGTCGGCGTCGTTGGTCTTCTGGTCGCCGTCGTCGTGGTCTTGGTCGCCGTGGCGGTGGTGCTGCTGCTGGTCGTAGTCGTCGTGCTGCTGGTTGTAGTCGTGGTGGTGCTGCTGCTAGTCGTCGTCGTGGTGGTGGTGGTGCTGGTCGTCGTCGTGGTGGCGTCGGTCCTGGTGGTGGTGCTGCTGGTGGTCGTCGTCGTGGTGCTGCTGCTGGTCGTCGTGGTGGTGGTGGTGGTGGTCGTGGTGCTGGTCGTCGTCGTCGTGGTGGTGGTCGTGCTGCTGGTGGTGCCGCCGCTGCTGGTCGCTGTCGTGGTGGTTGCCCTCGTGGTGGTGGCGTTGCTGGTCTCCGTCGTGTTGGTGGCGCTGCTGGGCAGTCGGAATGCTCTTGGGAGTAGTCGTGGTGGCGGTGCGGGTAATGGGGTTGCTAGTCGCGGTCTTCGTGGTGATGGTGTTGCTTGTCACCGTCGTCGTGGTTCGCGTAGTCGCCGTCTTGGTGGTGGTGCTAGTGGTGGTACTACACGTCGCGGTCGTGGTGGTGGTGCTGGTCGTCGTCGTCGTCGTGCTGCTGCTGTCCGTGGTGCTAGTCGCCGGCGTGGTGGCGGAGATGCTGGTCGTCGTCGTCATCGTGGTGGCGCTGCTGGTAGTGGCCGTCGTGGTGGTGGTGCAGCTGTTCACCGTCGTGGTGGCGACCCTCCTGGTCGCTGTCGTGGTGGTGGCGCTACTGGTCGTAGTCGTGGTGCGGTGGCGGCGGCGTTCGTCGCCCCCTGCGCTCGCGCCGCCGGGGGCCGCCCGTCTCAGGAGCGCGCGGGCGCACGGCTAGCGACTGGCGCTTCGGCGCGGCGCGCGTCCGCCAGGACGTCTTGGAACCGCGGCTCATCGCCGTCGCAGGCGAGGCCGTCCAGGGGCAGGTGCAGCAGAGAAGCCGCGAAGGCCCGCTGCGCCGCCACCGAGGCGAGGCCGGTCCACCGTTGGATCCACGCCGCCTTCACCGAGGCGCGCAGAAGCTCGGGCGCCGACCGGGCCTTGCAGTCCGCCAAGAGGCGCACGAATTGGAGGGCCTCCTGGGACCGCCTGCCCCCCACCTCCAGGGCCACGACCGCTAGCCGGCAGCGCCTCGCGCCCGGGAGCTCCGGGTAGGTGGTCTCCTTGCGGCGGCGGGCCTCGCGGAGCCACGCCGCGCCCTCGTCTGCCGCGCGCGGGCGGGCCTCGCCGCCCAGGCCGAGCGGGCAGACCAGCGCGGCGTCCGCGGCCAGCTGCGCCCCGCCCCGCAGCGGCAGGCCGCCGGCAATCACTTCGAGACGCCTGCCGTCGCCCGCGCCGACGCCGTCGACGTTGAGGCCCCGCAGGAACTGGTGGTTCTCCACCACTCTCGCCCCCGCCTCGCGGCAGATGCGGGCCGTCGCCTTGGCGGGGTGCTCCCCGCTTCTTGAGGGCGCCAGCCGTGGGGCGCGCCGCCCCGCGGTCTCCTCTGCTGTCGAGTCGTGCTCTGCGCCCGCACGCGCCTGCCGTGAATGGTGAGTCACGGCGCAGGCGGCGCAGGCGGAGGACGCGTAACTCCGAGGGTGGAACCCGCATGGGCTCGCTCGTGGGCAAGACCGCGAACGCGCGGCCAGCGCGCGGTCCGCTCTGGGAGCGCAGCATGGCGCGCTCAGGGGCGCGCATGCGTTGCGTGATGCCCTCCCTGGCTCCCTCCCTGGATCCCTCCGAAATGCCTCCGATAGATCGTCGAGATCCCTCTGGGAGCCTTCGGAGAGTTCTGTTGGAGTTTTCTGAGTAAGTTGAAAGCCGTATGAATAGCCCATTATGGCTAGGTGGCCGCGGCTGCACTCCTTCGGCTGCGCGCGCCCCTGGCGGGCCAGTGTCGCGGGGGGAGGGGGTGCGCGCGCCACCCCCGATCGTTTTCACAGCTTTGAATAAAGGAGCCGCCCGCACCTCCTCTGGGCCTTCTCTGGTTGCCCCCATCAGCTCCCGGAGGCCTCGGGCCCCGCCTCGCACGGCGCCCCCCCTGGGATGCTTCGAGAGGGCCTTGAGTGGCGCTCGAGCGAGATAACAGTTTTGAAAAGGAGCCGCCCTCAACCCCTTCCTCTGGGCCTTCTGTGGTTGCCCCCGCCAGCTCCCGGAGGCCTGGGCCCCCGCCTCGCGCGGCGCCTCCCTCTGGGATGCCTCGAAAGGACTTGAAGTGGAGCTCGAGCGAGAACGCGGTTTTGAATTTCCCTGGCGGAGGACCCATGCAATTATGGGTATCGTATTCGGTGGAGCTCCCTATCGTGCCACGAAACGCTGCACTGGGTGGGGGAGACGCATGCGAAGTTTGCCATTGGGGCCTTCGATGGATCTGCCTATGGGCCACGAAACGCTGCACTGGGTGGGGTGGGGGGAAGGGGGGGCGCGTGCGGACTTTGCCACTGGGGCCGTCGGTGGAGCTCCTTGTGGGGTCACGAAACGTTGTGCTGGGTGGGGGAGACGCGTGCTAAGTTTGCTACTGGGGCCTTCGATGGAACTCCCTATGGGCCACATAACGTCGTGCTGGGTGTGGGAAACGCATGCGGACTGGGCGGGGAAGACGACGCATGCGGACTTTGCCACTGGGGCTTTCGGTGGAGCTCCCTATGGGCCACGAAACGTCGTGTTGTGGGGGGGAACGCGTGCGGACTTCGCCACTGGGGCCGTCGGTGGGACGCGCGCGGGCGGTCCCATTGGAGCCTTCGGTGGGGTTCCATATGGGGCCACGAAGCGCTGTGCTGGGTGGTGCGTGACGCACGCGGGCGGTGCCACTGGGGCCGTCTGTGGGGCTCCTTATGGGGCCACGAAGCGCTGTACTGGGTGGTGCGTGACGCATGCGGGCGGTGCCTCTGGGGCTTTCGGCGGTGCTCCCTATGGGGACACGGAACGCTGCGCTGGGTGGTGCGTGACGCATGCGGGTGGTCTCACTGGGACCTCCGGTGGGGCTCCTTATGGGGCCACGAAACGCTGTGCTGGGTGGTGCGTGACGCATGCGGGCGGTCCCATTGGAGCCGTCTGTGGAGCTAGCTCCGTATGGCGCCACGAAGCGCTGTGCTGGGTGGTGCGTGACGCACGCGGGCGGCCCCAGTGGGGCCGTCGGTGGAGCTTCCTATGGGGCCACGAAGCGCTGCGCTGGGTGGTGCGTGACGCACTCGGGCGGCCCCATTGGGGCCTTCGGTGGAGCTAAACTCCCTATGGGGCCACGAAGCGTGTGAGTGGTGTGTTGAAGCGGGCGACGATGATTGCGATGGCGGGGGGAGAGAGGATTGAGGAGGGAGGGGGGGGAGGAGGAGGAAAGGAAAAGAACGCGGGGCACCGTCTCTTCAGAACGAGGACCCAACACCACAGGATGGTTGGAAAAAGGAAACCGCCCGCATCTCCTCGTCTGGGCCTTCTCTGGTTGCCCCCCATCAGCCCCCAGATGCCTCGGGCCCCGCCTCGCACGGCGCCTCCCCCTGGGGCGCCTCCAGGGGGTCCCCGTTGCAGGCGAATCGCAAACAGGCAAAACAACATTGAGACAGAGCAAACGAGCAGGCGGCAACAACATTCAGACTCGAGCAGAACAAACGAACAAACGAGCAGGCGAGCAGAGCAAACGAGCAAACGAGCAAAACAAACCAGCAGGCGATTAGAGCAACCGAGCAGGCGACTGACTGCGGCAACGACATTACTTCGCGCCGCGGGCCCACTTTCATTCACGACTCTCAGCAGTGATGGTGATGGTGGGTTTCTGAGGTTCGTTCCTGGGTTGCGAGCTGTTGTGCTCGTGTCTGGTTGTGGGTCGGCGGTCCTCCTCCTCCTCCCCCTCCTCCCCCGTAGCCATTTTGGCTCAAGATGCAGGTTTCCCCAGGGAACCAAGCGGATGCCGCTAGTCCGCGGATGGCAAGACTTCTTGAAGTCTGGCACCATCTCTGGTCCACCTCGCCAGCGCTCGGGTCGGTGGGTAAACGGAGGCCTTTTTCCCGTTCCTGTCGGCCCGATCGCTCCCAGATTCGAAGCCGTGGGCCCTGCGCGGGATGGCGCGCATGTGGGCGATGGCTGTGCTGCTGGCGCTGCTGGCCGTACAACCTCCTCGGGCGGCTCCTCCTCGTCTTCGCGCGAGAGGCCCAGGAGCGTGGAGCGGCGCCGCCGCAGGCGCAGCGGGCGCTTGTCCCGCGACCGCGCACGAGATGTGGAGGCTGAACGTGAGGAAGCCAAGAGAGCGGCACTCGCTGCGCTCAAGGCCGAGGAGGCGGCCTTCCTGGAGGCGGAGGCTGCCTGCCCCACGCTCCCCTCGCAGCCTGCTGCGGCCCCGCGCGACCCGTGGGCGGCTGCTGCTGCTGGCCTCAGTGCTGCCCCTGCGGGACCTGGAGCACCGCGGGCGGCCCCCTGCTCACCTGTTGGAGGCATGGCCACGCCCGTCCTGGGGGAGGACCCTGCTGGGCTGGACGGCGCGCCGCCCGAGGCCGCGGCTGCCATCGCCCACCTGCGGGAGACGCTCTTCGCCGAGGTGCGCTCTAGCCAGGAGCGCCTGCTGCAGAACATGGACAAGAGCCTGGGCGGCATTCAGCGGGCGCTGGAGCGCCGCACGGCGCTCCTTGAGAGCAGGCAGGGGAAGGTCGAGCGCATTCAGCAGCAGCGGGAGGAGGACGCCAAGAGGCTCGAGGACGAGATGCGGAGGCGCCAGAAGGAGACGGACAAAATCATGGCGAAGCACTCTGCTGACCTGGCGCAGCTGCAGCGGGAGCTTGGCGTGGTCGCTGCAGGCGCGCCTCCCCCGCCTGAGACGGGGCCTGCTTGGAGCCGTGCGATCGACCGCGCGGTCATGGTCGTCACCTGCAAGGCCCCGCTCATGCGTGCGGCGGTGGAGCGTGCCATGGCGCCCGTGCTGGGGGATGCGCAGCTCACGGAGGTCTCGAAGGTTGAGGGCGACGACTTGGGCCAGCGCTTCGTGGTCAGGATGGGGGGTGACGTGGGCCTGGCTGAGCGCAGGGTGCGCAAGTTGGTGGCCACGCTTCGCGGCGGAGGCCCTGGCGGCACCTGGCGCCAAGTTGCGGCCGCGACTCCGACTGGCCACACCGCGCCGCTGTCCCTCAGCAAGGACAAGAACTCGCGCCAGGTGTCCCACGAGATCACGCTCAAGAAGATGCGACGTGCGCTCGAGGAGGGTCTCTCGAAGCGCATCTTCGTCGATCCGGTTGGCCCTGACCAGATGGAAGGCACCCTCTCCATGGCTTAGCAGCCCCTGGTCAAGATCGCGATCGAGGGCCCAGGTTCCCCACCGGTTGTCCAGTGGAACGCTGCCGTCCTTCGCCGACACCAACTTCCTCGTGGGCAGCTGGAGCAGATGGTGGCGCCCGTCCTGGCCCCGTCGACGGCGGAGTGGTGCCTTTGACAAGGCTGCGGCCCGCTGGGGTCGGCGGCGGAGGGATGAGGGCGCCGCTGAGCTTGGGGGAGGATCTAGTCGAGTCGAAGATGGTGGTGCTGTGGGAGATGGTCTTGGGCACGGGCATGACGATCCTGTCGGTCCGCGTGCTGCGGCGGCCGACTTCGCGCCCGCCTCTGCCGCGTGGAACGCTAGGGCGCTGTGTCATTTCAAGCCTGCTACGGCGAAGGCGAGGGCGAAGTTCCTTGCCAAGTTTTGGAAGCGCGACTCGGTCATATCGGGACTTCAGGAGGTGCACGGCTCGCACATCCGCTTGACTGAGCTGCTCAAACATGCGGGTATTCGAGCCCGTGTATTTACTTCGTTCTGTGAGGGAGAACGTGAAGATACTGGCGGGCTGGCCACTCTTTTCCCTATGCGTAGGGCTGATGATGATGAGAGCGTTGTGGGAATCGTCAATACTGGTGACTGGCAGGGTTATGCGTATCCGAGCCATGTTCAGTGATGACACGGGGAGGCCCTGCACGCTTACACACTGGAACATTCACAACCACGGCTCCGACTGCGGATCGCAACGACGTGTCCAGGCAAAGATCTCGGCTGACCTCCTTGAGGCCAAGCGGGGCCCCGTCAAGGCAGCTGTACTTGTTGTGGGCGACTTCAATTTCGGCGACAGGCTGGAGCACTGCCATTTTGGCGACGACGCTCCTTCCCGATCTGTTGCTGCAGCTCGACACCCGCAAGAGCAGCGTTGGCAGCGCTGCCTGAGTGATGCTGTGGAGATGGTTGCCCCGTGCGCGACCCACTTGCATGCTGGCCGCCAGATTGAAACCAGGATCGATCGGGTCTTCCTGGGCGTTCCGTCCTGGCTGGTGACCCAACGAGTCCAGCAATGCGAGGTGCTGGGTGAGCCTGAGGAGCTGCACAGGAGGGACATCAGCGACCTCGCGCCAGTCCTGATATCCTGGATGTGGCGCCCGCTGCGCCCTCGAGATCCGCTCAGGCCCGCCCCGATCCCCCGGGACATTGTGAACTCCTCCATGTTCAAGGAGAAGCTGGCCCAGTACTGCTGGACCTGTCGTCGCGCGCCCCGCCTGACATGCACCAGGTGTACGTGCGAGCCATGCAGGCGGCTGCGGCAGAGACGCGCGATGCGCAGCTGCAGGGCATGGCTTGGTCGAAGCGGTGCACGGCGCTGATCTTCAGGCAAGTGGCAAGGGTGGTGGCGCGCCAACACGTCTCGATGGCGGAGAGGCTCCTCGTTCGACACACCTGACTGGATGAGCTGATGGCTGTTGATGTGATGAAGGGCGTGGTGATGCTGAAGGACCACGCGGAGTTTCTCAGACGCTTTGTCCTGGTCCTGGCGCAGCGGCGTGTGGCCAGGGCCAGGCGCGCCGAGCTTCAGGCGGAGCTTGAAGCCGATGAGGAACAGCTACGAGTTTCTGATCGCCGTCGGCTCCTTGGACAGCGCCGAGCCCTGGAACGTCGTGCTGCTCCCTGATCGGTTCTCCCGCGGCGGCACCTTGCGGCCGTGGAAGCCCCTGGCGGCAGGCTGCTCTCCTCGCCTGCCGAGATCCACGAGGCGCTGGCGAACCACTGGGGCGAGGTCTTCTGCCCCCCCGCTCGCGCAGCGCGCCTGGCAGCGGAGGGCGACACCTCGGAGCGCTGCCGACGCGAGCGTGACTCCAAGGCCTTCATCCCGAAGTACGGCATGAAGGAGGTTGACTGGAGCTCTCTGGCGCCTCCCTCGGCCATGAACATCGAGGAGGCTCTGAGGCGCGCTCGGCCTGCTGCACCTGGGGTCGATGGCCTGCCCGCGCGGGCGTGGCTGTCGCACTCGGCGGGCTGCGAGGTGCCCCTGGCGGCTCGCAGATGGATGGCTTTGGGCCGTCCCATGCGCAGGGAGTTCAACATGAGCATCGCCATCTTCCCGCCGAAGAAGGTGCTGGACGGCGACGGCATGGAGGTCATCAGGAAGCCGAATGAGACACGACCACTCGTGCTGCGCTCCACGGGCCCCAAGGCCATCGCCTCTGCGGTGAACTTCAAGCTGAAGAGCATGATCGACCGTGGCGCCTCGAAGGCGCAGCGAGGCTTCATCACGGGGCGGAACTTCCTGGAGAACCTGGTGGAGCTTGACGCCATGTCCCGCGTCGCCTCCATGTGCGCATTGGAGCAAGCTCGTGGCTGGGAGGAGCCGACCCTCCTGAGCTTCGACTTCGCTCACGCCTTCCCGTCGCTCCTCCATGACTGGATGTGGCGGGTGCTGGAGGCGTGGACGGTGCCGCTCGGCCTGGAGCACCTGCTGAAGGAGTCCTACGCCAACGTCGAGGTCGTGGAGGCGGGACCCTGCCACTGGGTCCTCTTCGTCATCTTGTGCGGGATCTTGCAGGGTGACCCGCTCTCGGGGACGATGTTCGTGATCGGTGCGCAGCCGTTCGTGGAGGCGCACATGCAGCAGCTGGAGGCCAAGGCCCTTGGCCTGACTCGCCGGCGTGCTGATGACATCCAGGCCCTGATCTTCTGCAGGCGGGGGCTCCGCACACTGGCGAGGATCTTCCGCCTCTCGGAGCGCCTCGCTGGCCTCCAGCTCCAGCCCAAGAAGTGCGCGGCCGTCCCGCTTTGGGCTCCGTTCTCGGCGGAGGTGGAGGACGCGATGAGGAAGTGCCTGGACGAGGCCTGTGGGTGGGGCTCCTTCACCGTGGCCTCGTCGGTGGAGTTGCCGGGGTGCTTGGTGGGCCCTGGTGCATCGCTGGCGGCCCAGTGGGCTGCGCCACTCGCGCGCCTTCGTGAGCGGGTCCTGGCACTGGCGGCATCTCCGCTGGACATGACGGCCGCCTTCTTCGAGCACGGCCGTCGATGCCAGCCCGTCCTGGCCTGCAAGGCACAGCTCTGGCCGATGCCGACGGAGCTGATTGACGATGAGCGCTCCCTGCTGTGCCGGCTCGCGAGGTGCTCGGGACGCTTGTTCAAGAAGAACACGTTCTTCGACTTGGAGACGCTGGTGGGTCCAAGATGCGTGCCCACGTCGGACCTCCTGGCGGCGTCCCTCATGCGCGCGGCCCTCTCGACGCTGGAGACATGGCGGCGGGCCGCTGCGCACCTGAGTGAGGTGGCCCCCAGGCTGCCGATGGTGCGTTGCATGTCAGGCCAGCCCTGGCCTGCCTGGTGGGAGGCGCCCGCCCCCGCAGTCACGCTGGCGCGCGCAGAGGCGGCGGGGCGCGAGCTGCTCGAAAAGAGCGGCGCCCCCCCCCTCCTTTCCTCCAGCCAAGGTGGGGCGGGTCGGTGGGAGGACGGGCGGAGGAGAGGGCTGCAGCGTGAGCTTTTAGTGGGCCTGCGGGCCTCCAGGGATGGGAATCTGCGGGGCCTTGTCTCGGAGAGGCTCCCCGAATGGTTCGGGGTGCCCCCCCTGGAGGCTGCGGCTGTAGTGTGGCATGACGTGGAGCAGGTCCTGATGCGTGCGCCCCCGAGCTGGAGGTGTGCATGCATCAAGGCCTGGCTCGGGGGCTGGGTCACAGACACCCGTCTCCAGAATCGTGACCGTAGATGCTGCCTGGGTTGTGATGCCCCAGATAGCCTGAGGCACTATTTCTGGTGTCTGCACTTTCGTGAGCTGGTGCGGGTGGCCCTTGGTCGCCCGTTGCCCAGTGATCCTCTCTCTGCCCTTGCCCTCGTCGCCCCCACGCTGGATTCGGCTCGAGGAGTTGCGTTGATGTTCCGTTTGCACCGCCTTCTCCACCTTGAGAAGCGCGAAGCCACCAGAGGGACGGCCCCTGCCTCGGTCGCCCGCTCGATCGCCAGGGCTGCGCGTCAAGCTGTGGACCTCCCTGCTGGTGGCAAGTCGGCCCGACGGGCCCGTAGAGTGGCTAGGTAAGGAGATCAGACTTTCCTGAGGACGTTCCGCCTCCTCCTCCTCCTCCTCCTCCGCCTCCTCCTCCTCCTTATCCTCTTTTTTCCCCTCCTCGTCCTCGCCGCCCCTGTCGTCTTCCAGTTCCTCCCCATCCTCCCGTTCTTCCCCCGGTTCTCCGGCTGTTCCTCGATCGGCCCCTCCACCTCTTGTTCCTCTTGTTTCTTGTCCTCATTATGTTCCCCCTTCTCCTCCTCCTCCTCCTCCTCGATCCTCTTTCCCCTCCCCCCCTTCAGTTCCCGCTCCTCCTCCTCCTCCTCCCGTACCCCTTCCTCCTTCTCGATCCTATTTCCTCTTCGTCCTCCTCCTCCTCCACTTCCTCCTTCTCCCCCCCGTCTTCCTTCTCATTGTTTGTTTCCGTCCCCATCTCTTCCTCCTCCTCATCTTTCTCCTCCTCCTTCTCCTCTTCCTCCTCCGCCTCCTCCTCCTTTTTCATCTTCCTCCTCGCGAAGGGCTCATCGTGCGCAGCACCTTTATGTGATTCAGAAGCGCGGGTTGTCCAACGTTGAGAAGGGCAACGCCATTGCCACGCACACTAGTACAACGACATGTCGGACGAACTCGACCCCCGGTCGGATTCATGTTGTTTCGGCGGCAATGTAAGTGACTACGTGTAAGGGGTGAATTCGCGCTTATGGTCGCTACGACATTGTAACACAACAGTTTTAATCATGAGCTGAGTCGGGGAGCGAGTTCTTTCAAATCAGTGTTACTTCCGCCGTGGAACGAGTCGAACAACCGGGGGACGAGTCGTTCAACCGGGGAACGAGTCGCTCGCCCGATTTGGTAGGGGCGGCAATGGAGACATATGTTTGGTGTTAGGATCAGGCCGCCATTATGGCTGCATTGGAAGGCTCGGCGCACGGGGACCACGCACAAGCGGTAGAGCGTCCGTGCCCGGTTTTGGCGCCCGCGAGCCAGAACAGCCATGGAAGGAAGGTAGGGCGAAAAGAAAGCAAACGTTGATACAACTCGTCTCGCCCTCAGCCCTGTCATTACCCCCGTGTCGTCTCAGACGTCCGACCGCTCCAATTCTCTCGATGCGTGGGCCCCGGAGATCTCAACCACTTCCCTGGGGCAGGCTTTTCGTTCTGAGTCGTTTTTGGACTGTCCAGAGGCATGGCGAGGGCTCCCAGAGGCCGAACCCGGCCAAAAACCAGCAGCTACATTTTTGGGGGAGTGTGTGATCTCTGGTCCCCCTCGGACCCCCGGCCAGGTGCCCGCTTTCTGCCCCGGGCGCGCGCCGCCGCCAGCGGGCGCCGTCGCCGCGGCGCGACGCCTCGCGCCCCGCCCGCGCGTTTCGCGCCGCGGCGCCGTCGCCGCCGCCGCCGCGGCGCCGCCCAGTGCCGCTGGTGCCGCGTGGGGTGGGCCGGCAGCGCCGGCGGCCTTCCGTCGTCCGCCGTCTCTTCCTGTCGACTATACGTGAGAGTGACCCTTCGCCGGAGTGACCTTCGGTGCGGGCTCATCGGGGTCCCCAGATTGCTGAGCGCGACACGATAGCGGCTGCCTGCGCGCTTGGGTTTGGCCACCTTGCGCCCTTTTTAGTCCGCGCATCCAAGGTTACTCTTACCTAATTAGGGTCACTCTACGTTTAGCCGATCCTGCCACGGCCCCTGGGCTCCCAGGTGCTGGTGGCGGAGTGGCGCCCCCAAAGAGTTCCCCATACCCATATCCCTCGGGCCATGCAGAAATCACGGCGGGAGGTTTTTGATTCTTTCCGGCCTGTGGGGGCCCCCACCGGGCCTTGGGGTCGTCAAAAAGCGATTGGGGACGAAAAACCGATCCCGAGGAGTGGGTCGAGATTTCCAGGGGCCCACGCCGAACATCGAGAGAACCTCCGACCTGACTTTTTTAAGGACGTTGCATGCCTGGGACGGCATTCCTTCCCGCCGCTCTCACGGTTCCCCCCCCCGCCCCCCTAGTAGCCAGATCCCTCCCTTTCGGCCTCCCTCTGCAGTAAGGTAAGGACGCTGTTGGCGATAAGTTAGCCGCAGCACATCATGACAAGAAAAAAAAAACAACGATTCCCCCCCGCCCCCCCCTGCGACCTATCCGCGATGCCTCCGCGCGACTTTCCCTTCGCACTCCCACAGCACACTCTGGGTCCCGCGCCGGGCGCCCGCGGGGCGCCCGCCGCCCGGCCCCGGGGGCACCGCCCGTCGCAGCTGCTGGCACCAGCCGCTCCGAGGGTGGTCATGTACGCCGTCAGGAAGTGTTCTTTCGCACCCCCTCTTGCCCACATATCTACAGTCAAAAACCCGAATTACATTACCGAGGAACCCCACATACTTATATTATGGCTGGAGTGATGGTAGCTGAAGTGAAGCATGTGAGAATGATGTTGGTGGCCATTCCCTGCGCATCCCCTATGGTGTAGAGAAAGTGCCACGCCTGTTGCGCCCTGGACGACCGGCGCGCATAGCGGCCACGGTGAGGGCCACCCCCTGCGCACCCCCTCTGGTGTCGAGAAAGTGCCACGCCTGCTGTGTCTGGACGACCGTCGTGCATAGCGGCCGAGCTCAGGGACCACCCCCTGCGCACCCCCTCTGGTGTCGAGAAAGTGCCACGCCTGCTGTGCCTGGACGACCGTCGTGCATAGCGGCCGAACTCAGGGACCACCCCCTGCGTACCCCTTCTGGTGTCGAGAGAGTGCCACGCCTGCTGTGCCTGGACGACCGTCGTGCATAGCGGCCGCGCTCAGGGACCACCCCCTGCGCACCCCCTTCTGGTGTCGAGACAGTGCCACGCCTGCTGTGCCTGGACGACCGTCGCGCATAGCGGCCGCGCTCAGGGACCACCCCTGCGCACCCCCTTGTGGTGTCGAGAAAGTGCCACGCCTGCTGTGCCTGGACGACCGTCGTGCATAGCGGCCGCGCTCAGGGACCACCCCCTGCGCACCCCCTATGGTGCCGAGAAAGTTCCACGCCTGCTGTGCCTGGACGACCGTCGTGCATAGCGGCCGAGCTCAGGGACCACCCCTTGCGCACCCGTTCTGGTGTCGAGAAAGTGCCACGCCTGCTGTGCCTGGACGACCGTCGTGCATAGCGGCCGCGCTCAGGGACCGCCCCCTGCGCACCCCCTTGGTGTCGAGAAAGTGCCACGCCTGCTGTGCCTGGACGACCGTCGTGCATAGCGGCCGCGCTCAGGGACCACCCCCTGCGCACCCCCTATGGTGTCGAGACAGTGCCACGCCTGCTGTGCCTGGACGACCGTCGTGCATAGCGGCCGCGCTCAGGGACCACGCCTTGCGCACCCCCTCTGGTGTCGAGAAAGTGCCACGCCTGCAATGCCTGGACGACCGTCGTGCATAGCGGCCGCGCTCAGGGACCACCCCCTGCGCACCTCATTATGGTGTCGAGAAAGTGCCACGCCTGCTGTGCCTGGACGACCGTCGCGCGCACCGGCCGAGATCAGGGACCGCCCCCTGCGCACCCCTTGTGGTGTCGAGAAAGTGCCACGCCTGCTGTGCCTGGACGACCGTCATGCATAGCGGCCGCAGGGACCACCCCTTGCGCACCCCCTCTTGGTGTCGAGAAAGTGCCACGCCTGCTGTGCCTGGACGACCGTCGTGCATAGCGGCCGCGCTCAGGGACCACCCCCTGCGCACCCCCTATGGTGCCGAGAAAGTTCCACGCCTGCTGTGCCTGGACGACCGTCGTGCATAGCGGCCGCGCTCAGGGACCACCCCCTGCACACCCCCTATGGTGTCGAGACAGTGCCACGCCTGCTGTGCCTGGACAAATGTCGTGCATAGCGGCCGCGCTCAGGGACCACCCCCTGCGCACCCCCTGTGGTGTCGAGAAAATGCCACGCCTGCTGTGCCTGGACGACCGTCGTGCATAGCGACCGAGCTCAGGACCACCCCCTGCGCACCCCCTTGGTGTCGAGAAAGTGCCACGCCTGCTGTGCCTGGACGACCGTCGTGCATAGCGGCGAGCTCAGGGACCACCCCCTGCGCACCCCCTTATGGTGTCGAGAAAGTGCCACGCCTGCTGTGCCTGGACGACCGTCGTGCATAGCGGCGAGCTCAGGGACCACCCCCTGCGCACCCCCTCTGGTGTCGAGAAAGTGCCACGCCTGCTGTGCCTGGACGACCGTCGTGCATAGCGGCCGCGCTCAGGGACCACCCCCTGCGCACCCCCTGTGGCGCTCAGTGCCACGCCTGCTGTGCCTGGACGACCGTCGTGCATAGCGGCCGCGCTCAGGGACCACCCCCTGCGCACCCCCTGTGGTGTCGAGAAAGTGCCACGCCTGCTGTGCCTGGACGACCGTCGTGCATAGCGGCCGCGCTCAGGGACCACCCCCTGCGCACCCCCTGTGGTGTCGAGAAAGTGCCACGCCTGCTGTGCCTGGACGACCGTCGTGCATAGCGGCCGCGCTCAGGGACCACCCCCTGCGCACCCCCTGTGGTGTCGAGAAAGTGCCACGCCTGCTGTGCCTGGACGACCGTCGTGCATAGCGGCCGCGCTCAGGGACCACCCCCTGCGCACCCCCTGTGGTGTCGAGAAAGTGCCACGCCTGCTGTGCCTGGACAAATGTCGTGCATAGCGGCCTAGCTCAGGGACCACCCCCTGCGCACCCCCTATGGTGCCGAGACAGTGCCACGCCTGCTGTGCCTGGACGACCTTCGTGCATAGCGGCCGAGCTCAGGGACCACCCGCTGCGCACCCCCTATGGTGTCGAGAAAGTGCCACGCTTGCTGTGCCTGGGCGACCGTCGTGCATAGCGGTCGAGCTCAGGGACCACCCCCTGCGCACCCCCTCTGGTGTCGAGAAAGTTCCACGCCTGCTGTGCCTGGACGACCGTCGTGCATAGCGGCCGCGCTCAGGGACCACCCCCTGCGCACCCCCATGGTGTCGAGAAAGTGCCACGCCTGCTGTGCCTGGACGACCGTCGTGCATAGCGGCCGAGCTCAGGGACCACCCCCTGCGCACCCCCTGTGGTGTCGAGAAAGTGCCACGCCTGCTGTGCCTGGACGACCGTCGTGCATAGCGGCCGAGCTCAGGGACCACCCCCTGCGCACCCCCTGTGGTGTCGAGAAAGTGCCACCCCTGCCACGCTCTGCCGTGCCGTGCCCTGCGCGCCTGCCCTGTGTGCTATGCTGTGCTGAGCTGTGCTGCGATGTGCTGTGCTGTGCCGTGCCGTGCTGTGCTGCGGTGTGTTGTACTGTGCTATGCTGTGCTGTGCTGTGCAAGTGTGCTGTGCAAAACTGCCACGCCTGCTGTGCCGTGGACGACCCCTATGGCGTCGAGAATGTGCCGTACGTGCCAAGCCGTGTGTGTGTGTGTGTGTGTGTGTCTGTGTGTCTGTGTGTCTGTGTGTCTGTGTGTCTGTGTGTCTGTGTGTCTGTGTGTCTGTGTGTCTGTGTGTCTGTGTGTCTGTGTGTCTGTGTGTCTGTGTGTCTGTGTGTCTGTGTGTCTGTGTGTCTGTGTGTCTGTGTGTCTGTGTGTCTGTGTGTCTGTGTGTCTGTGTGTCTGTGTGTCTGTGTGTCTGTGTGTCTGTGTGTCTGTGTGTCTGTGTGTCTGTGTGCCTGTGTGCCTGTGTGCCTGTGTGCCTGTGTGCCTGTGTGCCTGTGTCTGTGTCTGTGTCTGTGTCTGTGTCTGTGTCTGTGCTGTGCTGTGCTGTGCTGTGCTGTGCTGTGCTGTGCTGTGCTGTGTGCGCTGTGATGTGCTGTGCTGCGGTGCGCTGCGCTGCGCTGCGCTGCGCTGCGCTGCGCTGCGCTGTGCTGTGCGCGTGAGGAGGAGGGGGAGGAGGAGGAGGAGGAGGGGAGGAGGGCGGGTGTGGGTGAGACGCGGGTGCGGCGCGGGTGGGAAGAAAACCAGAACCCCACGAAGCATGTGGGGAATAAGGACGCGCGACTTTGCTCAGGGTACCCTTGCGTCCTTGCTCTTCCTTGCTCTTGCGTCCTTGAGGTTTTCGTCGTCCGCCGCCCCAAAAATCGAAACTTCGGCTTCCAAGGGTCTTGCGTCCTTACCGCGCGTCCTCATTAGGGTTTTTGACTGTACAGCCTCTCTGCCTGCCGCCCTCCCCGCCCACCACGGGCGGGCAGCGCGCGACCTACCTGGGAGGGTTTTGGGAGGCTCTCGCAGGAGGCCCAGCGAGAAGTCTTACTGCCACCTATCTCCTGCGACTCTCGGCATCACGGGAGTCACCCGCGGCCCAGCCATGGCCGAGATGAGCGCCTTCGTCTGCCCAGGCCAAGGCGACGATTTCCTCTTCGCGGACGCGGAGCTTCGGGGAAGAGCAGGAGGAGAAGGAGGGGGAGGAGGAGGAGGAGGAGGAGGAGGAGGAGGAGGAGGACCAGTGTAAACCCAAGAGTCATCAACGATGTTGGAATACACCCTCCCTCCAATCTCCGTCTTCATAGGCCCCTACAACTGTTATTTCCATTAAGGGAACTGCTTCGTTGGAAGACAACCGTTTGGAGAGCCTGAAGCATGCCGAAGCATTGTTCCCGGGCTCCAACGCCACGGATAAACCTGAATGTTGCGTCTTGACGATCTGGAATCGTGCCAGAACACCATTCTTGGGACGTCAACATCGCAAATCGATGTAACTGTTGCGCCCTCATAATCCTAAATCCCCCAGACAAGTGATTTTTGGTACGCAGACCACGGGAATCCGAAATGTTCTTGCACAGTTTACGAAAGAACGTACGCGGCGCTTGGGCGAGAGCCACATTTGAAAAAGGAACCGGCCTCAATCCGTGAAACCTTTGCAAAGCTCTAGCAACGAATGTGCACGGCGCTAGGGCGAGAGCCACATTTTGAAAAGGCCGCCCTCAATTCGTGAAACTCTTGCAAATGTTCAAAGAGAGTGTGCGTGGCGCTAAGGCGAGAGACACACTTTGAAACCGACCCGCTCCCAATCCGTGAAACTCATTCAAATTTCTAAAACGAAGGTGCGCGGCGCTAAGGCGAGAGCCACATGTGGAAAACGATCCGCCCTCAATCCGTGAAACCCTTGCAAATTCTTAAAACGAATGTACGCGAATCAACATAATTATCGTACCCGCATAACCTTGAGTTCCCCAAGCAAATAATTTCTTGGTGCGCTTATCGCGGGAATCCGAACAACTATTGCAAATGTTACACAATAATGCGCGCGGCGCTTGGGCGAGAGCCACACTGTGAAAAGGAGCCGCCCTCAATTCGTGAAACTCTTGCAAAGCTTTAGGAACGAATGCGCACGGCGCTGAGGCGAGAGCCACAATTTGAAAAGGAACCGCCCTCAATTAGTGAAACTGTTGCAAATGTTTTAAAAGAATGTGCGCGGCGCTCAGGCGAGAGCCACACTTGGACAACCGACCCGCTTTCAATCCGTGAAACCCTTGCACATGTTTAGACCGAATGTGCCCGGCGCGAAGGCGAAGGCCACATTTTGAAAAACACCCGCCCTCAATCAGTGAAACTGTTGCAATTTCTTAAAACGAAGATGCGCGGCCTTAAGGAGCCACTTTTTTAACACCACCCGTCCTCAACATGTAATATTCTTGCACATGGTCAAGACTAACGTGCCCGGCATTAACGCGAAGGTTACATTTTGAAAAGCACCGGCCCTCAATTAGTGAAACTTCTGCAACTGAGTAAGAAAAACGAAAGTGCGCGGCGCTCAGGCGAGAACCACATTTTGAAAACGATCCGCCCTCAATCCGTAAAGCTCTTGCAACTAAAAAAAAAAAACGAATATGCGCAGCCTTAAGGCGAACGCCGCATTGTGAAAAAACATCCGCCCTCAATTAGTGAAATGTTTGCAAACCACTCGCTCTCAATCCGTGAAACTCTTAGACATGTGAAAGCGAATGTGCATGGCGCTCAGGCGGGGGCCACATTTTGAAAACCACCCGCCCTCCATCTGTGAAGCTGTTGTCACTTCTTAGGCGTCAGAGTCATAGATGGTGAGGAAGTCTCCGGCGAAACGCCCGGCCCGCCCTAAAAACTGGCCTCGGGGAGCGACAGGGGGAAGTGATTTATGATGAAAAGGAATGGAGGAGGAGGAGGAGGAGGAGGAGGAGGAGGAGGAGGAGGAGGAGGAGGAGGAGGAGGAGGAGGAGGAGGAGGAGGGGGAGGGGGAGGGAGAGGAGGAGGAGGAGAAGGAGGAGGAGCAGGAGGAGGAGGAGGAGGAGGAGGAGGAGGAGAAGGGGGGGATGGAACGAACAGGTGCGGGCGTGGGGCGCGGGCGCGGACGCGGACCCGTACCGCTGCTCGTCCTGGAGAGCCCTCGCCATCACGGTTGGAGTCTCTTTGAGATTCTGGTCAGAGCGCGCCCCAGGAGAGGTCCACGGAGCAGCGGTGCCAGTAAAAGCTTTCTGGCCCCCTCAGGAGCACCATGTCGGCATCCCTTCTGGCCGCGTGGCACGCGGGCCTGCTCTGCCTGCCGACGCCCCCGTCTCGCTCTTCCTGGCTGGTAAGATGAGCTCTGCCGAGCTCCTGCGCCAGGCCGTGCCAGCCGACGTTCTGCCCATCCACACCGCCGCCGCAGTGGCGCAGAAGCTGCTGGAGCCTGACGCCCTGCCGGACGACAACACCGTGCTTGGCGTGAGGTACCACGACGCGTCGCTGCTGGCGAGGCACCCAGAGGTGACCTAGGCCTCCTGGATGGGGTCGGAGTCGATGGGGTCGGAGGATCGCGCCGCATCGGTGATGCATCGGATGTAACGGTTGACGTTGAGCCCCCCTTTCTCCGCGCCGACGTCACATATGCATCGGCGATGCATTGACGATGCGGCGCTGTCTTCCGACCCCATCTAGTCGGACCCCATCTAGGAGGCCCCTAGAGGTGCGCGAGCGCTTCAAGCTCCGCAACGTGGGCATGGCTGTCGCCCGGGACGGGGTGGCTCGCGCCGAGATGTGGGCGCAGCGCTTTGAGAGGCAGTCTGGAAGGGGCCTGCGCGTGACAGCCGCCAACGAAAGCGGGCGGCGACGCGCAGATTCGGGTGAAGGCGCTAGCATTCGGGCACCCGCGGATCATGCAATGGAGAACGCCCTGGATGGATATTGGTACAACAGTTCCTCTGGCCACTTCAAGATCGAAGGGATGCAGATTGTGTGGCAGAAGCACCGCCTGGCCTCCCAAGCCTGGACCCTGAAACCCGAGGGCGAAGGCAGCTACTCGGTCTCCGTGAATGGCACCAAGCATGTCGCGACTGTCGCGACGCGTCCTGGCATCTCGCTGGTGTGGGGCGATGGCGACGTGTGGGTGAAGAAGCGCGAGCTCGGCGCCTGCGCGCTGAAGAGCCGGCTGGAGGCGCTCGATGCGCTGAAGGGCCACGTCGTCTTCGGCCGCATCCCTGGCGAGGGGTGCAGCTACCGCGCGCTCGTGCGTGGCCACGGGCGGAGCGGCGAGCTGCAGCTCCTCGTGAACGAGAAGTGCCTCCCCCCTGGTGCGCCGCGCTGCGGCGCCGAGGGCCGCGAGGTGGTCGTGTCCCTTAGGGGGCCACATGCGAACCCCACCCCTGCCCCCCACGATTTCTGAGGGGGAGGGTGGGGTTCACTTCGCCTCCCCCTCAGAAATCGTGGGGGGCAGGGGCAGGGCTCGCATGTGGCCCCCTATCCCTGCCCTCGGGCGGTGGCCGCCCTGCGGCCACCTACGTGCTCGTGCAGGCGGCGGGCATCGAGGAGCTGGGCAGGTCGTCCACCGCCAGGATGTGTCCACATCACCCGCCTCGGGGTCGTGCCCTCGGATCTCGAGGAGCGGTGGGTACGGATATCTGCCCGCCCGCGTGGGCAGGCAAATGTCCACATCCACCGCTCCCCGAGTCCTCGGAACACGGCCCGTTGGCAGTGGGTGTGGTCATGATCTGGCGGCGCAGGGCGGACTCCCTGGAGCAGGCCTTCCCGCTGCTGGACATCGGGTCCAAGGCGTGGTCCCGGGCGGGGCTGCTCAAGAGCACCGCCAAGAAGATCGCCAGTGTGTTGAAGGGCCACTTCCGCCTGGCCGCCAGCATCTTGGGCAAGCAGCGGGACCTGGAGGACGCGCAGCTTTTGCAGCAAGTCTGCAGGGGGCCCCTGTACACCACTACCGTGCTTGGCTGGGGCCATCTTCGGGCCCCAGGATGGTGGTGAAGGCCTTCCCGGCCGGGGCCAGTGGCGTGGGCCCAGGGCGGTCTTGGTCAAGCATGGTGTTGCTGTGTCGGTGCCTTCTGCGCGGCAGGTGGCAGACGATTCACCAGGCTCACGCCACATCCGTCGTCTTCGTGTTTCTGGAAGTCTGGAGACCACGGCCGAGGGGGTGTTCGTGCTCCTTCGGTGCCTGGTCTTGCTTCTGATGTGTCGCTGAGGAGCTAAGGCTTCGAATTGAGGAGGAAGGCGAATCGGAAGGAGGAGGTATGATGAGCAAGAGGAGAAGGAGGAGGGGGAGCAGGCGGAGGAGGGGGATTGAACGCCCTCCTGGGGGCTTCTTGGGCTACCTGGGGGCCGTGTTGAGATCCTTTTGAGCTGCCTTGGGGCCACCTGCAACCGATAGGCAATCACATAACCAACATATTTGTCGATTCTGGTTGTCTGGGGATTCCTTGAGGTCCTCAGGGGGGCCCTCTCGGGGCCTCTTCGGGCTTCTCAGCCGCTTGTGCTGTCTCGGTAGCCTCTGGGGCTCCTACTGGGGCATCCTCGATGCCCAAACAATTTCAGCATCACCCCTGCTGCCTGACAACAACCCCCCAAACTTGCAACATCGACTCCAGGGGGACAAGTACTAAGATGAGCAAGAAATCGTGATAGAGACGTGCCTCCCAGATTTTGAGGTTTTCCTGATGTTCCGCGCGGACTCCGCAAGATACTCCACAATTTCTGAAACACATCCTGAGCCAATGGCATCATGAAATCATTCTCGTCCTGGGTATGGGTGGGTGCACGGATCTCACGCGCAGGTCGCCCCCAGGGGTCGGCGAATACCCTGGGAGCTGCGCTTCCGTGGCACCGTCAGAGCAACAAGTACCTCCAGGCTAGGGACCGTTTCGATTTGATTTCGAGTCGGACAGGTGGTTCGATCTGATTCGATTCCGATATTTCCAGTGATCCACTACGGCCTGATGCTTGCAAGCGCCTCGATCTGGCGCACATGACGGTTGGATCCGACTTCCTGGTTCGATGTTGATTGATCATGCAACCGTCGTCGTCGTCGTCGTCGTCGTCGTCGTCGTCGGCGTCCGTCGTCCGTCGTCGGTCGCCGCCCGCTGCCAGGGCTCTCGGGCAAGGGTTGAGGCTCTTGGGCGTCTTCCGTGCCGCGTCTTGGGGCTTCGGGGGCTCAGGGGACTTCCCGTGTACCTGCGTGGACGCTCCGTGAACTCCTGGGACCTGGGCTGTCGCCGCCGCCGCCGCGGTCGTCGCTCGTCGTGCGCCGTTCGATGATGGCTGTCGTTCGCCGTTCGGTCGTCGGCCTCCGGTCGTCGCCAGGCCTACCACCTGCTGAAGACGAGCTTCGCCAACCACCCGTCCCTGCAGGGCGGAGGGCCCCATCGGAGGAGGGCCAGTCGAGACCGCGGCAGCTCTCCCGCCCGGCCCAGGCCCGCTCCCGGTCTGTCCCGTCCCTGCAGTCCTCCGGGGGTCCATCCTGGCCCGCCTCCCGGGGCGGCCCAGCCACGGCGACGAGGGGCTTCCAGGAGGCCCAGAAAGGGCGGAGAGCTTCGCATGCGGGGGCGAGTCCTGGGCGCCTCGTGCGTCCTCGCCATCCCTGCCTTCAGAGTGCCTGAGCGTCGATCAGCGTCTGGCAATCGGTGAGGCAGCGCCGCCTGGCGTCGATTCAGCGTCGACTGGCGTCGAGGAGCGTTGAGGAGCACCGGTTCGCGTCGACCCGCAACAGAGCCAGCAAAATGGCAGGGGAGGCTCCCGTGACTTGCCACCGAAGCCACAGGGAGGGCCGCCGCGGGCTCGACTGGCCACCCCTCCGGCCCCGGAACTTCCCCACTGTGGTCTGCGGCGGCCGCCAAGACCGCGGCGGGTGCTCCGTCTACGACCGCGCCCTCTCGGCCCTCTGCTGGCGCGCGCCCGCGCCGGCCGCGGCGGAGGGCGCGGTGCACCCGTTTGTGCGCGCCATCCTGTCCAGGTGGGCGAGGCAGAGAAATGGGTTCGACCTTGGAGGGCAGGCCTCCTAGAAGACTGGTGCAGCGGAGACCCATGCCAAGAAACACCCTGCTCGCGTTTCGATGGCTTTTCGATGGAAAACATGACGTTCCAAGACCATATCAATGGACGTCCAGGGGTCTCAGGGCTGGGTCTCTTGTGGAAGGTTTCTTGTGAACTGGCCTCCATTGTATTTGGGGCCTACGCCAAATACCGCTCTCACGTTCTAGCCACGAGCGTCAAAAGGCGCACTGGGTGTCGTTGCGTACATAGACGCATTCGGGCCGAAGCGTCTGTGGACAATGCGGCCGTTGCCTTCGACGAAGTACACCATCGGAGACAGTGTAGATCCGTCTACGGTATGTTCCTGTTCTAGGGCAGGTCCCACATGGTACTCCAAGCTCGACCTTGGGCGACATTCGCGTGGAAGCTACCGCCTCGAGGTCGCGCGTGAGTGCCTTCGCCTCCCCGCGGTGTGCCGCGCTGGCGGCCCGCGCAAGCCGCGGCGTGAGGTCGCCATGTCATCTCCCGAGCATTTTCTTAGGGTGGAGGGCAAACAGTGGAATCTGAAATGCCGTTTCGATGGATGTCCGAGGCTGGAGTCTGCAAAAGGTGAATCACAAGACGGATTGGTTTTCGAGGTGCAGAAGTCCGTATGGATTTCACCCTGAGCCCTCCACCAAAAGAAAATGTTCAGATCTCGCGCACGAGACCCTCTTCCTTTCGCCGCGCAAGTGGCGCCGGGATCGGAGGGAGGGCCAGTAGAGACAGCGGGGGACCGTCTTGGCGCACCCACCGCGGCCGGTGGGGACTCGTGCCTGTGCCTCGTCTGCCCGCCCCCCCTCACCCTGTCCCCCGTCCTCCTCTGGGAGCGCTGGGAGCGGAGGGAGGGCCAGAGTCTCGGTACGATCGAACTGAGTACATACAGCGAGCGGCTTGAATAAGGAACACTTGCTTTTCAAAAGGGGCTCGGTCGTTCCTTACGCTTGCATGCGTTATGTATCGTTCCCTATGCGCTATTTCTTATTTTTGAACGTGAAAAAGGGGCTTCGTTCCTTACTGATCTCTCATTAGGTCATGTCGATGACTGTACGGAAGGAATGGGTCCGAAGACCGACAGCATGCTGCCGCGGACGTGGTCCACTTGAGACAGGAGGCCGCCTGCCCAACAGCGGCCGCTGTCGGTCTTGGGCAACAGTTCTTGTTGGGCATCGTGCCCATTTCTCCCGCACCCATCACGGAGATTCCTTCTTGTACTTCGCCTGCTGGCCCCCCGCGTCCTGTCCTCCGTCTTCTTCGGGACTGGGGGGGGGTCTTAGGTGGATGTTTCCTCCCACGGGCACGCACGCCGAAGGGGTATCCGAAGGATCTCGCAAGCCCCCCAGGTTTTCCCGCCTGGGGATGCTTTTTCCAGCAGCTGCGCCTCCTCGGGGGCATTCCGGGGGGGGTACCCGGAGGGCCCGAGCGGCCGCTGGAGGCCCGCGCCCCGACCCAGGAGCTGGGCCTCGAGGGCACCGCTCCTGTGGACCTCCTGGAGGCCCCTCGTCGCCGCGGCTGGGCCCGCCTCGGGAGGCGGGTCGGGATGGCCCCCTGGAGAGGTCCGGGGCCGGTTTCGCGCGCATACTTCCGCAGGCCTCTGTTCTATACGTGAGGGTGGTCTCTCGCCGGAGTGACCTCTGGGTTCGGGCACGCTGGGGTCCCCAGATGGCTGAATGAGATGCGATCGTTACGGCCTGTGCGCTCCGGTTCGGCCTCCCCGCGGCCCCTGAAGGTCGCGCACCAAAGGTCTCTCCTCGCCTAGGGTCGCCCTTGCGTGTAGCCGAAGGTTGGGGCGCTCCAGGAGGTTCCTTGCCTCCGAGGGGTCGACGGAGATGATCCCTTCCCTGGCGGACCAGTGGCGGGGGGGCGGCGGAGGCAGAACGAGAGGCAGCAGCTCCGCCAGCGGAAGCCGGCGGAAGGGCCGGCGGACGCAAGCAACAAACTGTCAATTTCTTGTGGGTTCGGGGTTTCGGGGAATTCCGCCCAGGGGGCGCCTCGTTTGCGAGGCGCGGATACGGACACGTTGCTAGCTCACGGAGAACTGGGGTCTGCAGGCCGCTCCGGACGATGCGGGCACCCCCAGAGCGCTCCCGGCAATGCAACCGACGGACACGCCCGAAAACCTCAGCAACCCCAGAGCCCGAACGCCCTTGAATCCGCCAGGTGGCGTCAGGACCACGACGTCGACGGCTTCGAGCTCGTCGACGCCGTCGCCCTGCGGCCCAGGCCGCGCGAGCCCGGCAGCCCGGCGGTCGCCGCGCCCGCTGGGGAGGGGCTCGCCGCTGGGCGCATGCTGCGCGTCGTGCGCCTCAAGGGGGCGGAGGATCGGAGCACGGGGATGTGTCCATGAGCAGGTCGGACGCACGAGGTTTTTCAGTTCTGTTCGGCTTCTGGTGGCCCTCTCCGGGTCCCAGGGCCACCAGACGGCGAGCCAGGACGAAGAGCGGGTCCCGGGAGAAGGGTCGGGACTTCTGTGGGCCCCGTACGGAGAGATTCAAGACATCAGATGACTGTGAGAGGGGGGGTACGACACCTGCTGAATGCAGCTGGCTTCGGCCCACCGCAGGCCCGTGCGCTTCATTTTTTTCACACTGGGCGCTTCCATTCGGTTTCTCACAGATCGATCGGGCTCGAAAAATGCAGCCGAAAGATGGGTCCAAGGTTTTGGTCGAGATTTCTCACGAAGTCGTATGTCTTTCGCGACGTCGGATCTCGGGTCCCGCCGCCGGGCGCTGCCCCCCAGCCACCGTTTCAGAAGCCTGACCCGAGCGGTACAGTCGCGCCGCTGAAGGAATCCTTCTTCGTGGGGGAGGGGCTCAGTGCCCCTGAATTGTTTTGCAGTTTGTCTTAGGTGATCCTGAGGCTTTCTATGGGAAGCTGAAGTTCATCCTATGGAAAACATGGCCTCGTTCCGTATGTTGGGCTCCTTCTGGCAGCGTTTCGACTGTAGGGCTCGCATGCGCTTGCCGAGTCATGGACAAGTCCCCGCGCTCGCGGGAGGAGGGGAAGACGGCCGCGCAGCTCGAGCGCGCGCTCATCACCGCGGTCCTCGAGACGGACAGCTTCTGCGAACGCGACGGCTTTGTGCTTGTGGACGCCAGGAGCGCCGCGGACCCCTCGGCCCAGAGCCTGGAGCTTGCGCGGCGCCTCGTGCGCGATCTGCTGAGGGCGCCGGAGGGCGCCTGCAAGGGGACGGTGGACGAGGAGGCGTCGGTCAAGGCGATGAGGCGCTTCAGGGGCTTCAAGTACGGGGCCGGCTCGGAGGACTCCTACTTCTGCGGGTTGATCCGGAATGCTGTGGGCAAGCTGATCGTGAGCCGGTGCAGGATGCCTCTCTACCCCATGCTGTGCATCGACATCCCCTTCGGTAGGCTCGACTGCCCGAACATCGTGGCCGGCTACAACCGCTGCTACGGCGGGGTTCGCGGCGCCATGCGGAAGGCGAGCGTGCAGGACGCGGCCAAGAGCTACGAGCAGTTCGACCAGCAGACGCGGCGCTTCTTCGACGAGGTCCTGTGCCAGCACGGCTTCTCAAAGAAGACCATTCGTAATTGTATAAACATGCACTTTCAAAGGTCCGCGCGGATTCCTCGGATCGTCGCTGGACCCCCTCACCCGCACGCGGACTGCGCCATGGGCGGCGCCGGAGGCCCCGCCATGGGGTCCAGCGTCGTCCCAAGAAATCCAGCGTAGTCCAGCGGAGCTCCGAACTTTTGTGTTTATGCAATTTTCTGTTCCACTGGAGCCGTCTCTGTTTGCCTTTCCCTGCCTCCTTCTCAGCTTTCTGTGCCCCAGTCCGTTCCCAGCGCGTCCCGTCTGTGGCCCGACCGGCGCCTGCACCGGCTTCGACCCGCTTGCGCCCGCTGACTTACAAATTCCTCTGGAGGCTTTCATGGGCGGAAAACATATCCGTATCCGCAGCCTCGCGGGCCCGGCCCCGAGGCCGCGATCCCGCTGATACAGGGCAATTTTTCTCCCGTGCTCCGTGCAGAACGTATCCGTGCGACCGCGTATCCGCGGGATCGCTCCCCAGAGTGCAGACCGCGAGTGCGTCGATACGGATGTGTGGGCCGCTCGTGGGAGTCGGCGGCGAACGAGGGGGGGAAATGGAGAGGAGAAGGCCCTCTTAGAAGGCTGTGGGACTTCTCAGAAGCCTTCGCGCCTTGTGAGAAGTTGCTTTGTTCTTCGGGGAAGGCTCATATTTTCTTTGTACACAATCGGCCTGGGGACTTCCGAACCCTCTGGGGAGGTCTTCTCCTTGTCTTTTCCCCCCCTCGCTCGCCGCCGAGAGAGGTCCTGTGCCCGCACCTCTTCGGTGGCCTGACGTTCCAACAGGCCAACGCCATCTACCGAGCCCTGGAGGAGAGCTCCTCCTCCTCCTGGCCGCTGGGGTCGGAGTAAATGGGGTCGGAGGATCGCGCCGCATCGCCGATGCATCGCCGATGCATCGCCGATGCGGCTCGATGTGGGACCAAACTTTCTCCACGCCGACGTCGCCGATGCATTGCCGATGTCGCCAGCGCGTCGCCGACACATCGCCGATGTTTTTGCGATGCATCGCTGATGTATCGGCGATGCGGCGAGACCCCCGACCCCGCTCACTCGGACCCCATCTGGGAGGCCTCCATCTGCCTTCTCCTTCGTGGACGGTGCTTTGCGTGGTGGAGCCCCCTCTCCCCCAGTTCGGCGCCACTCCAACATACTACAGCTATGTGTGCGTCGCCCTCCCACGGGCGACGCGGGCACCGAGAACTCTTATAATATATGCTCCGTGGCGGGCGCTTTCTGGTCGCACCGCTCGGGGAACCATCTAATACAATATGGGTATATTACATGTCTGGGTCGGGCGCACGTCTCCAAGGAGGACACATAGTACTAGTATGCCCTTGGCGTCCCATCCGTGGGAAGAGATTGGCAATTTTCATCCTCGCTGCACTCGTGTCGGACCATGCGTCGATTAGCGCGTCGGCGGGGAAAGTGCCATGCAAGTTCTGTAGACCCAAGCGACGTGTGACTACCAATGGGAAGAAAACGGAACGCGTCACGGGCGCGACATTGGAGCCCGGGGCGCATCACGACTGCGAAGCCGAACGCGAAAATGTCACGCGATCGGTTCTGCATAGGGTAATACAAAACAGCTGTCCCCTGGAGGAGAACGTGCCGGATGACGGCCGCACCTTCCACACGCAGCCCATCGCCGTGGCCTGCGGCCTGTTGCCGCCGCAGGGCGCCTCGTGGGCCTCCGCCACCGCGCGCGGGAGGGCCGAGGGGATCATTCCCTCGTTCCGCCGCGCCGCACTGGCCGAGGCTCCGAGGAGGAACAGGTACCGCTTCCGCTGCCCTTGGCTGTCTTTCGCCTTTTTGGGGTTCCGGGCAGCCCTCGTCGCCACGGCTGGATTCGCCCCGAAACTCTGGTCATAAAACACCCCAGGAGAGGCCCAGGGAGCAGCGATATCGGTACCTCTGGGTTCACCGAGACATCGTTTTCCTTGGTAAGCGGTGAAAGCTCATAGCTAAAGTGTGAAATTTCAGAGAGGCCAATTTCAGGCTCCCTGCGAAGATCCTGATAACCTCTTTGCAGGCTCTTTCAGGGCGCTCCTCAAGAGTTCTTCTGGAATTCGGATTCCGAATGAGTCCCGGAGGATTCGTCAGGAGACCTGAAGGGAGTCGTGGGGGATTCGTGTTCCTGCTGATTCCATAAGAATTATTGATTTCATTCCTGATGTCCGAAGGATTTTGGGATTCATTGTGGATTCTGCGGGAATCCTTGGGGGTTTATGGGGAGTTCTGAGGATTCCTCAGAAAGTTTCTGCGCACTCCTTCAGTTCCTTCAGGCCGCGAAGAGCTTTGCGTCGTGGGAACAATACGCTCCTTCGGGCTCCTTGGGGTTCCGAAGGGATTCCTCCAGGATTCGTGTGCATCACTTGTGATTCCTGTGCATTCCTGGGGATCCCCCGGAAGGACTTGTGACGCATTTCAGAAGGATTCCCGAAGAATTTCTGCTCATTCATGTTTTTTGCGAGGTTCTTGGACGATGCATGCAATATTCATGAGCGATTCTCATGATTCTTTACGGATTGTGGAATGGTGCTCGGAAATTCCTTCGGGATTATTGAAGCGATTCCTGAGGAACCCCTGAGAATTCCTTGGGCTCTCTCCCGCTTCTTGAGAAATCTATCTTGAGTGATTGTTTGCGATTCCGGAGGGTTATGAGGAAGTCTTGAGGGAGTCTTGAGGGATTTGCCTGGTGGGCTCCGAAGGGTCCTTTGGATCCCACAGACGTTCCTAAGGATTGCTTGGGGTTCCTTTGGAATGTCTTCGGGTTTCTCTTGAATTATTGCGCATGGTGTTTGTTTGGGCATTGTTTGGGACATGCCGTCGTATCTGATGTAAGATCTCGCTTAGGATATTGATTCGGAGACCGTACAGCGCCTTGTTTCGGAGATTGGTTTGGCCATTTGTTGAGACAGTATGTTCTGTGACATTGCTCAGCGTAGTGTCAGACACAATGCTTGGGAAGTTGCTCAAGGATTGGATCGGATACTGGTTCGTCTTCTGCAGATGATGTTACGGATATGGTTACGCATATGGTTCAGAATGTTGTGCCGATGTTGCGCAATCTGCTGTTCAGCATTTTTCCCCACATCCAAAGTGGGGTTATTGTTTTCTCTGGACACCTCGCGCAGGAACCTCACCTCACCTCACCTCCCACCCCTCTCCCCTTCACTCACCAGCATCATTATCATCATCATCTTCACCACTCATCGTCACTACTCATCATCATCCTCATCATTGTCACCGTCATCATAATCATCACACTCATTCACACTCACACCATTATCATCCCCATCATCAACAACATCAGCATCGTTCGATCAATCACCATCATTATCAGAGTCAGCATAATCACCATCATCACCATCATCAATCAGCATCACCACTCATCATCATCATCATCATCATCATCATCATCATCATCATCATCATCGTCATCATCCTCATCATCGTCACTATCATCATCACTCGATCATCTACTCACTCATCATCACCATCATCACTCACCCACTCACCCACTCACTAACTCACTCACTCACTCACTCACTCACTCACTCATCATTTCGTCATCACTCACTCCCTAGCTTGAATATGGATGAAGTCTCCAGCGGGAGCTTCGTCTGTGAGTGAATTGTGAGGAAGCCTCAGGCAGGAACCCCCCTCCATATGGGTCCAGCACTTCATGTTGGTAATCCGAGCGGGTCATCCGAAACGTGTAACCGTCGTCACTTTTGGGCTCTTCAGGCCTGAATTTTGGCGGAAGTACCAAGCGGGAGCTTCGTCTGTGAGTGACCTTTGAGGAAGTCTCAGGCAGGAGCCCCCTCCATATGGGTCCAGCACTTCATGTTGGTAATCCGAGCGGGTCATCCGAAACGTGTAGTTGTCGTCACTTTTGGGCTCTTCAGGATTGAATTTCGGGGAAGCATCAAGCGGGAGCTTCGTCTGTGAGTGAATTGTGAGGACGTCTCAGGCGGGAGCCCTCTTCCTATGGGTCCAGCACTTCATGTTTGTAATCCGAGCGGGTCATCCGAAACGTGTAACTGTCGTCACTTTTGAGCTCCTCAGGCTTGAAATTGGGGGAAGTATCAAGCGGGAGCCTCGTCTGTGAGTGACTTGTGAGGAAGTCTCAGGCGGGAGCCCCCTTCCCTATGGGTCCCGCATTTCATGTTGGTAACCCGAGCGGGTCATCGACAATTTCTAATTGTCGTCACTCTGGGGCTCACCAGGCTTGAATTTGGGGGAAGTGTCAAACGGGAGCCTCGTCTGCGAGTGAATTGTGAGGAAGTTTCAGGCATGAACCCCCTTCTGCCTATGGGTCCAGCACTTCATGTTGGTAACCCGAGCGGGTCATCCAAAACTGGTAACTGTCGTCATTTTTGTGCTCCTCAGGCTTGAATTTGGGGGAAGTATCAAGCGGGAGCCTCGTTTGTGAGTGAATTGTGAGGAAATCTCAGGCGGGAGCCCCTCCCTATGGCTCCCGCCTTTTGGGCCAAAACTTAAGCCTCCAAGGCCCTGCGCGGCGACTCTCCGCCATGACGGGTGCCGCACTTTATGTTGGTAATCCGAGCGGGTCATCGGATCCTTGTGTTTTCCGTCATTTCTTATGCTCGTGAGCTCCTGCGGCGTGAATACGGAGGAAGGGCTCCTCAGCTCCTGCGGCCAGAAAACGGGGGAAGTAGAAGTATCAGGCGGGAGTTTCGTCTGTGAGCGAAGTGCGGGTAGCCTCGTCTGAGCTGGTCGTCGGCAAATCTGTTGTTGTCATAGGCCTGCGTGTCCAAAAGGGCGACTGAGTTGCTGACGACGACGACGACGACGACGACGACGACGACGAGACAGCGGCCGGGCGCAGGGGTAGTCCCTTGTGTCCGGGCCGGGGGTGGTAACCCATCCTCGGCCGAATCGGGGGCAGGGGTAACCCTTTGTCTCCGGGCCGCCGGTGGTGACCCATCGGCGGCCGAATCGGGCGCAGGGGTAGCCCCTTGCGTCCGTGCTGGGGGTGGTAACCCATCTTCGGCCGAATCGAGGGGAGGGTTAACCCCTTATCTCCGGGCTGGCGGTGGTAACCAATCGTCGGCCGAATCGGGGACAAGGGTAACCCCTTGTCTCCTGGCTGGCGGTGGTAATCCATCATCGGCCGAATCGGGCGCACGGGGGAACCCGTTGCGTCTGGGCTGGCAGTAGCAACCCATCGTCAGCCGAATCGAGCGCAGGGGGAAACCCTTGCGTCCGGGGCTCGGGTGGTAACCCATCCGCGCCCGAAACCAGTCCCTCCACAAAACATGCCTTGCGTTCTCGTGGGTGAAGGCCCACTAACGCAAATTCTTTTGGGTGCTTTTCTTCGACCATGGGGGCCGCGTCCTGTTTTCAGCCCCGGGGGCCGCTTCTTTCTCTTTCGATTATTTAGCAGGCTAGCACATCGCTAAGGATCTCATCATCATCAGCATCATCATCATCCTCCTCCGGAGGAGGAGGGGGAGGAAACCAGAGGACGGAGGATGGAGGACGGAGGACGGAAGACTGAGGACGGTGGAGGGAGGACGGCGGACGGAGGACGGAAAAGGGAGGCCAGTGGACGGAGGGCCGCCTCCTCACTTCTCGCGATGCCATCTCCTCTCGTCGTCGTCGGCGTCGTCGGCGTCGGCGTCGTCGTCGTCGCCGCATCAGCATCATCGCCATAATCATCATCATAATCATAATCATCATCATCGTCGTCATCATCCTCATCATCATCCTGATCCTCATCCTCATCTTAATCCTCATCACCATCATCATCGTCGTCGTCGTGGTCGTCGTCGTGGTCGTCGTGGTCGTCGACGATTTTGCGACCTCGAAGATGCTGGATCTCGGAGGTCGGAGCCTTCGGGCAAGTATTTTGTGGGTCATTATGGTTTGAATGTGTTTTGGATATTTTTTATTCCCCACATCCTAACTGGGGTTCTTGTTTTCTCGGCGCACCCTCCGCGCAGGATCTCTCCTCCTCCCCCTCTCTCTCTCTCTCACTGTCCCTCCCATCATCATCAGCATCATCATCACCACCATCATCATCATCATCATCATCATCATCATCATCATCATCGCACTCACCACCACTCCGCCACTCCTCATCATCATCACTCACCCACCCTCCCACCCACCCACTCACTCACTCACTCACTCATCACCGCCATTCGCTTATATCACCCGAGTAAGTCTCAGGCGGGAGCCCTTATGGGTCCCGCATTTCATGTTGGTAATCCGAGCGGGTCATCGGCAACCTGTAACTGTCGGCATTTTTGGGCTCCTCAGGCTTGAATTTTGAGGAAGCATCAAGCGGGAGCTTCGTCGGTGAGTGAATTGTGAGGACGTTTCAGGCGGGAGCCCCCTCCCTATGGGTTCCGCATTTCATATCGGTAATCCGAGCGGGTCATCGGCAACCTGTAACTGTCGTCACTTTCGGGCTCCTCAGGCCTGAATTTGGAGGAAGCATCAAGCGGGAGCCTCGTCTGTGAGTGAATTTTGAGGATGTCTAAAGCGGGAGCCCCCCCCCTTATGGGATCCGCACTTCATGTTGGTAATCCGAGCGGGTCATCGGCAATTTGTAACTGTCGCCGAGTTTGGGCTCCTCGGGCCAGAATTTGGAGGACGCATCACGCGGGAGCTTCGTCTGTGAGTGAATTGTGGGGACGTGTCAGGCGGGAGCCCCTTCCTATGGGTCCCGCACTTCATGTTCGTAATCCGAGCGGGTTTTCGACAACTTCTAATTGTCGCCACTTTTGGGCTCACCAGGCTTGAGTTTGGAGGAAGTATCAAGCGGGAGCCTCGCCTATGAGTGAATTTTGAGGAAGTCTCAGGCGGGAACCCCCTCCCTATGGGTCCCGCATTTCATGTTGGTTATCCGAACGGGTCATCGGCAACTTGTAACTGTCGTCACTTTTGGGCTCACCAGGTTTGAATGTGCAGGAAGTATAAAGCGGGAGCCCCGTCTGTGAGTGAATTGTGAACCAGGCTTGGGTTCATGCTGCCTCCCGCCTGAACGCGGGTGCGCCCCGCTCGAAGCCCGCGGGGTTGTCCCAACGGCTTGGCCCGCGGGGCTGTCCCGACCGCTTGCCCCCGCGCCCCAGCGGCCCGCGGGGTTGTCCCAAAAGGCTTTGCGAGCCAGCGGTCGGGGAATGCGCGCGCTCTGGCCGCGGCGGCGACGGCGCCGAGGAAAATTGATTTGCTTGCCCCGACCAGGGGGAAAGGGAGGAACGCGCGGAGAAGAAGCACGGGAAGGACGAGGACGGGGAAGGGGTAGGGAAGGGGTGCTGATGAGGAGGAAGCGGAGGAGGAGGAGGAGGAGGATAAATTGAAGGAGGGGGAGTAGGTGAGGGCAGAACGGCGGGTGAGAGGAGAGTGTCCGTCAGGGCGAGGAGGAAAACGGTAAGGGCAAGCGAAACATATTCTCATGCGGGGTCCTTCCGTCGGAATAATTCTGCAAAGGTTGTACGGGTATGGTTTACAGAATTATTTACGGTATGGTATGCTACATGCTTTAGGATGTTAGTTACGACCGTGTGATTGAAAAGAGCGTGTTCTACCGCTGTTGGCGGAAAACCGGGGGGGTCACTACCGGTTCGAACCCCCCCCCCTCCTCAAAACCGGGGGGGGTCACTACCGGTTCGAGCCCCCCCCCCCCCCCAGCTCATCATGAAAAGGGGGGGTCCACTACCGGTTCGACCCCCCCCCCCTCCCTCGAAAACCGGGGGGGGGTCACTACCGGTTCAAATCCCCCCCCCCCGCCTCGAAAACCGAGGGGGGGTGCGGACAGTGGTGGGCTGGTGGTGGTGGGGACAGTGGTGAAGGGACAGCGGGACAGTGGTGGGGACAGTGGGACAGTGGTGGGGACGGTAGTGGTGGAGACACTGGTGAGGACAATGGTGGGAACAGTGGGGACAGTGGACAGTGGTGGGGACGGTGGTGGTGGGGATAGTGGTGTGGGGACAGTGGGAATGATGTGGAAACAGTGGGACAGTGGAGGGTACAGTGGTGGTGGGGACAGTGGTGAAGGCGGTGGCGAGGACGACGGTGGGACAATGGGACAGAGGTACAGTGGGGACTGGCGGGGACAGTGGGGACAGTGGTGGGAACAGTGGAGCAGTTCAGTGGCACAGTGGGGATAGTCGGGCAGTGGTTGGGTGTGTGGAGAAAATGGGGAGAGTGGAACCGTGGTGGGAACAGTGGCGGGGACAATGGGGACAGTGCGACAGTGGTGGGGGCACTGGTGGGGACAATAGGGACGGTGGTGGAACAAGTGGGGGCAGCGGTGGTGAGGACAGTGGCGCTGGGAACAACAGTGGGGGATGTGGTGTGGACGGTGGTAGGGACCGGGAGTCGTTTGCTGGCGGTGAGTGGGGGGGGGAGAGGGGTCCGAACCGGTAGTGGCCCCCCCTCCGGTTTTCGAGGGGGGGGGGGTTCGAACTGGTAGTGACCCCCCCGGCTTTCGAGGGGGGGGGGGGGGGAGGGGAAGGGTTAGGGAAGGGGGGGTTCGCGGGGGAGGGGAGGGGGGGGGTCCAGCAGGGGGGGGTGGATTTCGGAGCGGGGGGGCGGACCCCCGGGCTCCGGAGGAAAAGGGCGGCAATTTTCC
>CAUYUJ010015267.1:242500-343865 GCA_963575745.1 Prorocentrum cordatum
CGGGAGTGGGCTTCGCCGCGGTTCCCAAACTGGCGTTTGAATTTCTTTCTCCTCCCCCTCGGTTCGATCGCTTCATATAAACCCTATATGACCTGATTACAATATGCATCCAACGTGAACTAAATATGAACGCAACTCAACGCAACACAATAGCATAACGCGCAGCAATACTCAGAAACAACACGTGAATTTAACACGAAAGGTCTACATCCGTAACCATTTTGGCTCATGGAAGCAATTGTTGTGTCTGTTTGCCAAGGCCATTGTCGGACGCACGAGGGCTGCATTCAGATTACAGAGTCTGGACTTTCACGTTTGAGAGACGTGCTCATAGCACATTCAAGCAGTTCCTGCGGGCACGCATCGTTCAAAGTTTGCGCCAGACGGCTTCGCTCCTTCAGGCACGACGAGTCCACGTGGTACGATTTGGACGCTGTGGAGTGTTTGCGTACAGTTCTTAAGATCTCGGCTCCCATAGATACGGATCGTCTTCGGGCCTGCATCCAGCAAGCGTCTGTGATCGACCTTGACAGCGCCGAGGAAATTCCGCGTGCTGGAGACGATTTGCTTACTCCTGCCGTTGAATTTCACGATGACGATGGAGACGGCGTGGGCGCGGGCGACAGTACCGCAATAGCAGCTGGTGGGAAGCATGGCCACCTTGTTCCTTATATCACTCGGCTGGAGAACGACCTTCGCAGTTCTCGGCGTAGAGAAGCTCGTTTACGAACCGCCGTCACAGGCCTTAGAGCACAACTGAGGACACGACGAGATTCAAGAGGTGGAGGGCAGTTGTCCCTCATCTTCAAACGCAAAGGGTGTGGAAAACATCTTTCAGCAAAAGGTGGGCTCAACATGGCAATGCGACGTTCAATGTGTGGCGTATCAGCTCGACGTTTCGGCCTCAGTGTGATGGAGGATATACATCGGTCGACTGTGTGCAGATGGGGAATACTGATGCACGCAGCATTGTTGCAGGCTCGGCGGGACTGGTACAGCATGATGGAGCACTTGCTGGACGACATGCTGCCGGCGCTGCCGCTTGCAATCTGCGACGAGTTCGGGGGGCAAGATGAGCATCAACCAAGTCTTGAGCGGCTTGGGCCGACCCTTCGCATGGCGATGCACGCGCATCGAGGCGATGCCACGAACACGCTGGTACGCGACAAATGCACGATCCACACTTGTGAAACTGTTTCGAGATATGTTACTGTAGAGGTGCTGCAGGGCGTGACGTGGGAGGGAACCGTGGACGCCATGGACTGCAAGACTTCGTGCTGCGACCTGTTCGAGGTGGAAGGCTCAGGAGCTCTTGCTCTGTATGCGATGTACGAAAAACACCTGGGTAGCATTGGCTGTCCACATTGGAAGCGCTCTGCGGAGTCGGTGGCGGAGCGCGGCAAGATGCAGCAGGATGCCAATCTGATCGTGACTCGTACAGTGGCTTTTGGCACGGATAGCGGCGGCGACGAGCACGCTTTCAAAGGATATGTCATTGATGCAGTGTCCCACGACCCGACCACGTTCGCATTCAACGTGCCGTGCCTCCTCCATCAATACCACTTGATGGTAAAGAAAAGCCTTATCACATCTGATATTATATGCAAGGCTTCTCGCGACGGTGATCGAGATAATGCTGGCGCAACTCCGACCAAGTATTCCAGCACACTCGTCAAGATCCTTCACTGCTGGCTGGGCTACGGGAAGAAGGTCAGGAGCCAGTGGGCAGATAAGTTTGGCACGCAAAGCGCTGCTAAGTGCTGCAAGCGCCTGCCTCCTCGGGCTCTGAGCGGTCGCTGGGGCTCTGTGGAAGATGGCGAGGCTTACGTGTTGCAGGCGCCCCACGAGCAGCTGCAAGCCACATTTGACGTCGTGGTCGCGCCGAAGAGCATGCCCGCCGCGATCGAGACCACGACTGAGGCCGATGGCACTGCAGAGCTTTCGATTGCGAGCGCGCAAGCGCACTCGAAGAAGATGAGCAAACGGCGGACGGGCGCAACCCTCGCCACCAGGGGCGCATTCTTCGTACCGACCATCATGACAATTGTGCATCGCGCGAGGAAGCCTCCACATGACTTCTACAAGTGGTTGGTGAAACTTGATGACTCCGCGTTGATCGACGGCGAGACTCGGAACCCTTCGAAAATTGCAAAGCTCGTGCGGTACCAAGGCGGTCGTGGATTGGATGAGCTTGACAAACTTACGTGGTCTACTGCTTGGGCGCTGGAGCTCGGACATTGCCATCCACAGCTTCGACGCGTTCTCGCAGCATCGATCCACCTCCTGACCATGCAGCACCGCGCCGACTTCGACAGGAGGGTCATGCGGCCATTGGTTCGGTCGTACCCGCTGAAGCTACTTGGCTTGGCTAAGCGGGGCCCCAACGTTGATTGCTCGGTTCGGAGGGAAATTGCGACGGAGCTCCTGGGCATGCCAGACGAGAACTTGGAGATTACAGCAGTGAGGCTCAATCACCTGTTCAGCTCTCAGCTGGCCACAGCTGCTGAGACGGGGAGGTGCCCGACGCAACTTTGGAGCCAAGTCGCGCTTTGGTGCGAGTGCCTCCCGAGCGACACCCAGAGAATCGAAGGATTGAACAATGTAATTTTGACATCGATGAAGCTCGCGCCGACCACGCAGCTCCCGCTGCGGTCGGCGCGCATCGGGCTGCGGCACATGACGTTGGCAGGGAGCGGCATGGACTACATGGTCGTGAAGCCGTCGGACCTCGCAGCTCCGTGTGCGCGTCTAGTGGAGGAGGCGTTCGCCGCGTTCGGCGGCGTCGGCGGCGTTCTGACCGACTTCCACAGATATGTTACGCCAGTGCCTTCGGAGAGCAAGCCCGCTGCAATTCGCGACAGCTTTGGGCAGCCAGAATACCTTGCACATGTTCGGGCATGGGCAGCACATTTCAATTACACGTGGGCTCAGCACCTTCGCGCGTCATCGTCGGGGTGGATGCTCGGTCAGCTTCTCATATTGCCAGGAGGTGATGGCTTGAGTAGGTGCTTCATGTGCCCACTACTGTACTACAACACTTGGTATCTCTGCGAATGTACTGTTGAACAGCTGGCGTCTGGGAAGCGCGCGGAGGTTAAAAGGCCAATCGCATACGTGGACTCACTCAGCTTATTCGCAGCACTGTATGATATGAGGAGCTCTGAGCTTCCATACTACGCCTGGTCGGTTACTCAAGACGGCGTCTTAGTCGACCAGACCCCCTTGGGCATGCTGGAGGAGTGGCAGCCAACGAAGTCGTCAGCTTCAAAGCCAATCAGGTTGGCAATCGAGGCGGGCCCCCAGCTGGACCTGCTTGGCGACGACGTCGACGACGCCGAGGTGAACGGCCCCGTCGGCGAGCAGGGGCCTTCCACTACTTGCGGCAAGGACGCGATGGCCGCGTTGTCCGAGCCCTGCGTCGACGGCAAGGTGGCCGAGGCGATGGCGGCAGCAGCGGCTGCCGATCCAGCACAAGCTGCAGAGGACTGGTATCACAAAACCAAACCACTGCATCATGCGTTTCGAAACGCTTCTTTGATTTGACGTGTCTGGAGTATCTCTTGCACGCAGTCTGTAATGCCATCGGCGGGGCGGCGTGGGCCTTTCGAACGGCCTCATGTCACCTACCCTCCCCCTGCCGCCCCCGACCTCGAAGACCGCGACAACAGTCTCAACATTAATTTGACACACCCCGTGGGTGGCAGCATTTTGCTGCCATCATCTTGCTGGCCAGGGGACACAACAACTTAAGGTCCTGGGGCCAAAAAAAAACACAGCGATGACCCCCCCTTCCTCCTCCTCCTCCGCCTCACCCTTTCCCTTGCTCCCCGCCCTTCTCCTCCAGTGAGTGCTGCTGCTGCTACTCCTTCATCTTATTCAGGGCCCCTCGGCCGTTTCGATACAGGACCCCTTGACGCTGCTGGCCGACGTTGTCGAGGAGATCTGCGATGGGGGCGGCGGTGTCGAGGCCGCAGGCGATGCCGCGCTTGACGCCTCTGTCCTGGGGTCGTGGTGGGCCGACAGCCTGTCCCAATCAGCCGATGTAATGAAACGAATCAACGAGCAGAGGAAATACAGCATACCCCATGTGAGCCGTAATATTTCCCTTATGCTGTACAGTTGTAAAGCAGGCGGGCAGATTGCCGCCAAATTTTTCCATTGGGTGCAACGCACGGCCCCCCCCCCCCCCCCAAAAAAAAAAAGAAGGAAACGCAACGACGGCACCTGTGGGGCGCAAAGTTCTCCTAGACGACCGTGAGAGGGTTGTCTTCTCTGTGCCCGCTCTCGTTCCGACAACAAAGTTGTCTGACTTCGACTGGTTAGCTGTAGTGCCAGACTGTGGAGTAGCAATGAAGAAAGTGACACAAGGGCTGCGCCACTTCGTCAGCGAGTGGGTCTTGAGGGCCAAAGCAATGGTTGATGCGTGTGTGTCGGTTTCAGCAGCGACGCACGCTGGAGAATCTGACATGCTCGCCGTTTCATTGGATCCTTGTTTTGTATGTAAGGGCATGTCTGGCGTGCAACAGACGTGCACCTTCTGCTTGAGTTCTGCGCACGGTCCCTGCATCGATAAGTTGGTGAACATCGCCGACGACGCGATGTTATTTTCGAACGTCGCGCTTCGCGACGTCCCAGCGCCAGCAATTTTCGCAGATGGCTTGTGTCGGCTTTGCGTGAGATCTGGCGTTGTAAGTGTTGTCAAGGACTGGTCGCACATTCCGTGAACCAACATGTTGATCACAATATGAAGGGTCATGTGCGTTGTGGGTCGTCCACTCTGTCGTGTCGCGGGTGTTCCAGCTTAGTTAGACCAAGAAAAACAATCGAACAACAGTGGATATCGAGGCCCAGCCGACGGCCGAGCGACACATTATTTCAAATTCGCAGTCGCTCAGTAATTCATCAGGTGAACAAAAACGCACATAAAACACAAGTGGACAGGTCAGAATTGTTTGCCCAGAGAGCGCCCCGTGAAAGATTTCTTTCTGTAAGCACCCGTCTGAAAGAATTTCCCCCGATTTCTTTCACAGAACCCTCCCTCGTGAAAGAATTCCACGTCATTTCTTTCAGACCCCTCCCTGTGAAAGAAATCCACCAGATTTCTTTCAAACAACCCTTCCCAGAAAGAAATCTTTCAGAGGGGGGTCGTCGGGGGCGGCGCCAATCGTTGCAAAAAAAAAAAAAAAAAAAAAAAACATTCTGGGTGCGCGAGATTATCAACACAGGAGCGGCATCAACCACTGCAAAAATCTTGAACTGGTCTCCAGGGCCCCGCGACCGATGCAAATCATTACAAAAAAAAGCCCTGAGCACCTACCGTTCGTTGCCTTTTCTGGCGCGGGCGGGCTGCGAGAGTCTTGATGCCTGAGCCTCGAGCAACTGTTCGAGTGGGGGATTTTGTCTTGGCCCGCGTGGCCAAAATCCCTTTTGCACGGCCTGCGGGCCCGAGAGAGCGCGTGCAGGCACCGTCGTGTCGGGGCCGTCGTGGCTGCAACCATCGCTACAGACTCGTCGCCAACGCCGGCTGCCGTCTCCCGTCGCTCACAGCTGGGAGGGAACACTTTTGAGAAAAACTGCAGTAGCGCAGAAATTCTCAAACGCGTTCCCTCCTGGTTTTCAGCCGAAGGGAGCGGGAGGGCCGCTCGCTCGGCAGGAGGCCGTGCATCCTTGCTCTCTGTCCTCCGCCCTATTCACTCCTCCACTCCGTCGATCCTCCATTTCATCCTCATCCTTCCTCCTCTTCTTTCGTCGGCGAAAGCAGCGTGCAGAGCCGCCCCAGCTGGGGTGCGGGGGCGGCACGAGGGTGGTCACCTCCTTCATTCGGCGCTGACATGTCACGCGTAGCCGTTTTGGCTCAACTCGGTTTGACAGCAAGGTCGCGCCGGCGCAGCCAGCACTTCTTTGAGGCCGCGCACTTGCGCACAACTTTATCAAGCAATGCCGCCACCTGCAGCCCAGAGCGAGCAGCTTTACGGCCCTCGCCCGAGCGTGCAAGCACGCTGGCCCGATGCGAAGGACGAAGGTGGGATCTGGAATAGGATAACGGAGAATTGCCCAAGGGAGGTCCAGTGTCGTCCGTGGTTTGACGGCACGGGGAATCCACTCATCTCTGGCTCTCCTGAAAATGTTCGGAACGTCCGCTCCGCCCAGCGCAAGTACTGCGGGCGCATTCTCAGCGAGGGCATCGACTACAGTGCTCGCTGCGAGCCATGCGGCTACGCAGTTGGTGATCGGACTGAGCTGCTCGCTGGGAAGCAGCTGGCGATGGCTTTCTACATGGCCCACAAGCAGGACCCCAAGAATACGCATGTTGAGCGGTGTCTTGCTGAAGGCTACAAGGTTGCCGTCTGGCCTCGCAACATGCCGATCGATGTGAAAATTGAGATCGTCAAGCATATGAACAAGTCCCATGACGGCATCGCCAACACGCCCGCGGACATGATCACGTCTGTTCCACAGGTCGAGGCAGGTTTTGGCAACTTCCTCGATGCCCACAAGAAGTCATCTCGGACAGTGGCGACCAAGGGGCAGTACTCCTACCACAACTTGTACTCAAAGTACGTCAAGGAGAACTACGCAGAGAAGTATTCAACCAAGTGGGAGTGCTACAACGCCTCCAAGATAGTGTACCATGCCATGGCCAAGTGGGACCTGATCGAGAAGTTTTCCAAATGGCTGGACGATGCCGTGGACGTCACTGAGCTCCATTCCTTCCAGGACATGTACAGGAGCATCGAGTGCTGCCGTGCCTGGGTTGCCGCCATGTCGAAGGGCCGTGCGTTCTTCGAGACCCGCGCTGATCTTCAAGTGTGGGAGAGCATGTTGTTCGTCGGGTTCGGAGCGTGCTTCCCCATTGACGGTGGCAGCGAGGCGGGCGAAGTCATTGACGGGGTGTGGCCGTTGACTCAGTATTTCAGGGGCAAGACCGCAAACGAGATCGACGACCTCCTGGCTCTGTTGACGCAGACCGTTCCTGGGGCGACTGCTCGCGCGAGCCAGAGAGAAGGCACCCGAGAAAGATGGACAGGCAGCCAAGAGAAGGCGCAAGGCCAAGAGCGCCGCCGACCATGCCACCGGCGCTGATGCCAACGTTCTGACGACGGACGACATGAAGGCAGCGCTGGCTCGGGAGCGAGAGTCTGTCGAGCCAGCAACGTGGATCCAGACGTACAAGGCAGCTGTGGTCGCGCCATTCAACTACTTGGCCCTCCATGGGTCCATGGGCCTCTGCTGCAAAGGTCGCATCCTCGACCAATCGGCGCGAGTTGCGCTCACGCACCTCTTCGGCGGACCCAGCGAGACCTACCGCAAGTGGGGCCAGTGCCACAAGGCCATCGGCGAAGGAGTGGTTCGGTCGCACCCAGAATCCTTCAGCGATGCTGCCCTCGAGCATTTGCCTGCTGTCGAGTGCGGCTTCTCCCTCCAGGCGCACATGGCCGAGGTGTCCCAAGTTGACGCTGGGCCCGATATCCAGATGGACCCGCCAGAGAGGAAACATGGGAAGCAATCTGTGGAAGGAGATCAGCCAGCCCTCGTTCGACGCGCTCGGAGGTTCAAGCGGCTCTTCGCGGACGCCACGATGACGATGCGCCCCCAAGCGTTTACGAACGGCCGCGGGCTTGACACGGAGTGCGGCTGGAAATCTGCGCCCGTGGTGAAGGAGATGATTGCGCACATTACGCATGGCAGCAGTGGCGTCGACGGTCCGACGTTCGAGGGCACGCTCGAGCGCATCTGGGAGCACGTGGCGAAGATCTTCGAGGCCGACTGGTTGCGCATGGCCAAGCTGAGCGTCCAGCTGATCTACCGCCAGGACACCTCGCGCCCTCCCCCTCCCCCTCCCACGTCTGCGTCGAAGGAGGGCGACAGGGGGGCGAGGGTGAGGCGGAGGGAGGGGGCACTACGGGCGCGGGCGGAGGAGGAGGGAGGGAGGGAGGGAGGGAGGGGGAAACATCTTCACTTTGGGGGTCCTGTGGGCTTCCTCCAGGATGTTTCTAGAACCCTAGCCGAATGCAAAGATTCGGGCCGCCCAGGACGCGCCCCCCGCCGACGGTGGCATGAAGGACACGATCGACGAGATCTTCGTCGACTGCGACGGTGCCTGCCGCTTCCTCGCCATGCGCTCCAGGATGGTCGCGCTCGCTGTCCAGGAGGCGCGCGGTGGATCCCTTCCAGGCAGCGCGACGGCCCGCATCGAGAAGCTAATTGCGTCGGCTTCCGACGCCGACGCGAAGCTGCTCCAGGTCGCCGACGAGACCACCATCGCGAGGAAGCCCGAGTGGGTGACCTTCTGGCTCAGCGTGTGTGGAGATGATGATGCCTACTCGGCTGCCGTGGCGTCATCGGCAGGCGGGGCGAGTGTAGACGGCGACAGCCTGAGCCCTGAAGCCCCCAAGCCCCCGCAGGAGGCGACGGCAGATGCAGCGGGCGAGCCGGCGACCCAGACGGGGAACACCACCAACAATGAGGAGCAGGCGCAGCTCGTTCCCGTGAAGGTTGAGGGCCATGAAGCAGCGAAAGCGCCCCTGGACACGCAGAAACGCTACATCGGAGATTTCTTGTCTCAGCCACTTGTTGGATGCACGCTTTCCCCCACCATGCTCAAGATCATAATGTCCCAGCTTGCCGTCGGCATCCTGAAGAGGTTCTCTCCTGGCGGAGGCGTGTGCGCTGATCCTGGGTGGGCGCGCGTATACGAGAAAGATGGCGCCCTTTTATGCGGAGTCGCTCTCGCCGAGCACTCGCTTCAACTACCTGGGGGACGTCGTGCTTACGCCGAGCGAGACCGCCTTCCCCTTGACCGAGATCGGCGGGCTCAAGGTGCACATGGATGGCAAGAACTATCAGTCCGCTTTCAACCCGTTCATGACCCCTGCATGGGCAGTTCCCGACATGAGGAAGCAGGGTGGCAAGAGGGTAGCGGCTGCGCCAGTGGATGCTGGGGCCGACGTTCGCGCAGATGGCGAGTGGGCTACCCTGGACATACGGCGGGGGTGCTTCCATTTGACGATCCCGCTCGAGGGCGCGGGCCGCAAGGGCCTGAAGGAGATCGAGCTGAAGGCCTGGATGTTCTACCTGACGCCCCGCCCTGATGCTCTCGGGCTCAAGGACGTGATGCTTGTCAAACCGAAAACGCCAGAGGAATACACCGTCAGTAAGGCTCTTCAGAGAGAGTCGAAGGGACTCTATGATGTTAGTGAGGCTGAGAAGCGTGCCGCCTCCGACGCAGCTGCGGCCAGCGCAGCGGAGGAGGCGAAGCCCGTGGTCATCCCGAAGGGAAAGGCCAAGGACCACGCTAAATCCACGGGCAGCGTAAAGGCATGCCCGAAGTATTTGTGCATGTGAAAATCTATGTGAGAATCAGGCGGCTGACTGGTGCACACCAGTCCTCGCGAGCGCATGTGGGCTCAGCGCGCTCTTGCCGCCTCGTGGTAGCACCGCCCGAAGCAGCTAGGTAGAAGTACGGAGGCAGACACGCTGCCGTGGCACAGCGATCGATCGCATCGCAGATCGATCCAAGCATTGTCACAGCCATCGTTGCAACCTCCCCATCCTCCTCGCCCTCCGCGCTTCCCCCCCCCCCCCCCCCGCACTCTCCCCGCTCCGCTTCTCCCCCCTCCTCCTCCCCCTCCTCCTCCCCCTCCGCTCTCTCCCCTTTCCCCCCTTCCTCCTACTTCTCTCTCCTCCTTCTCCTCCGAGTCGCCACGTTGTTTTCTCGAGCGACGAGCCCGCCTCGCCTAACGCGTGGCGCCAAACGGGGTGTTCGACAAGTGGCAAGATATGGCGTTTCCACTGTCGTGCGCAATGTGTTATGAGCGTCGATGTGTTTTCATTGGGTGTGCGTTGCCACGCAACGCGCTGAGACGTCGAATAGGCGTTGCCAGGATCGTTTGAACTGCGTTTTGGGCGACAGGTACATGTCAATATCACCATTTGGGTTGACCTGCATATGTGCAAATCACACGTTTCGGTCGCATCAGTTCTACATGAATCCGTATTTTATTGGTAACCCATTATACACAATTATAAGGAGACGCTTATGTGGATGGCAAACAGGGCCCCGTGAAAGAATTATCGGGGAAGGCCAACATGACCACTTGAGGGCATGCATTTGCACCTCCCCAGTAGTACTAGTTGTAGTAGTAGTAGCAGTAGTAGTAGTAGTCGTAGTAGTAGTAGTAGTAGTAGTAGTAGTAGTAGTAGTAGTAGTAGTGGTAGTGGTAGTAGCAGTAGTAGTTGCAGCACCCGTAATATTTGGGATCGGGGTAGTAGTGGTAGTAGTTGTAGTGGTAGCCGTAGTATTAATAGTAGTAGGCAGAGTAAGCGAATTATTAGTCGTCGTCGTAGTCGTAGCCGCAGTCGTTGTCGTAGTGGTAATAGTAGTAGTGGTAGTAGTAGTAGTAGTAGTAGTAGTAGTAGCAGTAGCAGTAGCAGTAGTACTACTAGTAGTACTAGTACTAGTACTAGTAGTAGTAGTGGTAGTAGTAGTAGTAGTAGTAGTAGTAGTAGTAGTAGTATTATAGTAAGTAGTAGTAGCAGTAGTAGTAGTAGTAGTAGTACGTCCGTACGTAGTAGTAGTCGTAGTCGTAGTCGTAGTCGTAGTCGTAGTCGTAGTCCGTAGTCGTATCGTAGTCGTAGTAGTAGTACTAGTAGTAGAAATAGTAGTAGTATAGTAGTATAGTAGTAGAAGTAGCACCAGTAGTAATAGTAGTAAGTTATAGTAGTAGTAGCATAGTAGTCAGTAGTAGTATTAGTAGTCGTCGTCGTAGTAGTAGTAGTCGTAGTAGTAGTGGTTTAGTAGTAGAGTATAAGTAGTAGTAGTAGTATTAGTAAAGTTCTAATAGTAGTCATAGTCCTACTCGTAGTAGTAGTAGTAGTAGTAGTAGTAGTAGTAGTAGTAGTAGTAGTAGTAGTAGTAGTAGTAGTAGTAGTAGTAGTAGTCGTAGTAGTAGTAGTAGTAGTAGTAGTAGTAGTAGTAGTAGTAGTAGTAGTAGTAGTAGTAGTAGTAGTAGTAGGTAGTAGTAGTCGTAGTAGTAGTAGTAGTAGTAGTAGTAGTAGTAGTAGTAGTAGTAGTAGTAGTAGTAGTAGTAGTAGTAGTAGTAGGTAAGTAGTAGTAGTAGTAGTAGTAGTAGTAGTAGTAGTAGTAGTAGTAGTAGTAGTAGTAGTAGTAGTAGTAGTAGTAGTAGTAGTAGTATAGTAGTAAGTAGTAGTATAGTAGTATAAGTAGTAGATAGTAGTATAGTAATATAGTAGTAGTAGTATAGTAGTAGTAGAGTAGTAGTAGTAGTAGTAGTAATAGTAGTAGTAGTAGTAGTAGTAATAGTAATAGTAGTAGTAGTAGTAGTAGTAGTAGTAGTAGTTGTTGTAGTTGTAGTTGTAGGAGTAGGAGTAGGAGTAGGAGTAGTAGTTGTAGCAGTAGTCGTAGCAGTAGTCGTAGTAGTGATATAGCTGTTGTTCGCATTATTACGCTGGTCGAAAGATTTTCATCTTGAGCCCAAAATGTCGGAAACGGCGCATCGTTCAGGTAGGTAGATACATGTACCCCCCTCCTCGTGCCACTTCCTTTCTCTTTCCCCTCTCCGTCCTGGGAAGACCCCCCTTCCCATGTAGAATCCTAGCGTTGGTTAGCAAACCCACAGTTCCGTGGATAGCTTGATGCTTCACGTGCGGTTCCCCGCGGATCCCATTTCCCCTGGGTCCGGGATGTTACCTATACATTTATTCCCGGAGCAAAAATGGACTTATTGTTCCCAACCATCCTGTGGTGTTGGGTCCTCGTTTTGAAGAGACGGTGCCCCGCGTTCCTCCTTCCTTCCCTCCCTCCTCCTTGTGGTGTCCGCACGCGGTTCCCCCACCCAGGGCAGCGTTTCGTGGCCCCATAGGGAGCTCCACCGTAGGCCCCAGTGGGGTGTCCGCATGCGGTTCCCCCACCCAGGGCAGCGCTTCGTGGCCCCATAGGGAGCTCCACCGTAGGCCCCAGTGGGGGTGTCCGCATGCGGTTCCCCCACCCAGGGCAGCGTTTCGTGGCCCCATAGGGAGCTCCTTGGAAGGCTTCAGTGGGGGTGTCCGCATGCGGCCCCCCCACCCAGGGCAGCGCTTCGTAGCCCCATAGGGAGCTCCACCGAAGGCCCCAGTGGGGGTGTCCGCATGCGGTTCCCCCACCCAGGGCTGGCCCCACAGGGAGTTCCACCGAAGGCCCCAGTGGGGGTGCCTCCATGCGTTCCCCCCGCCCAGGGCAGCGTTTCGTGGCCCCATAGGGAGCTCCACCGAAGGCCCCAGTGGGTGTTCGCATGCGTCTCCCCTACCCAGAGGTAGCGCCACCGGAAACGATATTCATATTTGCGGTATTCACAGCTGCACATGGTTGGGTCTTTCGCCACGTTATTTTTTTCACACACGGGAAATCGGACTCGCGCAATACAGAAATAGGTTACACGACGCTGTCGCACACCCGAAACGGGATCCAATTGGATCGATCGGCGTTCCTTTATTTAGTCCAAGAGGAGAGCATCGGCCTGGGGACGTAGTCGCAGTGGTAGCAGTGGCTGTAGTCGTAGTCGTAATCATTTTTGGAGTCGTAGTCGCAGTCGTAATCGTAAACTATGGAAGCTAATGAAGTTGTCGCAGTGGTAGTAGTAGGTGGCAGCAGTTCTCGTCGCAGGAACAAGAAGTAGTGCAAGAATGGGTCGTAGTAGTAGTAGTAGTAGTAGTAGTAGTAGTAGTAGTAGTAGTAGTAGTAGTAGTAGTAGTCGTAGTAGTAGTAGTAGTAGTAGTACTACTACTACTACTACTACTACTAGTCGTAGTAGTAGTCGTAGTAGTAGTAGTAATATGATTGCTTAGTAGTAGTGGTGTAGTACTGTAGTAGTGTAGTAGTAGTAGTAGTAGTAGTAGTAGTAGTAGTAGTAGTAGTAGTAGTAGTAGTAGTAGTAGTAGTAGTAGTAGTAGTAGTAGTAGTAGTAGTTTGCAGTAGTAGTGGTGGTAGTAGTAGTTCTGGTGGTAGTAGTAGTAGTAGTAGTAATAATAATCGTAGTAGAAGTAGTAGTAGCAGTAGTAGTACTAGCAGCAGCCGTAGTGATAGTAGTCGTAGTAAGTAGTAGTAGTAGTAGTAGTAGTAGTAGTAGTAGTAGTAGTAGCAGCAGTCGTAGTAGTAGTAGTAGTAGTAGTAGTAGTAGTAGTAGTAGCAGTAGTAGTAGTAGGAGTAGTAGTCGTAGTAGTAGTAGTAGTAGTAGTAGTAGTAGTAGTAGTAGTAGTAGTAGTAGTAGTAGTAGTAGTAGTAGTAGTAGTAGTAGTAGTAGTAGTAGTAGTAGTAGTAGTAGTAGTAGTAGTAGTAGTAGTAGTAGTAGTAGTAGTAGTAGTAGTAGTAGTAGTAGTAGTAGTAGTAGTAGTAGTAGTAGTAGACGTCGTCGTCGTCGTCGTCGTCGTCGTCGTAACCGCAGTGGGTCTTTAATGATGCCTCCCCCTTATGCTCTTGGCGGGGAATAGAAACTCGTCCATCCTCCTCCTCCTTCCATTTCCTCATCCTTCCCCCTCCGTCCTTCTCCTCCTCCTCCTCCTCCTCCTCCTCCCGCTCCCCCTCCTCCTCTTCCTCCTCCTCCCTCTCCTCCTCCTCCTTCTCGTCCCCTCCGTAGCCATTTTGGCTCAAGCCATTTTGGCTCAAGTAAAACATCTGTCGAGGCTGTTCCAGGTTGACCACATTGGCTCCTCCGTTCAGTGGCCTTGCCCAGGGCGGAGGTAGTGTTTATCGAACACCGTCCACCACTGTTCGCTCGCATTTTGCCAGCCCTCAGTTGCAGCCATGGGTCGCAAAGCAGCTCGGAAGCAGACGAAGGAGGATTCTCGCCGCGACGGGGGAGAGCGCGATCATCGCCACCGAGACAGCTCGTCGGGAAGTGCATCTCGGAGGTCATCGCCATCACGTGGGAAGCGCATGCTGGCCCCCTCGCCAGGTCCCAGCCGTCGCAGTTCAAGTCGCCCGAGGGGCCATATCAGTGTGCATGGCTCCAGTCAGGGAAGCGAAGCTCCCATATCGTCCAATGTCATGAACGCGTTTCGCGCGATGATGGGCTCCATCGGGTCAAACATCACCGCCTCGGTCGATGCGTCGACGACCCAGCCTCAGTTGCAGATCACCTCGCACCAAACGGCGCTTATCCAGTTCGACACGAGGGGGCAGCATACCACGGATGAGTTTCGGAAACACAAGTCTCATATCGAGCAGCTCGGAGCCCTGCTACAACAAGTTGCCCAGGCAGCGTCGTTGGCGGCTTCGTCATCCTCAAGTGCGTCTGGGTCCAGTGGGTCGCGGGCACCAGTTACCAGTCAAGATCGAGGGCGTGGACAACAAGCAGGTACGAACCCATTAGCGCGGTATGTTGGCATATTTCCTCGGCCAGTTCATAAGACAGTTCGGCAGGCTCATTCCAATCAAGTCCTAGCTGCGCACCCTCATCTTCTTCAGGGCGCGGAAGTCGTTTTGCATGTTGTAGCGCAGAACTACAGGACCATTTTCGCTTCTCTTGCCTCTGCCAAGCAGTTCTGCGAGAACGTTTCGTCGGCCGTGCTGCAGCGCGGGAGTCCTCGGAATTGTGCCAGTCATCAGCTTCGGGCGCGCCAGGACCTCCCGATTGATGTTCGCGATCACCAGAGATCCACCAGTCGAATTTACCGGCCCATCCTTGACCTGCTCAAGCAGCACCAGTCGCGGACGTCGGAGTGCAAGCTCGGTGTCAGCGGCTTCAAAGGGGAGATGATGGTGGTCACCCCCGCGGATGTATTCATTATCGCCAAGCTCACCAAGCGCCCCGAGAGCACGGAGGAGTTCCAGGCTGTTCAGGAGGAGCTCAACACGCGGGGCATTTCGGCCGAACAGATCCAGCAGATCGTCAATTGTGCCCACCACGCTGAACGGATCGGCCAGTACCTGCAGGGACCCCCTGAGCGGTTTTTTCGTTGCAGGCGCCTGTCAGTATTTCGCCTCAGCCGCTGCGGGAGAGCGAGCATCCCGAGGGGGATGGCTGCTCGAGCGGCAGAGGCGCGCCCGCCTGTAGCCTCGCGCAGAGGGAGAGCCCAGCGCATCGCCAACGTGATGCGAGCTCGCGCACTGAGGCCGTCGAGGGCCCAGACTGCTGCATGCCTGTAGTCTCGCGTTGTCGCCTTGTTCTGGTTGAGGTACCATCATCCCATGCATCCCTGATTGCCCGCTCAGCATCTGCAGTTGGAATATCCAGACTGTCTTGGGCTCCGTCCATTCGAACCAAGCTAGCTTCCAACGTAAACTGGATGTTCTGCGTTGGTTTCTTCGCGAATTCCAGGTCCTCGGGGTCCAGGGGTCTCATGGGGGGGGGGGGGGGGGGGGGGGGGGGGGGCATTGTGCATCTTCAGCGTGAGGTTCGGTCCCATCAGGTCTTTGGCAGTTTCTGTTCTCCTCCATCTGCAGGCGGCAAACTTCTCCTTGTCTCCAAGCAGTCCCTGAGCATGTGGTGTTGCGTCGAATTCAGAACTATAGTACCTGGTCGCATCGATTTACTGCGCCTTTCTGGAAAGGAAGGCAACATCCAGTTCCTCAACCTCCATGTGGATCCAGAGTGGGGCACCAATGAGATTAAAGGTGTGTTCGCCAAAATCAGGAGAGCCCTCGGGGGGCCTGGTAAGTGCGCCACCTTCCTCTTCGGGGATGTCAACTTTATGGCGTTGGGTGAATCCAGAGTGAACGCTTCCTTGGGGCTTGAAGGTCCCTCCAACAGTCGGTTGGCCTCGCTTTTTTTCCGTCTTCTCTGCCGTGCCTTGTTGAGGTGGTGCAGGGGGTGACGCGCATGGGCTTCAGAGGGATGTCATGTGGTCCCATGGGCGTCTCGACCGAGATTATCACCCCCTCCCCACCCAGGAGTTGCTCGACCTCTGCCCCAACGCTGGCGTTGTTTGGCCAGCGTCTGATATTCCGAAGCCGCATGACCACGTCCCTGTTTTCCTGGAGCTGGAACCTTGGAACCCCGAAGGGCCCGCCAGTATCCCTGCCTGGTTTGCCCGACAAAGAGCGCTTCAAGAAGTTACGCAGGAACTCCTCTTGCCCGAAGAGCTAGGCCAGGCCCTGGATGAGCAGCTCAAGTGCGCCAAAGATGTTTTCTACTGTGCTGCAGGTCGCGTCAAGGAGCACATTGCACGGAGCGGCGCTGAATCGCTGGAGGAATTTGTCTCTTGCCGCAGAAACTGTTGCGTTCCGTTCGCGGCGGGCGGTTGTGCAATGCAGGCGGTCCGTGGGCGCCCGTTCCTGGGCGGGTTTTTTGGCGCGGAGCTGCGCGCCTGGAATGATGGGGCTGGTTTTGATCTTCATTTGGCAAATCTGATGAGGGATGTATGTTCCAAGCGAGAGGCCGAGCTGGCGCGATCTGTTGACAGGTCCAAGGCAGACATTGCCGAAGCGAGGTCTGCTGCCGCCATCCAGCAAGTCCGTGACCTTTCGCTCGCCCGGCGGCCGAGCGGCCGCAAGATCCGCCTGCGGCAGATTGCCGATGTAGACGGCCAGCATTATTCAGATGGCCGGGTCTGCGCAGAGATTCTCGATGAGCATGGGAGCCGAGTTTCAGGGCGCAGCTGCATCTGATGGAGGTACATCTGAAATTTGTTTTGAGATCGTTCATACTCTTGCACATGAGTACCAGTATTGTGCTATGGCTATTTATATGTGTACCCGTGGGTGGTTCCTGAGAGCGTTTCCTTGGATATTCTAAATTGGAAGGAAGATGCGGCTCATGGCCCTGGCGGGCCCCCCTATACCGCCTGGAAGCGCACTGGAGAAAGTGGCCAACATATAATTTACCAGGCATTCCACAGGCTGATGCAGGTAGTCAGTTGCCGCCGGACTTTAATGATGCACGCGGCGCTGAGGGCCCTACTGGGGGTGCCCGCACGCGGTCCCCACGCCCATTTCGGCCCGCCCCTCGCACGCTTCGCGGCCCCATAAGGAGCTCCACCGAAGGCCCGAGTAGGCATGCCCGCATGCGGTCGCCAGTCTCATGTCGGCACAACCCTCGCACGTTTCGTGGCCCCATAGGGTGCTCCACCGAAGGCCCCGGTGCCACCGTCCACATGCGCCCCCACGCACGCACAGTTCAGCACACCCCTCACACGTTTCATGGTCCCATAGGGAGCTTGACCGAAGGCCCTGGCGCTTCCGTCCACATGCGCCCCCCGCGCGCGCATTTCGGGGGTCCAGGCGCGGGCGGGGGGGGGGGCGTGGGGCCCAGCGGCTTCTTATAATATTAATTGAGGATGCCCCTCTGCTCCTGGGCGCAAGGGCGTAGATGCGCCGTGCACCACCTTCTAATCAGTGTTGCAATAGGAGTAGGGGCGGCGAGCCCGCGATCGCCGATCCGCGTCGTTTCATAGAGTCCGACGCCCGACCGCGGCGTTTCCAGCGTGGTTCCACGATGGCTCCGAGAGGTTGACATGTCACGAAGCCCAATCAATTCACAAGGTTCCTGCTTGGCTCCACGCTGGTTCCACGATGGCTCCGACGTCGCAAGTGTGACGAAACCTTATGGATTCACAAGGTTCCTGCTTGGTTCCACGATGGTTCCACGATGGTTCCACGACTGTCCCGACGTCTTGGTTCCACGATGGTTCCACGACGGTTCCGGCGTCACAAATGTGACGAAACCTTACGCAAATCAATCGCGCCTGTGAAGTCGACGGCCTGCGCCGCGAGCTGCCGTCCAGGGTAAAGGACATGGGCCGCCGCCAGGGAGGCCGCCCGGCCAAGTGATGCGGTTCGCTGGAAAAGAACGCGTGCCCAATTGAAGGAAGCTTTCGCACCTGTCTGTTCGGGGGTTCCATCAAAGGCCCCAGTGCCACCGTCCACATGCGCCCTGCACGCCCATATCGGCGCACCCCTCACAGGGTTCGTGGCCCCATCATGAGCGCTACCGAAGAAGATAGTCACAATTGCGGGTACGCACAACTGCACATGGTTGGGTTTTTCGGCGGGCTAACTTTAGAACACCATTCGCACGTTTTGCAGCCCCAGAGGGTGTTCCACCGAAGACCCCAGTGGCTGCATTCGCATGCGGTCCTTTTCGGCGCACCCCTAACATATTTCACGGCCCCGCCGGGAGCTCGACCGAAGACCCCAGTGGCTGCGTTCGCATGCGCCCGCCGCGCTCATTTCGGTATACTCTTCACACGCCCCGTGGCCCCGTGAGGAGCTCCACCGAAGGCCGCAGCGGCTGCGTTCGCATGCGCCAGCCGCACTCTTTTCGGCATTCGTGGCCCCAAAGGGAAATCGACTGAAGGCCCCAGCGGCTGCGTCCGCATGCGCCAGCCGCACCCATGTCGGCACGCCCCCTTCACGTTTCGAGGCCCCACAGGGAACTCCACCGAAGGCTCCAGCGGTTGCGTTCGCATGCGCCCGCCGCGCCCATGTCGGCACAACCCTCGCACGTTTCGTGGCCCCACAGGGGGCTCCACCGAAGGCCCCAGTGGCTGAGTTCGCATGCGCCCGCCGCACCCTTTTCGGCACACCCATCACGCGTTTCGTGGCACCGTAGGGAGGTCTACCGAAGGCCCCAGTGGCTGCGTTCGCAGGCGCCCGCCGCGCCCATGTGGGCACACCCCTCACACGTTTCCTGGCCCAAGAAGGACTAACACCTGCATATGGTTGGGTCCTTCGCCATGCTAAATATTTCTGTCCGGGGCTCGATTTTGAAATTCTTGCGGAACCAATGGTTTCTGGCGGATTCCGTCATGCGCGCACGACGACGCGCGCGTGGTCTTTTCGGTTGGTTCTTCTGGCAAAGAATTCTTGGCAGCTTATGGGTTTTGATCGACGAGTGTGCGCGCATAGTTGTTTCAAAGGATGGGGGTGGGAGGTACGGGCCTTGGCTGTGATGGTGTTTGCAAGACTTCATATTTAGGATGGACGATGGGGCAAAATCGTAGGTACATTGCAACACCCTCAAGGCGGCCGTTAATTCAACGATGGGGAGTAGATCCTAGTTTTCTTTTGGGGAGGAGAATCTGCGCGGTGCAATAGATGTGGTGCGATATGTGTGGTGCAGTCGTTGTTGCCGCGACGGGGCGGCGACGGCGACCACGGAACCGCAAAATCGACCCCCAGGCCCAGACGACGGGCGGTCACGAGGCGGCGACGGCGACGGGGCGGCGACGGCGACGGCGATGACATAGCCGCCAGACCGACCCCCAGGCCCAGACGACGGGCGGAGACGCGGGGGCGACTGGGCGGCGACGGCGATTACATGGCCGCCAGACTGGCCTCCCACACCAAGTTCATTCGACGAGAAGTAGAGGATCCAAGTGCAAACACTTATTGGGGAACTTATTTCTCGTATGTTTCTTCTGTGCATTGCAGTCGGTGTGTCATGGTAAACTCCGACGGCCGTTTGCGCCTTGCTGTTGCTGTGCTGGCTTTCCCTCCGCACCACCCATATCCCTTCCTGATTGCAGAACTGATGGCTGGGGCGGTGGTGCTTGAGCCAGTGTACAAAAACAGTCGGCAACAGCAACATGTGAGTCCAACGTTTCTGACCGCCAGCTCGTAACCCCACGTAGTGGTTCGCGGGGCGGGTGTCCTGCGTGGATAATTAACCATGCACTATGTACGGTACGGGCGTTCGTTAAGAAATGCGCTCAGGAGGCTTCAGACCCTGGAGGTTTCTTACCTAATGCGGGCGGTGGTGATATCCATGGTCTTCCACGATTGAAATTTCCCCCTGGTTCCCAGACCCCAGATTCCTAATCAAAGGGTTCCTAGTTCAATCCCGTCGCCGTAGATTACGAAATTGTTGTCTGGTTTTTTCGGGTAGCTCTAGTTGCGCAAACAGTCAGCAGGAACCACCATCGCACTGACCACCTAGCCGCTCATGCGGATCCTTGTCGGCAGCCCCGCGTCCGGAGGCCGAGGGGGCCGACATCCCGGGCGACATCCCAGTCGGGCTGAAGCAGGTCAAGGAGGCGCAGCGGAAGGCCCCAGATGAGGGGCGTGGGACGAGGCTCGAGGCTCGATCGGACGCGGCTAGGACGAGGGTTAATCCGTTCCAGAGCGTTCCAGAATGTTTTCAGAGCGTCCCAGAAAGATCTGAGAAGGCCCCGGCGCCCGAGACATCCTCCAGATCCGCGGGATGTAAAGATTCTCGATTATCTTCACCCGAATCAAACCTCGTCCTGGCTTCGTCTTACTCGAGGCTCGAGGCTCGACGATCGAGAGTCGAGGGCGCGTTGCCGAGGGGAGTCGACGTCCCGGGCCTGGCTGCTGGCCAAGCCGTCGCAGCAGAGGGCCCCCAGACGCGGGGCGTGGGGCGAGGCCCCCAGACGCGGGGCGTGGAGCTGCCTTCCTCCAGGTCGTCGTCGTCGCCGTTGTCGTCGTCGCCGTCGTGGTCGTCGCCGTCGTCGTCGTCGCCGTCGTGGTCGTCGTCGTCGTTGTCGTGGTCGTCGTCGTCGTCGTCGTCGTCGTCGTCGTCGTCGTCTTCCTCGGCGCGCGGGCGCGCGGGCGCGCGGGCGCGAAGCTTAGCTGCCTCGATACGCCCCTCTGTGAGACGCAACACGTATCGTGCCAATACGGTTCGTGTTGGCCCAACGTATTGGCCCACGTTTTGGCGCACGCGTCGCGTCAGACCTACGTCTTAAGTCTACGTGCTGAGCTCCGTGTCAACACGCTGAGGTTTTCGTGTTGCGTATCGGGGCAGCTGAGGCGCGAAGACAATCGCGGGTCGCACACCGCGGGGCGCGATGCGCGACGTATCGTGTCTGGCCGCCTGTTGGCCACTGGGGGCTCCCGCTGGGCCCAGGGCCGTCAACAAACGACTCGGGAGGAGCAGCCGGTCCTGGGTACGGCTGGTCCGAGGTACAAGATCGAGGTCGGTTCGGGGAGGGTACCTTCATGTTTTCCGTGTTTGTTGGATGTTCTTGTGCATCCTGGTGGAAGGGTGCCCTCGAATGTTCTTCAATTTCTGCCGGCGAGGGCTTCATGTTCTTGAGCGATGTTATTCTGCCCTAGGTCCGACCGTACCGGGTCGAGAGACCTCTGCGGGCTCTCACGTCGTGAAACAAGCATGGCGTCGAGGGGCTGGGCACCGCGGGGCGCGATGCGCGAACTTCTGGGTGGGCTGGGATCGGCGGCGCGCCCCAGGTGGAAGTGAGAAGGGGCAGGCCTTCTCGGAAAGCGGCGGGGCTTCTCGGAAGGCCCGGGGCCTTCTGTCTCTTTCTTCGGAGGGGGCTCAAGACAGCTTCTCAGAAGGCTCGAGGCTTTCCGAGCCTTCTGAGAAGGTGTGCCCCCTCTACGGATCTCTCTTGGCACGCCGCCGGTAGGAGGATCAAGGTTCGACGATCGCGGGTCATTGTCCGATGCTCGAGGACCGTTGTTATCGGGCGTGTTCCGCTCTTTTCGGGTCTCGTGCAGGCTCCCCGCGGCCACGGCTGAATTCCCCTTCGGCACCTGGGCAGACGTACTCCAGGACAGGTCCTGGGCCCCGCAGCCGACATTTTGAGGAGATGGAGTAGCAGGAGGATCACGAGGAGCACGACGAGCAGGAAGATTAGGAGGATGAGGATAATCAGGAGGAGGAGGAGGAGGAGGAGGAGGAGGATGAGGAAGATAGGAGTTGGAGGAGGAGGAGGCGGAGGTTGCGGGGACGAGGAGGAGGAGGGGGGGTAGAAGGAGGAGGGGGAGCAGCAGCAGTGGAGGAGGAGGAGGAGGAGGAGGAGGAAGATAGGAGTTGGAGGAGGAGGAGGAGGAGGAGGAGGAGGTTGCGGGGAGGAGGAGGAGGCTTAGGGCGAGGGGGAGCGTGGGAGCGGGCAGGCGTGGGGAAGCGAGGATTCGTCGCCCAAGGGCTGCAAAGGCAAGCCAAGTGGCGATTGTATTAGGCATGTTCGGGCGAGCGGGTTCATGACGATCACAGTGCAGCCTCCGGTCTGATGCCTTGAAGCCAACCTGGAACCGCCATCACCTGTTCCGCTTGTCGTCTTTGTCCCCCGGGATCGGTCTCCCGCTCTTCATGCTCTAGGGGGACGACCAATGACACAAACATACAAACTCGGAGGTCGTACGGATTTCTCGGATCGGCGTTGGGCCCCCCTCCTTGGCGCGCTCCGCGCGCCAGGAGCGGCGCCAGAGATGCCGCTAGGGACCTCGGCTCCAGTCCGAGGAATCGGCGTGGACCCCCGAGTTGTGATGTTTATGTCATTGTTGATTCCCCTTATCCTCATGCTTTCCGTGTCCCTCCCTTCTCGTCGTCGTCCTCCTCCTATTCCTTCTCCTATTCCTCCTCCTCCTCCTCCTCCTTCTCCTCCTCCCCTGGCTGGTAAGGCGCCGCCAGCGCGCCTCAGCTCGCCCTCTTGGTCCTTTTTTCGGCTCCTCGTCGGGCAGCGCCCCACAGAGATGCCCATGACTCGGGAGGGAAATAGACAGAGACGCACAGGAAAATATGGAGCATATGGGAAGTGGAGGGGGTGGGGTGTCCGGGGATTTGTGTCTATCTATCGAATGTGTAGGAAATACAATCATAGACTGAACAATGTGGAGCATTTTCTGTAGATGGTGGTCTTCAGGACTGCACGCTTACAATATTTGATCTCAATCGTACTTTTTACGGCTCAAGCTTTTTGGTCACTCACCGTCGACACAACAGTTCCTAGCCCGAGCTGGGGCTGAGCCGCGCTTCTGGCGGCCCCCCGTCCTTTCAGACTACCTCTCGAGACGAGGCCCCGCCCGAGAATTTCGTCCCTGGGGTGGGGTCGCATGTCGGAAACGGAGGAAGATTGCTACGGTCGGATTGCGGTGAAATGGGGCTTCCTCGTACACTACCAGTTCTTGATGCGATGGTTTGCGACTCAGTCTGGAGTGCTGCGTCGAGTCTATCGTGGGCCGCCGGCGCTCAAGCTGGTGGCCGATGTTGAAGACGCGCCCAGCCCAGCGACATCCGACCAATCAGGGCGGTGGACCGCACTGACCCGGCGGCTCGTCCGCTTGCCCGATCTTCTGTCTGGCCTCGCTCGGGGTCTTCACTTCCTCTGCCATGCCCTGCGGGCGCCACTCCCGAATTCGATCGAGTCGGCGACGTTGGCGCTACAGGGCGAGCTCGAGAGGTTCGACCCGGGCCTGAACGCGAGGGCGACGCAGAATCTTGTGTTGGCGGCGAGCCTCGCCTCTAAGCTTGCCGCTAAGCGGGACGGCGGGGTTTCCTGGCCCAGTCGGCGCCCTCATGCTAGCGGTTGCTGCTGCCGACCCGGCGATGCTGGCGGCGGATGGGGCGCCTGGCGTCGCCGCGCTCGCCGCGGGTGCGGGGGGGGCTCGTCGGCTACTTCGACTTGCGGCTGCTACCGATCCGGTACGACCTGGCGGGCGAGCGCAGGGTGGCCTTCGAGAGGGCGGTGATCAACTGTCGCGAGGACCCGTTACCGGGCCGGCCAATCAAGGGCCCGCGTTCGTGCCTGTGGGAGTGCGGCTGCATCTTCCTGAATGGTGGCCCACCGACGGGGAGGCACACTAGCCGGAAGCATGATGCCGAGCTGCAGCTGCAGGATGTTGGAGTGGCCGGGCCCGAACGTTGCCGCCGCCCGCGTGAGACCATGGCGTGCTACGACCAGCTGAACCTGCCCGCCAGAGCCACGGCGGAGCACCTGGCGCTCGCCCTGCAGGTTCGAGGCGAGCGCGGGCAGGAGTACCCCAGCGGGCACATGGATGACCCAGTCGGTGACGCACACTAGTACCACGGAGTGGACATCGTGCGCGCTGGGGCGCGCGCCTGCCCCGAGTTCACCGCGCGGGTCGCGAAGGAGCTCTTCCTCGAACGTGCCCTGCCCGAGGAAGCACCCAACGTTGGAGAAGAACGAGAAGCAGCCCGCAGGGGCAGGAAGAAAATATGATACACGACCAAGTGCGCGGCCGGGGGCATCGGAGGGGGTGCACTGGACTGCCTGATGAGTCGCACAGCGCCGACTTGGCCCCTCCCCTCCTTTTTCACCCTCGGCGGCAGCGCCGCAGCAAGCTGACCGTCTGAGTGGCCTGTTCCCGCTGCCTCTGTTGTTTCGCCGGCCCGAGGCTCCGAGCGGCGGGCGTGCGCGCCGCGCAGTTAAGCGGAGGGCGCGCCGCCACGCGTGCATGTTGGACTGGGCTGACTCGTCAATCAGTTGTCTGAATAAGCTGCATTGGTTCCCACGAGCCTCCTGTTCCAGTCTTCCTGGCCTTCCCCCCTCCCTCTCTCAATCCGTCTTAGCGCTTCGCGCATCGGCGCATCCTGGGCCGTTGCAAGCAGGTGGGCGCCCAGCAGGCCGATTTGACGCGCAGGGAAGCCTTCCGCCAGCTTCTTGCCGGGTCAGCGATCTATCCCGATAGCTTGACCCGCAAGCCGTATGCACGCCGCCTCGCGGCATGGCCTGAGGTCGGATCTTGCCCGCCCCCGTGGAGTCATGTCTGCCCCAGGTCGACTGCGAATGGCTAACGTCATGGCGTGATATTTTTCTTCTGCCAGTCGATGTCGCAGGTAAGCAGTGGCGTTCTGTCCGCGCGAACGGTCCCTGCGTTGATCCCGCCCTTCGATCCGCTTCCCGTTATAGAGACGGGTTGATTCAGCGCCAGCAGCGCGCTATTCTCGCGCGGTGTCGCAAGTCCCCCTGGTCGGGGTTTCTAGGAATATTTTTTGTCGCGAGACTCAACGGCCAACTTCATCATCTTTGATGCCAGAGCTTGTAATTGTTAATTTGCTGAGGCGGCTTCGACCCGCCCCCCCGCCCCTGCGGCCTTCCGCGGGCTTCCAGACAGGCCTGGGGGGGGGGGGGCCTTCGGGGCGTCTGGGGATGTAGGCTGTGCGTTTTATCACCTGAGGGCCATCGGATTCCGGATGGATTCGAGGAGCATTCTATCTTCCCGTCCATATCGCGTGTCTGCGCGGGAATCCACGAGATAGATGCTGCCCCGTTTTGCCAAGGTGCTCATGTCTCCCCTTGTATAGTTGTACTTCCCATGGGGTGGAGTTGGAAAATGCATCCGTGCCGGGCTGTAGTGAGGCAGTCGCTCCAGGACGTCGGGATCCAGGACCGCCAGGTGATTGAAGACAGCCAGGTTCCTCCAACGCTCGCGTCACCCACTGCCGTTGCTGCCGCTGCCTACGTCGACAACTGATTCGTTTTATCGCCCAGTGAGGCCGTCGCCAGCCAGGTTAACCTGGTTATGATTGGATCTCGAGGGGGCAGGGCTCATCGTTCACGAGGTTTCCGAGGCGCGAAGGGGCGTTGATTTTGATGGGCTTCAACTGACTGCTTGGCACACGGTGAGCTCGAAATCCAAGAATATCTGGCGCCTGCGCTGGGGGATCGAAGCGCTGCTTCGCCAGGGGAAGGCTTCCGGTAAGATGCTGCAGTGTTTACTTGGACATATTGCGTGGCGCGCCCTTTTGCGACGCGAGAGCCTGTCTCCTTGATGACTGTTGTGTTTTTCACACTGAAGTACACTGGTTCACCTGCGCAGCAAGTCCTGTGGCCTCGGGTGAGACTGGAGCCCTGGCGCGCCAGGCGTTTGCTGCATCTCTCCCGCGTGGACTGGCGGGCTAGGTGGTCGTCGGACTTGCATTCCAGCGATGCATCGCCTTTTGGTCTGGCCGTTTGTCATCGCCGTGTCTCCCGCGATGCTGCCGGCGACGTCGGGCAGCGCAGCGAGCGTCGGAGGTGTCGTGTTGGCGGGGCTGAAGAAGCGCACTCATCCGCCTTCGGCCTTTGCCGTTTCCTTCCCGTTCCGGCGGCTTCGCCAACTCCGTGAATCACGTGCCCGGGGTGAGCGACGTCTTCATATGTGTGGGGTGGGGGGGGGGGCGACGATTTCATGTCAGACATAAAGGTCGAGTCGGCTGTCTCCAGGAAGGCCCCTGCTGCTCCCCTGGAGGCCTCCGAGGGGGATGCCGCCATGGCGTCTCAGGTGGTGGGCCCGGGCAGCGGCGGGGTCAGCGAGCCCGCGCCGGGCGACCTCCGGGCCGCTGCCCTCTCCGCCCGTCCGCTCTCTTCGTCTCCACCCCCAGGGCCGCGGAGTTGTGGCGCCGCCATGGTGCCCGGCGGCGGGGCGCCCGCAGCGCCGTCGCCGCGCGGCTGCCGAGCGGCGTGCCTGGGCGGGCCGCGCGCGGGCCCAGGCCGTTCAGGCCATGCTGCGCGCCTTCGGCAGCATGGAGCACCGCGGCTGCCGCCCCGCGCGGCTGGGGGCCGCCCTCCGGGAGGGGCGCGCTTCCCGTGGCGCAGACTGGCGACCGGAGCGGAGCACATGCAGATGAAACCAGGGGCCTTGCGGTTGAAGCCGCGGCGGAGGTTGGAGATTCAGCGTCAGCATTCACCATGGCATGCGAAGGCGCCTCCAGGAGGGCAGAAGCTGAGGCCGAGGTTGGCGGCATTTCGACAGCTCGTGCAGCGGAACTGTCAGCCGACAAATTCGCCGCCCTTGGGGCCGCGAAGGCAGCAGCGCAAGTGAAGGCGCCCATGCCTGTCAGCAGCGCGGCGAGGGAGTTCGCCCCTATCTGCCCGCCGCTCCAGGAGTCGACGGCCGACGACGCGGGGGTCGCCGCAGCTCTGGGGCCTCGGGGGAGGAGTGAAACCCGTGCGCGGCTGCTTCGGGAGGCTCACCGCCTTCGAGGCGCCGAAGCACAGAGAGGCGCCGCGCCGACTGGCCCGCAGATCACGTGGGCAGCCACAGGCGACAGCGGAGCGCGCCCGAGTGCATCGTCAGCATCGCCGCCCACAGGTGAACGCCCGCAGTCGTGAAGGTTAGCCCCGCGGCCTTCGGGTGCGGCTCGAGATGCTGGTGGTGGCTCTGGGGCCGTCTCGTTTGGGGCTCGCCGGGTGTTTCGAGGGGTCCTGGGCCTTGCTGGGTCTTCTGTCCCTGTGGGTCTTGGGTGCGTTCTCGGGCTGCCTCGTCGCGCCGCGGGGTCGGCTCGTTGAGTGGAGCAGCCGGGTGGCAAGTGTGTGCAGCGGAGGGCTTTTCATTCCCACGTGCTGTTTGTGTTGTGCTTGCTGCGTCGCGTAATTCGATCCAGTGGATGTTGCTTAACAACTGTTCCAGTTTCGATTCCGATTCCCCCTCCCCTCCTCCCACTCTTGCCCCTGCCATACGCATGTCCTTATCACCATCATCAGCATCGCCATCATCATCGCCATCGTCATCATCATCATCCTCATCATCGCCATCGTCATCATCTTAATCCTCGTCACCACCTTCATCACCACCATGATCATCACCAGCATCATCATCATTTTAATCAGCCTCGCTTTCATAATCCTCACCATAATCACCATCACTACCAACATCAGCATCATCAGCATCACGATCATCACCAAGGGAATCACCATCGTCATCACAACCAACGCCATCATCCGCATCATCAGCACCCTCGTCTTCACCCGCACCACCAAAATCATCAATATTCGCATCACCATCACCATCATCATCGGCACCATCATTACCCCCATTAGTATCATCACCAGCAGCAGCATCAGCTTCATCATCTTTGGCATCACCACCACCATCGCCATCACCATCACCATCATCATCACCATCACCGTCACCATTACCACCACCACCAACAACATCATCATCATCAGCATCGTCATCAGCTTCATCATCAACAACAACCGTTATCATCATCATCACCAGGCATCAGGCCCAAGCGGTTGCGCTCGCATGTCGCCACCCCTTTATTTGGAAGAGTCGCTCATACACGTCGCGGTTTTATAGGGAGCTCCACCTACGGCCGAAGTGGTGCACCCGCATGCCGGCACCCTTTCATTTTGGCACACCCTTCACACGCTTCGTGGCCCCAAAGGAGCTCCACCTGAAACCCCAATGGTTGCGCTCGCATGCCGCCCCCTCATTTCGGCACACCCCTCACACGCTTCGTGGCCCCATGGGGAGCTCCACCTATGGCCCTAATGGCTGCGTTCGCATGCCGCCACCTCATTGTGGCAACCCCTCACACGCTTCGTGGTCCCTGAGGCGCCAGTGGCTACACTCGCATGTCGCCCCCCCCCCCCCCCTCATTGTGGCACACCCCGCACACGCTTCGTGGCCCCATACGGAGCTCCACGTAAGGCCCGAATGACTGCGCCCGCATGCCGCCCCTGGCACACCCCATCACACGCTTCGTGGCCCTACATGGAGCTGCACCTAATGCCCCAGTGATTGCGCACGCATTCCGCCACCCGCCCTCATCTTTGCACCCTCGCACACTTCGTAGCCCCAGAGGGAGTTCCACCTAAGGCCCAAGTGGCTGCGCTCGCATGCCGTCGCCCCTTCATTTTGGCACACCCCTCGCACGTTTAATTCGTGGCCCCATAGTGGGCTCCACAGAAGGCCCCATTTGCAGCGTTGGCATGCCGTCACCGCCTCTCACCTTGGCACATCCCTCATACGTGTCGCGGCTCCGTGGGGGGCCCTTCCGAAGATCCCAACGGCGAAGTCCGCATGCCTCCGCCCCACCCAAAGCAGCGCTTCGTGGCCTCATACGGAGCCCACCGAAGGCCCCAGCGGCGACGTTCGCATGCGTCCGCCCCACCTAGTGCAGCGATTCTTCGCCCCGTTGGGAGCTCCACAGAAGGCCACAGTGGCGACATTCACATGCGTCCGCCCCACCCGGTACAGCGTTTCGTGCCCCCGCAGGGAGCTCCATCGACGGCCTCAGTGGCGACGCTCGCATGCGTCCGCCCCACCAGTACAGCGCTTCTTCGCCCCATTGGGAGCTCCACCGAAGGCCACAGTGGCGCAATTCGCGTGCTTCGTGGCCTCTCAGGGAGCTTCATCCACGGCCCCAATGGCGACGTTCGAATGCGTCCGCCCGACTCATGTCGGCGCACCCCTCACACGTTTCGTGGAGTGCGTTGCATTTGGGAGCAGAGGCATTATCGTGTACGCTATTCGGAGTTTGCGTGCTTCCATCCGGCGTCTCATCCCCCTCGCGGTACGCGCAGCTGCATACGGTTGGGTCTTTTGTCAGGCTAATTTTTGGTCCCAGGACATTCCTGCGAATCTGAATCTCGGGTGCGAGTTGTTAAGGCAATCCTGGGAGGCTGCAGAATCGGCGTGCGAAACTTCCCATGCACAGATCGACCTCACTGGACACGGAAGCGCCCCAATTCCCCTGGATAAAGCGGCGGAGGCCGAGCGGCGGCGGATCGAGGATCGAGGATCGGGGAGGATCGAGGATCGAGGATCGAGGAGGCGTAGGAGGAGCAGGAGGAGGATTGAGGATCGAGGATCGAGGAGGAGGAGCAGACGCTGCCCCCCCCCAGAGGCCGAGGCCGAGCGGCGGAGGAGGGTGGCGCTGGCTCTCGAGGCCGCCACGCACCACCTGCTGGCAGCGGAGGACGCGCTGCGGTCCAAGGTGGTACAGGATCGGAGGCCCGAGAGAGGCGACGACGACGACGACGACGACGATGGTGGCTAAGGCGGCGACGACGACGACGACGACGACGACGACGACGACGACGACGAGGACGATCATTGCTAGAACCACGACGGCGGTCCAAGGTCCAGGATCGGAGGCCCGAGGCGGGGTCGACACGTGCTTGCGGCGAACGGGGGGGGGGGAAGCGAGAAGGAGGAGGCCTTCTCGGAGGGCGGTGGGGCTTCCCAACAGGTCTGCTGGCCTGCTGGGAGGTTTTTTGGGGTGCCTTCGTGGGAGGAAGCTTCTCAGAAGGCCAGGGGTCTTCCGAGCCTTCTGAGAAGACCCGCCCCTTCTTTCTTCCCCCCGGGCTCGCCGCCCAACGTGAGCGACGCAGAACAAGCGGGGTCGTCTGCGCCGACATTGGCGCGTAAGCTGCCCACGTAAGGTCTCGCGTGAGCGCCCTCGTCGTCGCCAATGTAGCGTGCCGCGCTGGCGGGACACGTAAGGCACTGCGTAAGCTCGCTATGCTATCTTGCGAAAGACTCGCTTCCGATTTTGCGCGCGCGTGGTGCGCTCCGGAGGTCAGACGAGGAAGAGATTGTCAGAACATTTCGGAGGTTGGCAGGATACCCCAAATACACTTCGGAGGCTGATAAGAACACGTCGGGGGGTGACAGAACACTTCGGAGGAATAGGTATTGATATAACTGACGAGATCAGACGATGCGCGCCGATACCGCTGCCCTTCGCGGAGGTTGATAGAACATCCACCCTGCCGGGTCGATTAGCGAACTGCTCTTCTCCGGCTCTGGAGAGGGCCCTGCGGCCGCAGTTGTTGCGGGCTTGCGCGCGCCTTGTCTAATGCCGGGCCCTTTTCACCAGAGGGCTCTGCTAACGGGGGCTCTGTTTCTGTCCACTCCGGGTGCCGCTGCCCTTCCCCTCGTCGCCACGGCCGGACTCGCCTCGAAGTTCTGGCCAGAGTGCACCCTCAGAGGTGTCCTGGGAGCAGCGGCACCGGTGCCTGTTTGCTCCCCCCCCCGCGCGTGTGAGAGAGAGGGCCGCGGCTCTGGCGCGTCTCGCCATCGGCGGGAGGTCGGCGGAGCGCTGGTGGGAGCTGGCGGCGGGTCTTGGCATCGCTCGGACGTGTAGGTTTTTCCTCGGCCAGGGCCATCGAGGAACATGTTGCTCACCCTGCGAACGAAAAATAGATTCACGAATCCGAGACCAGCTGACCAGCTGCGGGTCTTGGCATCGCTCGGACGTGTACAATTTTTTCTCGGCCCGGACCATCGAGGAGCATGTTGCTCACCTGGCCCCCCCACAAACCTGCTCACGAAGCCGAGAAGTGCGCAGGGAGTGGGCGTCCGAGCGACAGCGGGCGGGGCGGGAGGCAGGGCGGGAGGCAGGGCGGGCGGCACGTCACGGGAGGTGCGATCCGTCGAGGGGCGAAGCGAGGTGCACCTTTCGTGCCCCACAGGGGCCCCCTTCTCGGGCCGAGCGAGAGGGGGGGATGGGGGAAGGGGGGGGTACGAAATCTGCTGCGTGCAGCTGGTTTCGGCCCCGCCGCCGGGCCCACTCCTCGATACATGGGCGCCTCCCGGCGCCGGGAGGCGCCCAGAAAATCAGCTACGTGAGCTGATTCTCACCCCCCCTCGTTGTTATCCCCCCCTTTCGCCCGGCCCGACCTCTGGGGCCCAATCGGGGCACGAGAGGTGCACGTTCCTCGCTGACCCTGGCTTGGGAGCTACTGAGTGGCCTGCCTGGGCTCGTGACGTGGTTTTGGCTGGCATGGGGCAGCGCTGGCCCGGGCCAGCCCACGCTCGCAGACTATTGTTTCTTTGGTCCCCAGCAGGAGTGGGTGCGCAGCGGCACGTTCTTCCACTGGAGCAACCCCTCGCCCATGTTCCTGCTGGTGCTGGAGTGGCGCCGCCGCAGCTGGTGCTGCCGGCACACGGACTGGGTGTTCGGCGGCGAGCCCTCGCTGCAGGAGCGCCTGGAGAGCTGATCGCTGGAGGAGTCATGATCGCGTGCGCGGAATGGTCGCATGCCGCTTATCGGTTTCACCCGCCCATACCAATACTGTGCGTGCGCCGGTCCTCCAGAGGCGACGCGCGCGCAGAGAATTCTTATAATTAGTACAAGCTCCTTGGCGGGTGCTCTCTGGGCAGGCAGTCGCGAAGCGATACATTGCAAGATGGCTATACTAGATGGTCGGGTCGGACGCACGTATCCAAGGAGGACACGTAGTTCTAGCATGTCCTTGCGCGCCCCAGTTTAGCTCCCTCTCTCTGGTTGTAATGTGTCGCGCCAGCGGCGCCGCGAGAGCCATCGCATGCGGTCGCCTCGGCCGCACGAAGAGAGCGGCAGCTGGCCAGAGTGAGCTTTGGCGCACGGCTTCCAGCTGTCGCGGGGGGGGCCAAGAAGATTTTGTTTGTCAGGGTTTGGTTATGGGCCCGCCCGCCTCCCCCACCCGCCTCCCGGATAACTTGACCTTGTCGGTGGCGCAGGTCCGAGGGGCGGGGGGTGCGCAGCACTGGTGCGCGCGGGCATGCGTGAGGCTGCCCAAAGCGAAGAAGGTTAGCTTATCGGCCGTCACCTCCCTCCCACCCACCAGATCACCCGGGCTGTCTCCGAAAAATAAAAGCGATCTCAAGCCCAAGCACGCAGGCCGTTGCTGTCGCGTCGCATGCGACGATCGGCAGGCCGCACAGCAAAGGCCAATCTCGCTTGGGGTTACTCTTGCTCGTAGCCCATCGCCGTGCCCATCGTGCCGAAGGCCCCTGGTCGTGTCGCCGCCCGGGCCTTAGCAGACTCGACTCCGCATTGTAGGCCATCCTGGGCGCCCGCCGCCACTCTGCATGCCGCTGCCTCGCCCGCTGCCTCGCTGCGTCAGGGCTCGGCATGCAGTTCCCCCACTCAATCCAGCGTTCAATGCTGCTGCCGGATGAGCTCGAACTCGGGCCATGTCGGTGACCTTGGATCGCCCGTGTGGGCTTTCGTGCCGGCATCGTGCGCTCAAGAATTGTGTGTGTGTGTGTGTGTGTGTCTGTGTGTCTGTGTGTCTGTGCGTCTGTGCGTGTGCGTGTGCGTGTGCGTGTGCGTGCGCGTGCGCGTGCGCGTGCGCGTGCGCGTGCGCGTGCGCGTGCGCGTGCGCGTGCGCGTGCGCGTGCGCGTGCGTGCGCGTGCGCGCGCGTGCGCGTGCGCGCGCGCGTGTGTGTGTGTGTGTGTGTGTGTGTGTGTCTGTGTGTCTGTGTGTCTGTGTGTCTGTGTGTCTGTGTGTCTGTGTGTGTGCGGTGTGTGTGTGTGTGTGCGTGCGCGCTCGCGTGCGTGTGAGTGCGTTTGTGTTTCCAGCTTCTTGGTGCAGTCCGTGGAAGTGCCCAGTGATAGCACGGTTCAGAGGAGCCGCCCTCTATGCGAGCAGCTGATGCACAGTTACGATTTTCTGGGCGCGCGGACCCGTGCAGTTGCTGCGCAACTTTGTAAATTACGGTCGCAACTGTTCAGGAAATTTTGAAGTGGAAGGTGGCGCTCGACCGTGTGAGTCGTGGACGTCTTGAAGCCGAAGGAGCGTGGCGCCAGGGCGAGAACATGAGCTTAAAGAGAAGCGGCCCTCCGTCCTTGTGCCGGTTTGGGCACTACAAGCGTGAGCGTCACAGAGGAAGGGGAGGCCGTAGGCGAAGTGCTTGGCCCGCCTTGCCTACACGTCTGATGGCGCGGCGGCAATGATTGTCCAAGCAAGAGGAGTGGAGGGAGGAGGAGGAGGAGGAGACGGAGGAGGAGACGAATCAAGGAAGGGACGGGGACGGGGAGAGATGAGGACATGGTGGTGGAGTAGGAGGTGGATAAGCAGAGGAAGGGGGAGGAGAGGAGGAGGGGGGAGGAGGATGAGGAGGAGGATGCAGGGAGGAAGGGAGGGGGGGATGAGGGGGAGGAGGAGGGGAAAGAAATGAGGAGGGGGAGGAGGAGGAGGTGGAGGAGGAGTCGGGGTTGGTGGGTGGGAGGCCTCCTCCGATGCTCTCTTCTCTTGCCGCCGTTCTCTGAAGACGTCGTTCGACATGAGTATTTCAGTCCGCGACGTCTGCGAGCGTCCGACCCCTGATTCGCTGCGATTCGATTCGCTGGCTCGGCTCGATTCGGCAGCACCAGCCAGGGCCAGCCAAAGCTGGGCGCGGCTATCCGATTCTTTGGCGATCCAATGCGTTTCCGATCCGATCCGATTTCGCGATCCGATCCAGCTGAGGCCTGGCAGTTCGGCGCCCAGGATCCAGGATGGATCCAGTGGCCCGGACGCAAAATCATATCGTCAGAGGTCTGGGCCTGGGCATGCGATGTCTTGTATTTTCATCATGCGGTCCCGCGGAGTCCCGATTTTTTTCCCAGGGCAGATTTGCCTTACCCTAAGCCGTTCTCTTGACGGCTTCGGGGCTCAGCCAGGGCCCCCAGAGGCTGAACATCGAGAAACTTAGCGTCTTGTGTTTTCCGTCAGAACGTTGCGTGTCCAGGGGCCCTCTTTTCTTTGCCATGTCGTGGCGGCGATTCGCCGAATCTATATGCTTAGAATTACTGGAGCCATTACATTGTATTCGACAACGTTGTATGTATCAGTTAGATGATATGATAACGTTGTATCTTATATCATGATATGATGCATGGTCTGACCGTGCATCGTATCATGTTGCACGATGTTATATATCATGGCATCCCAAATTAAACTATGTCCCTGTTGCATAACAGATCACAGTATATGGATGTGGCTCTTAGTCTAAAACAGTTTGTTATGCAATGCCATACTAAGTTGGAGCATAGTGTGGTACACACTTGTTTTATACAGTTATATACCTAGATGCCATACGATAACAGCTTACAATAGCATGTACTGTATTATACACGTGTATCAGACGTTATACTAGGCTATACCACTTATTGCTATACCTTAACAGATTGCACATCACATATAATGTTAAAGGATATGGTATGCGATCCCATGATTGCATAGTATGCCATATCCTGCTGCATTGTAATATAGTATATGATATGCTGTGTTAGATTTGCTACATCTTATCGTAATACACGCTATCAAACCGTTCTATGTCTTATAGTAAATGATACATGTTTCAAGCTGTAGCATGTTTTGTTGCATTGTACTTGTTTGACCAGGTTGTAGTATATTGTGTAATTTTAAATTAAAGTGTGTAGTATAGTATTGCAGTGTAATGCGTGGTGTTATAATACAACACAACAATTTTTTATATGTCCGAGTAGACTACAAGTTATGTTACTGCATGTTAGTATATACTAGTATAGTCTATTGCGTTCGCGTGTGTACATGTGTATGTATGTATGTATGTATGTATGTCTGTCTGTCTGTCTGTCTGTATGTATGTATGTATGTATGTATGTATGTATATATATGTATCTATATATACATATATATATATATATATATACATCGGAGTAGGCCGGGGGGGGGTCCAGGCCGCTGCCGTCATCCCCAATGGGCGTCCCCCGGAACCGTTGGGGGTCACAGACCCCCTGGGACTGCCCGGGGCCGCTTCCAAATTGCCCACGACAGGCCACGCGGGCCGTACAGATGGTCAAGGAAGCCTCAAGAGGGCCCCGAAGACGCCCAAGAGCGCCTCAAGAGGGCCCGAGATGGCTTGAAGATGGCCGACGAGGGTCCCACGAAGGCCTTCAAGAGACAAGCATCTGCCATTCCCCACGTAAAACGTACATTTTCAGTATACTCGCTGGCTTCGTCTTCACAGTGCCCCAGACGCCCCCGCGGGGCCCCAACACAGCCCAAGAGAGACCCAAGAGGGCCCCACACGGCCCAAAAGGGTTCTCCTGCGGGGCTCAAGGAACCCCCCGAGACGGCACAAGAAGCGCCAAAGCAGGCCCAGGAGGCCCCCAAGACGCCCTCAGGGAGGCCCATGAGGGCCTCGTTCGAAATCATGTCCCTGGAAGCCTCTCCAGGAACATGATTTCCGGGTTCCGAGGACGCCCAAGAGGCCCACAAGACAGCCTCAGCAAGGCCCAAGAGGGCCCGAGATGGCTTGAAGACGGCCGAAGAGGGTACATTTTCAGCGTACTCGCTTGCTTCGTCTTCACAGTACCCCAGACGCCCCCGAGGAGCCCCAACACAGCCCAAGAAATACCTGAAAGGGCCCAAGACGGCCCAAAAGGGTTCTCCTGTGGGGCTCACGGACCCCCCCGAGACGGCCCAGAAGCGCCAAAGCAGGCCCAGGAGGCCCCCAAGACGCCCTCAGGGAGGCCCATGAGGGCCTCGTTCGAAATCATGTCCCTGGAAGCCTCTCCAGGAACATGATTTCCGGGTTCCGAGGACGCCCAAGAGGCCCACAAGACAGCCTCAGCAAGGCCCAAGAGGGCCCGAGATGGCTTGAAGATGGCCGAAGAGGGTACATTTTCAGCGTACTCGCTTGCTTCGTCTTCACAGTACCCCAGACGCCCCCGAGGAGCCCCAACACAGCCCAAGAAATATTTAAAAGGGCCCAAGACGGCCCGAAAGGGTCGTCCTGTGGAGCTCACGGAACCCCCCGAGACGGTCCAAGAGGCCCCGAAGCCGGCCCAGGAGGCCCCCGAGACGGCCTCCAGGAGGCCCCAGAGAGCCTCGTTCGAAATCATGTTCCTGGAAGCCTCTCTGGGAACATGATTTCCGGGCTCCGAGGACGCCCAAGAGGCCCACAAGACAACCTCAGCGAGGTCCCAGAGGGCCCGAGATGACTTGAAGATGGGCCCAAGAGGGCCTTCAAGAGGCAACAATCCGCCCATTCCCTACGTAAAACGTACATGGTCAGCATGCTCGCTGGCTTCGTCTTCACAGTGCCCCAGACGCCCCCGCGGAGCCCCAAGACAGCCCAAGAGGGCCCAAGACGGCCCAAAAAAGATCGTCCCGTGGGGCTGACGGACCCCCCCGGGACGGCCCAAGAGGCCCCGAAGCCAGCACAGGAGGCCCCCAAGGCGGCCTCAGGGAGGCCCAAGAGGGCCTCGTTCGAAATCATGTTCCCGGAAGTTTCTCCGAGAACATGATTTCCGCGCACCCAGGACGCCCAAGAGGCCCACAAGACAGCCTCAGCGAGGCCCAAGAGGGCCCGAGATGGCTTCAAGATGGCCGAAGAGGGCCCCAAGAGGGCCTTCAAGGCAAAAATCCGCCCGTTCCCGTTGTAAAACGTACGTTTTCAGCATATTCGCTTGCTTCGTCTTCGCAGTGCCCCAGACGCCCCCGAGAAGCCCCGAGACAGCCCAAGAGAGACCAAAGAGGGCCCAAGACGGCCCAAAAGGGTTCTCCTGTGGGGCTGACGGAACCTCCGAAGACGGCCCAAGAGGCCCCGAAGCCGGCCCAGGAGGCCCCAAGACAGCCTCCAGGAGGCCCAACAGGGCCTTGTTCGAAGTCACGTTCCCGGAAGCCTCTCCGGGAATATAATTTCCGGGTTCCCAGAACGCCCAAAGACAGCCCCCAGAGGCCCCAGACACGCCGAAGATGGCCTCAGGACACCCGGGGTCCAGAGCTCCCGAGGCGGCCCGAGCCCGCCCCGAAGCAGGCCACGACAGGTTAAGGGGGTCCCGAGAGGGTCCACGACGGTCCCACGAGGCCCCGAAGACGCCCAAGATGCCCTCAAGACAGCCGACGAGGACTCCAACACGCTCCAGGACGGACTCAAGAGGCTCCCCAAAAGGGCCCTGGAAGGCAAGATTCACTCGCTTTCCGAGTCTTTTGGATTTTGGCGTTATCGCTTTTCCCGCTTTCCAGCGCTCCCTTGACGGCCTCGGAGACCCTTCAGATCGCTCCAAGAAGGCCCATGAGGCCCCGACGAGGGCCCCAAGACGGCCCAGGATGCTCCCCAGACAACCCAAGTGTGCCCCAAGAGCGCGCCAAGAGAAGGCCCAGAGGGGTCCCGAGGCGGCCCGGGCCCGCCCCGAAGCAGGCCACGACAGGCTAATGAAGGTCCCGAGAGGGCCCACGACGGTCCCAAGAGGTTCCGAAGACGCCCAAGCTGCCCTCAAGACGGCCGACGAGGACTCCAACACGCTCCAGGACGGACTCAAAAGGCTCCCCAAGAGGGCCCTGGGAGGCAAGATTCACTAATTTTGCGATTGTGGCACGTCCTGCTGGATCGTGGACGTCGCCTTCTCGCTCCTCCCGCCGGCTGGCGGGCCAGGCGTTTCGTGTCGCGCTCCCCCCAGCGCTGGTGGGTACGCTTCTGGTTCGAATTCATGTTCTGCGTATTCTTCTTCTCCTTCCTCTTGCTTTTGGACCTCGCTGACTACCAGCACAGCTGCGCGACCGACAAGTTTTTCACCATACGGGGAACGCTCTTCCAGCAGCCCCGCGCTACGCCTTCCGGCAATGCCGTTCCACCATCTTCTTCCTGCTGTCGGCGCAGCTGGTGACGCCGACATCGACGGCCGCTCTACCGATGTGCCCTCTTCCTTGAGGTTGCAGCTCATTGTTCGGGCTGCGCTGGGCGCTGGTCCGGACCTGGCGGCGACGCCGCTGCCACCGCCGACGCCGCCGCCGTCGCCCGCGGCGGGACCCAGTCGACAACGCAGCGTCTCATCTGGCCCTTGGGAGCCGTCTCGGTGGTCACGTGGAACTGCCAGGCCCTCTTTGCCGCTGACCCCCTGCGCCACCGCAGGAAAGCACAGCACGTCAACCGACTCATGCGCACGCACGACGTAGGCCTTTGGACGGAAACGCATGGCACACAGGGCAGCTGCGACGTCTGGCGCAATCCGCCCGGCTGCACCTCGTGGTGGTCCCCAGGGCACGTGGCGGGCAGCGCTGGAGTGGGCATCACGGTCAAGAATTCCTTCCTGCGGCAGTTCACCGACTCTCCACGTTGGAAGATTATTCTTCGTGGTCGTGCGGCTGTCTTGCAACTTCGTGGGCCTGGGGGTGCTCTGGACCTGGTGGTGACGTACTTCCACACCGGCGCCGCCATGGCACAGCACGACATCGATGCAGCTGGCCTCCTTCATCTCCATCGCGCGCCTACGGCGGCAGAGCTTCGCGAGGCACTCCGACGCCGACTGGCCCAGCAGATCACCCACCAAGATGCCGCGCTCACTATCCTCGGCGGCGACTTTAACTACGTGGCGGAGGTGGCAGACCGCCGCTGCGCGACGACAGCGGTCGCTACCGGCGGGCGCGACCGAGGCGAGCAGGCTAGCTGGCAACGGCAGCTGGCCCTACCTCATGGCCTTCATGAGCTCCATCAGCCAGACATGTCTTATGCTTCTCCCACCTCTCGCTCCGGGGACGACAGGTTATATTGCAAGCAGGCTGCGACAGAGAGCCTCGACAGGGCGATGACTTGCGTCGCACTCGACTGGTGCCCGAAGCTGTCGCGGCACCGGGCCATCAGCTACCGACGGGAAGTCCCACGGCGCACGCAGGGCGACCACGCCCCGCTCCCCGACCAGGTGATTGAGCACCCAGAGTGGCCAAGACTGGTGGCACTGGCTTGGCAGGATCTCCTAAAAGACGACCCGGGCGGTTCGTCATTGAAGCAGCTCGCCCTCCTGAAGGCCGCGATGCGACGCGCGGCCCGCAGCCTCAATTACACCTTCGGCTCCTCGGCGGACGCGCTCACCCACGAGGACAAGCAGGGCATGACCATGAAGTTCCTCCGATCGTCGGAGCGCGGCTCCGCGACAGGGATCAGCCAGTGCATCCTGCGCTACCCTGTCCCCACGGACCTTGTGGACAACCCCTACGACTTCTCCCTCGGCCATGGCCGCCGGTTGCGACTGGTACGACAGCACTCTGTGGAGTTGGCTCGCTCACGTGCTATCGACGAATTCAGCCAGCTCCACAATGACCTCCACGACCTCACGCCCGACCAGGCAGCACGACGACGTCAACGCAATCATCGCCTACTTACCCGCCTCGCCCCTGGCCGAGGATGCTCCCACTACGCCGTCCGCGACCACGCGGGCCACGTGAGCACAGACCCCTCCCACGTCACCAAAGCCCTCGAGGACCATTGGGCAGGAGTTTTCAGCCGCAAGGACACCGACCGGAGGCTGCGACAGGAGTGGCTCGCGGATGAAGCTGCGCACTTCCGCCCTGCTGACCGGCGACACGTCCCTGGCGGGGTCGCCCCTTTCGAGTGCTTCCAGCAAGCGATTGCTCACACCAAGAAGAGTTCGCCGGGCCCAGATGGCATACCATTCCGGGCCTGGCAGAGGCTGGGAACATTTGCGGCCCGCGCCTTGTACGACGCCTTCCTGTCCATGGTGAGCCCTGGGGGGTTGGACAGCATGGAGATGGATTGGAATGACTTCAGCGAGAGTTCCATGGTTATTCTGCCCAAGAAGCCAACCGCCGCCAACTCGCAGGGCCTAGAGTTCTTCGTGACTTCCAGCACGCGCCCACGATCACCAACGCAGACAACATGATCATCGCCGGCGCCATGCGCTTGTGGATCGAGCCTGCTGTCGCCCCTGGAATTTCCGATTCTCAGTGCGGTTTCTTGCGGGGCCGCTCCATGCTGGCGAACCTCGTTGACATCGACGAGGCCATTCTGCATGTCTCTCTGGAGTACGAAGACGCGGCGGCGATCTTCTTCGACTTCGAGGCCGCGCTCCCGAGCGTGAGCCAGGAGTTCCTCTTAGACGTATTGGTTGCTCGTGGGTGGCCGGATTTGTGCCTTACTCTGGTCAAGGGTCAAGGCGCTGTACCGCAACAGCCAGTGCCAGATTGTCGCCCAGGGCGCCAAGTTGCCCTCTTTCACCCTTGCTCATTGCAGTCATCTCCGACGTCCTGCTACGTCGTCTTCCTCGGTCGGTCCCGCAGTCCATCCAGCGGGCTTACGCTGACGACCTCGCGATGACCCTCGCCCACGGCACCAGGGGCGCCCCCGTCCTCGAGCGCGCCTTCGACGAGTGCGAGCGGCTTGCGGGGCTCCGGCTGCGCCGGGGCAAGACTGTCTGGGCCCCTCTCTCACTGGCTCTGGTGGCGGTGGCCCGGGCGAGCTTACAGGCTGCCGCGCCGACCTGGGGGGAGTTCGCGGTGCGCCGGCGCGCCGCGTACCTCGGCTTCGAGGTGGGGCGAGAGCGAGGGGAACTGTCTTGGGCCAAGCCGCTGGAGAAGTACATCGAACGGGCACGAACGTGGAGAGCAATAGGGGGTGGCATGTTCCTCACCATGCTTGCCTACCGCATTTAGATTTTCCCCGTTCCCTGCTTCCTCATGCAATTGGACGGCCTGCCGTCGAACTGGAACGACCACGAGCAGAAGGCATGCGCGTTGCTATTTCCAGGGCCGCGCAACTGGACATCGCCGGCCGCCCTGTGGGACCTGCGTTCCCTACGGTTTCCAACGCAGCTCCCCGACGCCACCACGGTGGCCCTGGCGGCCAAATACCGAGCTTACCGTTGGGGGGCCAACGCCAGCGGCGGCTTGCGAATCGCGCGCCGGCGTCGCATACTGCACGAGAAGATCGTGGCGTCGGACAAGGTCGTGCAACTGGGCACATGGTCAGGGTGATACGAGGCCAACTTCATCCTGAACCGCCACGCGGCCCAATCCAGCCTCGAGTCCTGCGCTATGGCGGTGGGCCTCTCGGTCGCCCGGCTGGTCCAGGGCTCGTTCACTGAGCCGACACCTCGGTCGCAGTGGCAACGGCGGTGCTGCCAGCTCTTGGCGCGGCCCAGCCAGTGGTGCACCACCCGTGAGCTCTCTCGCCCCCTCTCTCGCCTCCCCTATCCACCTCTTCCCCAGCCGCCGCACGCCGCGGGCGCTGAAGGTGCTTCGCGGTCTTGCACCGTCTGTGTCTCCTAGGGTTTTGGCTTCTCTCTACAGAGAATTGTGCGACAGTTGGACGACAGCTCGCCGCTTTGGGCGGTGGGCCCCATGCCTTTTCGGTTGCGCGCGCGGCGGCGACAGCCTGTTGCATTTCTCGCAGTGCCCGTGCGTTGCGGAGCTGGGCTTCAGGCATTCGCGTTTATCCCGTCCCGCGCCCAGTACGCGGCTGTCGTGTTTTGTAGCTTTGGAACCGGCATTTTGTGAGAGCACGGCTTCGGTCTTAGCGCGCCGAGCCCTGGCAGCATATTGTACATACGCTGCTTCGTGTGCCGCCGGGCATAGCGCCACCGCGGACGCGGCGGGCGCTTGGTGGCAGCATGGTCGAGAGGCCTGCCACTAGCTGCAATTGTCTCGGAATCATGGCGGGCATAGCTTGGTCGCCCTCGCTGTGCTGGTTTGTCAGTCCCCCTCTGTTTCCTTCCGTTCTTGTTTCTCCTTCCCCCCTCCCCCCCCCGCGGGCGGGGGCCAAAACATGGAAGGGGGAAATTCCGTACAAAATAGTGGTTTTGTGCGGAATTTACCCCTCCCCTGTTTTTGGGCTTGCTCCCGGAGGTCTCCGCTTCTGCTTTGCTCGGTCGTAATTCGGAGCGCCGCTCGCTTAATCTTATTAGTTGTATTTGATACCCCGGGTTGTCCTGCCCGCCTCGCTATGATACAAATCCGGGGCATTTCTGTATCATTGTTGTCCGTTGACGCCTGTCTCTCTCCTTGTTTTCTCTCGCTTCGCTTGCGCTGCAGTGGATATCTGGGCGCCCAGACTGCCGAGCAGTCGGGCGATGACCTCTGCGGTGTCTAAGCCTGCCCCACCGCCCAGCGTTCCAATCCCAGGGTGCGCGCGATGGCTCGCCTATTGCAGGTTGGCTTGAACGCTGCTCCTGGCGTTTGGCTGGACTCTCTCGCCCGTTTCCTCCCCTCCTCTTCCTCCTCCTCCTCCTCCCCTTCCTCTCTTCCGCCGTTCTGACAGTTTGCTGGTGCTTCCTGTCGGCACCAATGGGGAGGGCGGACAAATCGTGCCCCCCGGTGCTAAAGGCGATTCATTTGTTGTGCCCAGTGCCAGTCGCTGTTCAGCTTCAGCTTGCTGGCCAGGCTGGCGTGCTCATTGTTCGGGTGCCTGGTCAAGGAAAGCCTCCCAGAGGGCCGCGGATTTCCATCTTTCTTGCCCCTGGACGGGCCTCTTCTCTTTTCGTCTCGCGTTTTGCCCGCTGTTCACAAAAAAACAATTCATTTTGCGATGGTTTTTGAAGGATTTCGGCATTCTCGCTCTCCCCGCTTCCCAGCGCTCCCTCACGGCCTCGCTCAGAGGCCCTTCAGATCGCTCCAAGACGGGCCACGAGGCCCCGAAGAGGGCCCCAAGACGGCCCACGTGGCTCCCCATATAACCCAACTGTGCCCCAAGAGCTCCCCAAGAGAGGGCCCAGAGGGGGACCTCCAACCAATATGTTTAGGTCTCTGGCCCCAGAGGCCGCCTGTAGGCCCCCGGAGGCCACCAAGAGGTTCCCACGAAACCCCGTGGGGCGCCCAAGAGGCCCCCAGGAAGCCCCGAGAGACCCTCAAGGGGCTCCCAGGGAACGCCCAAGAGGCCCCCCAACACATCCCAAGACATCATGTCCCCAGAAAACCTTCCGGGGACATGGTGCATCATGGGCCCGAGAGTCCCCGGAGGCCCCCAGGGGGCCCCCAAGGGGCCCCCAGGGAACGCCCAAGAGACCCCCCAACACACCCCAACAAACCATATCCCCAGAAAGCCTTCCGGGGACATGGTTCATCATGGGCCCGCGATTCCCCGGAGGCTTCGAGGTACCATCATGCTACAGGAAAGCTGTCTGGCAAGTTGATTGGGAACATGACTGATCGCCTTCTCGCGGCCCTCCGCAGATCGTTTCGCACAAAGTTGCCCCAAGTGCCCTCTTGAACCGACGACGACGAAACGACGAAGACGACGACGACGACGACGACGACGACGACGACGACGACGACGACGACGACGACGACGACGACGACGACGACGACGACGACGGCGCGCCCCAATAGGCGACGACGACATTACGACGACGGCGACGACGGCACGCCCCAACAGGCTCCCCAAGACGCCCCCAAACCCATGCTCCCAGAAGACCTTCTGGGAACCCGATTCATACGGCTTCCGCCCCCCTACACAACGATTTTCCTCGAAGTCCTTTCGGAATGCAGATTGGCATGCGTGTACTGTGGTCCACTACTTCAGCGAAGCAGTGAGTTCGTCAAGGCCTGGGGCCTGCTAGAACCTGAGCGCGCGCGAAGCGCGCGCGATGGTTCTAGTGTGTGTGTGTATATATATATATATATATATCTATCTATCCCGGGGGACGAGGTCCCCCGGCCGAGCCCAAGGACCTCGGGGGCGCATGGGGGTGCAGGGCCCCCGGGGCCGCTCGGAAGGGTTCCCGTTCGGCTCCAGAGACCGCCAGGGCGGGCTCCAGCCCAGCCAAGACAGCCCGCGAGCGCTCCAACACGCGCCAGCATGGCTTCCAGACGAGCCCAGCGGCCACCAACACGTCCCAAGCGGCCTCCAAGACGCCTCCCAAGAGAGCCCCAAGAGGCAAAAAACGTTGTTTTTTTTTTCATTGGTTTTTTTCAATGTTGTTTGTTTTCTCGCTTTTCCTGCTTTCCGACGCTCCAAGACGGCCCAAGAGGCCCCCGAGAGAGCCCCAGGACGGCCCAAGAGGCCCCTAAGCCGGCCCCAAGACGGCCCAAGAAACCCCAAAAGGCGTCCCGAGACGGCCCAAGAAGCCCCCAGGACGGCCCAGGAGCCGCCCAAGACAGCTCCAGGAGGGCCCCGCCATGGCCTGAAGACTGCCTAAGCGAGCCCAGCGGACCTCCAACACGCGCCAGCATGGCCTCCAAACGAGGCCAGAAGCCACCAACACGCCCCAAGCGGCCTCCAAGAGGCCTCCCAAGGAGCCCCAAGAGGCCACAAACGTTGATGTTTCATTGTTTTTTTCTATTTGTTTTGCCTTCTCGTTTTTTCTGTTTTCCGACGCTGCCAGACGGCCCAAGAGGCACCCAAGACAGCCCCAGGACGGCCCCAGAGGCCCCTGAGCCGGCCCCAAGACAGCCCAAGAGGCCCCCAAAAGCGTCCCAAGATGGCCCAAGTGAGCCCCAAGACAACCAAGGAGCCGCTCAAGACAGCCCCAGGAGGGCCCCGACATGGCCTGACGACTGCCTAAAAGGCCAGCGAGCCTCCAACACGCGCCAGCATGGCCTCCAGACGAGCCCACAGGCCACCAACACGCCCCAAGCGGCCTCCAAGAGGCCTCCCCAGAGAACCCCAAGAGGCCACAAACGCTGATTTGTGATTGGTTTTTTCGATGTGTTTCGCGTTCTTGCTTTTTTTGCTTTCCGACGCTCCAAGACGGCCCAAGAGGCCCCCAAGAGAGCCCCAGGACGGCCCAAGAGACCCTTAAGCCGGGCCCAAGACGGCCCAAGACGCCCCCAAAGGCGTCCCAAGACGGTCCAAGAGCGCCCCAGGACGGCGCAGGAGTCGCCCAAGACGGCCCCAGGAGGGCCCCGACATGGCCTCAAGATTGCCTAAGCGAGCCCAGCGGACCCCAAGAGGGCCCCACGAGGCCGCAAGAAGCCCCCCGAGGCCACCCAAGCGCCCCCCAAAAGGCTCCCCGGAGGCTCCCAAGAGGCCCAACAACTCCTCCCAATACGCCCCAGAGACTTCCAGTATGCCTCCAAAAACTGACCCCGAGAGGGTCATGCGAGGCCCCAAGACAGCCCAATGATGGCCACGCGAGAGCCACACCATACATTATGATGATGAGGAGGCGTAAGTAATGGTGGCGAGGGATGCTGATGACAAGGATGGAAGGGGAGCGAAGGATGAGGAGGACTGGGGAGTGACTCGAGGTGAGGAAGGACGAGAACGAGGTGTAGGAAGAGAAGGAGCGGCAGATTGAAGAGAGCGGGGAGGACATGGAGGAGGCTGATGATGATGAGGAGGAGGAGGAGGACGAGGAGGAGAGGAGGACGGGGAGCAGTGACGTAACCAGCCCTTAACATTTACGCTCCCAAGAGCGAAGGGTGCCATGAGCCGTCTCGGGCAAGTTCCTTCAGCGCTCTTTCCGTTTCCGTGCACAACCATTGGCCCATCCATGGAGCCATGACGGGGCCCAGGTCAGCGCCGAAGCTGTTCCCGGAGCTTCCAACAAGGTCTCCGATTTGCACTTCCGCGTCCTGCTCCACCGACCCCGTACCCCATATCGGCTGAAGACATGATGCTGCTGCCTCCGCAGTAGCATTCAGTATTCTCCTGCTTGCTTTAACGGCATTGCAGGCTGCCATCCATATCGCGGGTCGAGCCGCCGCTCCCTGCACCTCCGCATTCGTGGTCATGGCTCCAGCTGTTACTGCGAGGCCGCGACACACGTGTCATAAGTATCCAATTTGCAGTGGACTCCAAGCTCAGATCCCGGCCGAAGGCACCAACAAACGAGAACGTCAAAGATTTTGCAAGCGGTGCCTTTCGGCAGATGCACGGTGTGCCCACCCCCAGTGCGAGGCCCCTGTAGCTCCACCCTTCCGACGGCCAAAAACACATGTCACGCCTACTTTCTGCACAACGCACTATTCCGACCCATGCCACAACACCACGCGCGAGTGGAACTTGTGTAGGAACGCCCGCGTCGGCTGCCGCCTTCTGGCAACCAACAAATCATCTGGCCCGTGCTTTCCGTGCTCTGAAGGCTCCCTGCCCTGTCGCTTCGCGGTGCTGGGGTGTCCTTCCCACGTCCGGCAAAAGGTCAAAAATGCATCAGGCCGGCTTCCGCAATGCGTTAACCATCACAACATCCATTCTTGCCCCTACAACCCTGGTCGGCAAGTCGCCTGCGCATCGCCTGGCTGCCAGGAGGAACGGAGCGATGCAGCCCACAGTACTTGCGTTCCATGCCAAGCCGGACGTCGACCGTGCACAGTGTGCTTCTCGCGCCGAGGAGCGCCCGGAACTCCAGATCTGTGCGCTCACTGTGGCGGAGCCAGCCCAGCCGCCAGCCCTTCTCTAGCCGCTCCAGCGCAGTCTTCGACGGCGCTTGCATCTACGCCCTCGCGATGTAGCGCTCCGAAGTGCGGGGCGCCAGCGGCGCAAGAAAGCACATCTCGAACGGGCGCGCAATGCCCCATGTGCATCTTCCAGCCGACGACGCGCCCCAGAGGGCCCCAATACAGCCCCAGAGAGCTCCAGGACGGCCCACGAAGGGCCCAAGACGACCGCAAATGTGGGCCCCGGGGCCCTCGGGGAGCCCCGGGGCCTCACAGAAGGCCGCCAGAAGGCGCCAAGGAGGCCCCAAGAGGCTCCAGAACAGACCCGGGACGCCCGAAGGTCGCTCCCAGACGCCCAACATGGCCTTCAAGGTGGCTTCAGAAGCCCCCAAGACACCCCAAGCGACCCCCAATAGGGCCCCAAAGAGAGCCCCAAGGGGCCAAAATAGCCCCATTCTCTTTGTAAAACGTATATTTTCAACATATTGTTTGTTTTCGCTGCCGGTCCGTGCTTGACGACCTCAGAAGCTCCCGAGACCGCCCCAATACGGCCCAGGACGCGCTCCAGAGGGCCCCAATACAGCAGGGGGGGGATTTTCGGAGGGGGGGGGGACACCCCTGGGTTCTGGAGGAAAAGGTTAACAATTTTCCGCAGTAAAGCGGCGGTGGATCACGCTCTCTCGTATATGCACATGTATATGTATATGCGTATGTACATGTATATGTAAATGTATATGTATTTGCATATGCATGTTCATATGTATGTTTGTGTATATATATATATGTATATGTACATGTATATGCACGTGTATGTGTACACGTATATGTGTATGTACGTGGTGATGTAAATGTATGTGTGTATGTATATGTATATATACATGTATATGTACATGCAATGCACGTGAATATGTATATACATATATATGTGCAAACTGTTGTGTATAGGTGCATCTGTACATAGTCATATGCATTTGCATAGGCATGATTTTATTTTCAAATATAGATGCATGCACACGCGTATGCATAATTATATGTATTTGTGTATGTAGATGTATGGGTTTAGGTATGCGTATGTGCATATGCTTATTGTTATGTATATGTGTATGTATGCGTATGTGTATACGTAGATGTATATACATTTCTATATGTATTTACATATGGGCATGTACATGTATTTGCATACGTATATGTATATGTATATGTGGATGTAGATGTAAATGCATTTGTACATCTATATTTACATATATGGCATATGTAGATGTAGATGTAGATGTCGATGCATATGGAAATGTATATGTATTTGCAGACGTATATGTATATGTCGATGTGTATATATATATATATATATACATAAATAGAGAGAGAGAGAGAGAGAGAGAGAGAGAGAGAGAGAGAGAGAGAGAGAGAAAGAGAGAGAGAGAGATGTAGATATCCCCGTGCACGAGGCCCGGGCGACCGGGGCCGCGACCACGACAGGGCATGGGAGGACCAGGGTTCCCCAGTCCGCTCCCAGAGCACCCCGGAGCGGCCCTGGAGCTCCCAGACTATCCCAGAGAGCTCCCAGAAGCCCTCGGGGACTTCGACAAGCCCTTCCAAGACAGCCCAGATAGCCTTAACGTGGTCCAGGATGGGTTCGAGACCGCAAATACACAGCCCAAGAGGCCTCCAAGAGGCCTCAAGAGAGCTCCGAGAAGCATCCCGAGAGCCCGAAGAGGCTCAAATCCTTGATTTCCGTTGGTTTTTGAAATGTTTTTCGGTGTCTCGAGTTTTCGACCTCCCGGCGCTCTACGACAGCCGACGACGCCCCCAAACCGCCGAAAAGACCTCCAACAGAGCACCAAGATTGCCCAAGGGAGCCCGAAAATTGCGTGGGACGAGCCTCAGACGGCCCAATAGAGCCCCAGGACAGGCCCATGCTGGGCCCCACAGCGGGAGCGGGAGGCCCCAAGGCGGCCCTGATGGCCCGAACGTGGCCCCAGATGGGCCCAACACGGCCAATACACAGCCCAAGAGCCCTCCGAAATGTATGTATGTATGTGCATGTATGTATGCATGCATGTATGTATGTATGTATGGATGTATGTATGTATATATGTATGTATGTATGTATGTATGTATGTATGTATGTATGTATGTATGTATATATGAATATCTATATACATGCACATTTTTACATACATATACACATATATGTACACGCATATATATATATATATGTGTGTGTGTGTGTGCTGTGTTAGTTTATGTACGCATAATGTATAGTGTATATATATGTATGTATGTATATACATATACATATACATATATATATACATATATATATACATATATATAGATATATCTATATATATGTATATATACACATATACGTATAATGGGTAGGGGGTCCCGGGCCCTCCGAAGTGCACTGATTATTCGTCTGACCGTTTCGGGCCCAGCGGGGGGCGCCAAAAAACGTCAAAAGGGGCCGAGAGACGTCCAAGAGGGCGCCTTGATGGCCCACGACCGGTCCGAGAGAGCCCAAGACCGCACAAGAGCGTTCCAAAATTGGTCCAACATGGCTTTGAAGACAGCCCAAGAGAGCTTCAAGATGGCCACGATGCCCGCAAAAGTGCTCCCACGAGGCACTCAGGAGGCGAAGCAAGTAGGTTTCCTCAATGGTTTTTGAAGGTTGTTCGTGTTCTCGCTGTTTCGTGCTTCCAACGGTTCAAGACAGCCCATGAGGCCCCAGAAACCAGCTCAAGACGGCCCAAGAGGCACCCAAAGAGGGCGCCACGACAGCGCAATAGAGAGAGCCCCCAAGATGGCCCAAAAAGTGCCCCAAGGCGGCCCTAGAGGCGCCCAAGATCGCCTCAAGAGGGCCCCAAGAGGGGCTCAAGAGGGGGAACACGAACCGACAATTCGAGCCTTCCGCCCCAGTAGGCCTCCAGGAGGCCCCAAGAGACCCCAAGAGAGCCCAAGAGGCCCCTAGAGGCCTCCTAGAGGCTCCACGAGGCCCCACAGGAGCCACCAAAGACGCCCCACGAGCATCCGTAGCCATTTTGGCTCAAGGTGGATCTGACTGCAGCGCGCAAGCGCTCATCATAGTTGCCCATCACCATGCGGACCCCGCGACCAGACCCCTGGGGCCCGAGGCTGCCCACTTTTCCCAAACTCCCCCCTCCCCCCGCGGTGCCCACTGTGTCCCTCGGGGTCCTTCGGGGGGCTTTCGGAGGGCCCGAAGGCGCTCCCCAGACGGTACAGGAGGCTTCCGAGACGGTCCAAGAGTTCGTCAAGACGCCCATGATGGCTTCAAGACGGCCCGAGAGGCCCCCCAAGCGCTTGAAGAGGGCTTCAAGAGGACACTTATGAGGGCCGCAAGGAACACACATCGCCCTAATTCCTTTGGGAAGCGTCTATGTTGGGCACATGCGCTTTGTATTAATAGCGTCCACGACGGCCTCAGAGAACCCCAAGAGCGCCGCAAGACATCCCAACAGGGCCTCCAAGACGGTCCAAGAAGCTCCCAGGATCGCCCCAAAACGTCCCACAGAGCCCTCCAAGACGACCTCCGTAGGCGCCTGTGGATCCCAGAGCGCTCTGAGACAGTCCAAGAGGCCCACAAGACACCTCACTCTGCACCCCTCCCCGCTCCTCCCAGATTCCTCCCCATCCCTCCCCGCTCCAGGCAAGTGTGCGCGAGGCGGTTGTATCTCTGGCCGCGAGATCCTGCCAGTGTATACCTACATGTACGACCACCCTTCGGGTGATAAAGAGGTTGTGCGTGTGGTGGTGGGGGTGAGGAAGGGGAACCAACTGGAGCTACAACATAGCATTGCATCGCATAGCAGAGCATAGCATAGCATCGCATAGCATCGCACAACACAGCATAGACGAGCATCGCGTAGCATAGCATAGCATAGCATCGCATAGCATGTCATAGCATCGCATCGCATCGCGTCGCATATCCTAGCAGATCATCGCATGGCACAGTATGGCGTAGCATAGCATAGCATAGCATCGCATCGCACAGCATAGTATCGCATCGCATCACACCGCATAGCTTAGCCTCGCATTGATAACATAGCGTACTATGCGGGCCGAACCGTACACTGGCCGAAAGTCCGTCCAAACGGCGCTCTCGCCTCGGCGCGGGCAGCACACCGCCAGCGTCACCTGCACGCCGTGGCCAGCTTAAGTTTAAGAGCGAATCGTGAGGATGTCTCAGCAGAAACCGGCTTTCTTGGTTCAGATGGGCGGGCTGGACGACATGGGCGAATCAAACGCACGTTCGGGCCTGCGGCGGCCGCCCGGGACGGTCAGGGCACCCACAAGGCGCGCGCTCGCCGTCGACGGCGGGGCGCGGCTGCGGGAGAGCAGCCCGAGGCGAGGAGGCCCTCCCCCCACGAGCGATGCCCTGGCAGATTGGGCCAGTTTGATTGCCGCCAGTTTCCGTCGAACGCGTGCGGATCAAGGGTGCGACGGTGATAACGGATCATTGTGCAGGCAGTTGCACGTCTCGTGGAATATGTTGCGGCGTTTATTTCCGTGTTTTGCGTCGTGAATTTTTGTTATCCGTGTCGCGCCTCCGTCTACTCACTCCCTCCTCCTCCTCCTCCCTCCTTTTCCATATCACGATCAGAATTATCGCGATGTGACAGGCCTCGCACTTGGGCAACACAAGGGGGTGCCGCCAGGGGATAATTAGGACACTTACCGGTTCGTGCCCAGATTGTGGGGATGTCTCCAGCGGTTCGCTTGTTTCACGGATGTAGGCGCGTCTTTTTCAGGGCCGCGTGGTGTTCGCGATGTCGCAACAAACGTTGCTGGGCGCCACAATGGGGAGCGACCACGGGGTGGGACATTTGCCCACTTGCGGTCAGCATTCGGGGATATCTCACGCGAGACGTTGGCTTTTTGAGGTGGGTGTACTTTTTTTCAGGGCCGCCACGAAGGAAGCGAATACTCGGATCAGTCCCGGCAGTCGCCGCGGTACTGGGAAGACCGTCGGATCGATCATTTCGTTGTCGATTTTTTTTGGCGCGTACCGTTCAAACCTTCAGGGTGGCCCAGTGTTGGCAAATTTTGCGCGGTGGTTGCACGACGAAGGTGGGCGCACCGTAGAACCCTTCACGACAGCCCATCGTTGTAAAGATTTTCGTCGCGGGGCCTTGGACGCTCTGGGTCGTCTAGGCCTTGGATAGGCGTAGAGTGCGTGAGGGGTGTGCCGAAATCGGGCCCATTGAGCCGTCTTGAGAGGTACGTAGCTGTTTCTTATGTCTTGTTTCGCCGATCGGCGCGGGCCCCCGCTCCCTCCTCCCCAAAGACCAGATCTTGGCTGCTTAAAGCGGTTGCTTCAACCGGGTTGATTAAGCACTGGGGCCCGCCCCCCCTCCTCCCCCCGGTGGACACACGAGCTGCTGCTGTACGTGTGTGAGTTGTTTTCTCGAGGCCCCCCCCTGGGAATGAAACAAAGGGTATGTAGGCAGCTGAAGTGGGATCATGCGGAATCCTATTTCGACCTGCGGCCGTCTGTATGTTTCATGGTTGCACGCCGAGTGGAACACGTCCACCGCGTCGACAACGAACATACGTTTTCGCGTTGCATGCCGAGTGGAATTCGTCCACCGCGCCCGCAACAGCTCCTCTGCCGCGTGGAATGTGATTCCATTGGTCCGCCAAAAAGGGTGTGGAAAGGAAAGGGGTTGAGAGGGTTTGCTGAGAGGAGAATGCAGGATTAAGGTCGACTGGGGCTCATGGCGTGCATCCGTGGGGGCATAGAGGGATGGTGCGGCTTGCTGATTGATCATGATTGATAGAAGTCTTTCTGCTCTCCGGTGCTGCGAACCCCAGACCGTCGCCGCATCTTGCTAGAACCAAAGCGCGCGCGCAGCGCGCGCGCGTGGTTCTAGTATATATATATATATATATATATATATATATATATCCCGGGGGAGCAGGCCCGGGGCCTTAAAACAGCTGCCACGACCCTCCATGGGAGGACCGGGGCTCATTTTCCGTTTGTTTTACCGGGTTTCCGCGTCCTGGGCCTCGGAGGCCGCCGCCTCCGACCCCCCATGGGAGGACGGGGCGGCCGGGGACCAAAATAGTCCAGGAGGACCTCCAGAGGCTCCCAAGACGGCCCAAGCGGGCCCCGAGTCGCTGAAAAGACCGCTCCAGGACGCCCAAGATAGGCCCAAGACGGCCCGAGAGGCCCCCCAAGGCACTCCACGACGCTTCAAGACGCCTCTCCAGAGCGCTTCAAGAGGCCGACATCGTTTTCGAACGATTTTGCCCTTCCAGCATTTTCCGGCTGTCCGACGTTCCAAGACGGCTCATAGGCCCCCAAGAGCGCCCCAAGACGGCCCAAGAGGGCCCCAAGACGGCCCCAGAGTCGCCCAAGACAGCCCAACAGAGCCCCAAGACGACCCCGAGATGCGCCCAAGAGGGGGGCCACGACTCCAAAATTCGACCCTCCCGCTTGAAGAGTGCCCCAGGAGGCCCCAAGGAGCCCCCGAGAGGCCCCAGGAGGCCCCCAAGAGGCACCCAGGAGGCCCAAACGAAACCTAAAGAGGCCACAAAACAGCCCCGAGGAGGCCCCACAACGGTCCCAAAACGGCTACCGAGAAGCTGCGAAATTGCCTTCACGACGTCCCCGACAGGCCACGACGCGATCCAAACCAACACCCATGAGGCCTCTGACCCACCACCCAGGGCACGGTGGCGGGAGCAGTGACAACACTTGTGCACAGCATGTTCCGGCGGGAGCCTTCCGGAACACGCTGCAGGAGGAGGAGGAGGAGGAAGATCAGGAGTAGAGAGAGCTGGAGTGGGAGGAGGAGGAGGAGGAGGGGACGAGGAGGAAGAGGCCTCCAAGACAGCTCCAAGATAGCCGAAGAGGCTTCCAAGAGGGCCCTGGGCGGCCCACGAGGGCCCCAAGGCGGTGCCTGAGGCGCCCAAGACGGCCCAAGACAGCCCCAAGAGAGGCCCAAGAAGGGAAACACGAACCGAGAATCCGAACGTTCTACCCCGAGAGGTTCTCGGGAAGTCCCAAGAGGCCCCCAATCGGATCCAAGAGGCCCCCAAGAAGCTCCCAAGAGGGCCGACGAGGTTCCAAGAGATCTCCCAAGGTGGCCCCAAGAGGCACAACTCATTGTTTTACGATTGGGTTCTGACGGGTTTAAATGTTTCTGCCTTTTGGCATCCCGATGCTCCAAGACGGCCCAAGAGGCTTCCAATACCGCTCCCATATAGAGGAAGAGGCCTCCAAGAGGGCCCCAAGACGGCCCGCGAGGGCCCCAGGACGGTGCTTGAGGCGCCCAAGACGGCCCGAGAGGGCCCCAAGAGCCCCAAGAGAGGCCCAAGAAGGGGAACGCGACCCAACAGCAGAGCGTTCCCCCCAAAAGGCCCACAGGAGGCCGCAAGAGGCCCCAAAGTGGTCCGACGAGAACCCCAAAAGCTTCCCGAGGGCCTAAAAGGCCCCTAGGAGACGTCCAAGAGGCTTTAAAATAGCCCAAGAGTGCCCTGCCCTCGATGCTTCAAAACTGCTTCCAGGAGGCCCCCGGAGGCTTCCGGATTGCCTCAATCTGGCCGCAGGTGGCCTCAAGTCGGGCCTCCACGCAGCCAAGACGGCCAATGATGGCTTCAAATTGCAGAACCGATGCCCCCAAGGGACCCTCAGACGCCCCCCCAAGAAGCACCCAAGAGGTGCCTTCAACAGCCAGTTGACGAAGCATGCGGAACACCCCAGAAGCTCCTCAGATGCCGTCGCGCGCCTGTGCTTGATAGTGTTGTCCAAGATCGTCCAGCGCCCCCCCGGCTTGGGCTAGAACCTGAGCGCACGCTCAGGGGTTGCTTGAACAGTACGCCCGGGCCCGGGCATACTGTCCAGAGTCCTGAATGGATGAGCATCTAACCCAAATCCACAATTCCCGGATTCCTTGCGGCCTTCGGAGACTCCGCGAAAACGTTCAGAAGCTGGGAGGCGCGGTACCCGCCAGATGTCAGGGGATATGTAGGACCCCCGAGTAGGAGTTCCACTTTGATGAAAAAAAGGAATTCTTGGAATTCCCTCTCTTGTTTTCCAAACCAAATCCTCGATCTTTGAGGGCTGGAAGCGGGACAACGTGAGAAGGCGAAAAACATAAGAAAAACTATCCCAGTGCGACCCTACCTAGGAGTTGGAGGATCTAGGAAAGCAACATCTATATGAAGCTAAGCTACGCTAAGATGAAGCTAAGCTAAGATGAAATAAGCTAATTTAAGATGAGATAAGCAACGCTAAGTTAAGCTAACGTCACTGGGGGAACCGCGGAGCGGATGCCGGGGGAACCGCCCGGGGCGAGGACCACTGCCCGGCCCTTCAAGCATAGCGAGTCAGAACCCTTCTAGGCAGAGCCTAGGTAGGGAACCATGGGAAATCAACGATTTGACCCTCTTTGGGCTCTCTCGGGACGGCCCTCGCAGCTCTCTTGGGCTTTTCTTGGAGCCTCGTCGGGGTCTCTATGGGGGGTGTGTTGGGGACCTCTGGGGGGTCCCCGAGGCCTCTCGGAGGTCTCTGGAAGCCTCCTGCTCCCGCTCTTGGGCCCATCTTGGGCCTGTTCTGGGGTGGTCTGGGGCTGTGCTGGGCGCCTCTTCGGCAGTCTTGGAGCCTTCTTGGCCCGTCTTGGGGCCGTCCTGAGGGTATCTTGGGTGGTCTTGGGGCGGTCTTGGGAGGCTCTTCGGCGCTCTTGGATTGTTGGAAGCTCGAAAACGCGAGAAGCCAAAAACATTGAAAAGGCCATTGAACATATACGACTTTGGCCTCTTCGGGCCGTACCGTGATACCTATCAGACTTCTTGGGGTCTCTTGGAGGCCACCTGGGAGCCTCGAGAGCCGTCGGAAGGCTGACTTGGGCTGCTCGGGAGCGTCTTGGGCCATCCTTTCGCATTCTGGGGGCTCCTGGGGGGCGTCTTGGGCCCTCCTGAAGCGCTGTGGAGGCTGCCCGGAAAGGCTGGGGGAGCGGTGCCGGGAGCGTCCCCGAGATGTGGCCATATCTTTTCAGCGCGTTCCGGGAGCATCTTCCCGGAACGCGATCGTGGCAGGGCGCCCACGTCCGAGGACGTTGGCATGGGAAACCGCAGCGCGTGATCATTCCAGCGCGTTCCGGCGAAGACCGTCCGGAACGCTTTTGGGCAAGCGCTGGGTTTGGAGAAGGCGAGTGGGAACCGTTCAGGCAGTTTGGGATGCTCGGGGCAAGAGGCGGCAGCCATCCTCATACGACATGCAGTCTTCCTGGAATCCGCCAGAACGCCTGGAATGATCACGCGCTGCGGTTTCCCATGCCAACGTCCTCGGACGTGGGCGCCCTGCCACGATCGCGTTCCGGGAAGATGATCCCGGAACGCGCTGAAAAGATATGGCCACATCTCGGGGACGCTCCCGGCACCGCTCCCCCAGCCTTTCCGGGCAGCCTCCACAGCGCTTCAGGAGGGCCCAAGACGCCCCCCAGGAGCCCCCAGAATGCGAAAGGATGGCCCAAGACGCTCCCGAGCAGCCCAAGTCAGCCTTCCGACGGCTCTCGAGGCTCCCAGGAGGCCTCCAAGAGACCCCAAGAAGTCTGATAGGTATCACGGTACGGCCCGAAGATGCCAAAGTCGTATATGTTCAATGGCCTTTTCAATGTTTTTGGCTTCTCGCGTTTTCGAGCTTCCAACAATCCAAGAGCGCCGAAGAGCCTCCCAAGACCGCCCCAAGACCACCCAAGAGACCCTCAGGACGGCCCCAAGACGGACCAAGAAGGCTCAGACCATTCGACATTGCAGTCGCCAGCGTCTGCGCTAGAACCTAAGCGCGCGCGAAGCGCGCGCGCGTGGTTCTAGTATCTCCCTCTCTCTCTATATATAGATATATAAATATGTATACGCCCCCAGGGCCCCGACCCCCACCTCCGGGATATCTCTGGACAGTCCCCGGAACCGCCCTCCCGGGGTTCCCCGCTGCAGGAAGACCTCGGGACGGCCCAGGACGCCATCAAGACAGCCCAAGAGTGCCCCAAGCGTCCCAAGACGGCTCTCCGGACGCCCCCAAGACAGCTCAAGACGGCTTTCCGACTGCCCTCGAGGCCGCTCAGAGCGCCCAAGGCAGCCCATGGACGGCTTTCCGACGGCCCTCGAGGCCCCCCAGAGCGCCCAAGAATTTGCCCAGTGGCTCCCAAGAGGCCCCCAACACCGCCGACGCCTAACGCAGGCAACTGAGCAAGGCACGCAGACCCCGAGCGTGGCCCTGACTCGTGGGTCGGCTGATTTCTTGCACGCGTTTTATATCTTTCCGCGGCAGGTGGTTCCGCCACGCGGGGGGCCGACCCTCCTGTTACGCAACGCGTGGCTACAGCGCAGCATTTAGGTATTGTCTGTGGTACCCATTTGTAAAAAGTAGACGACCTACCTCTCAGTGATCGGAGTGAGCACCATGAGGGGGTGGAGGTTGAGGAGCCATCACACTCGGCGAAGGCATCGATTGACATGGTTTTGCTTCTTCATGTGTTCCAAGACCAGGTGGCTACAGGTTGGTTTGTTTGTGCGCTCAAAGAACCAGTTTGCGGGGAGGAAGAGGGTGAAACAGCTACCTGTTCCGATGAGATCCTCCGCCCATTCGGGCGGAACCAACTCCTTGGTTGTTGCAGAACTCACGGCGCGCGTCAATTACAATCAGCATTGTTCAGAGGTGGGAGGCATGCTGTCTTGTCGTTTCTGCGGCAGTGCGGTGCAAGTCGAACATGTTCCTCACTGTGGCGGTCGGAGGATGCCAGGGATAATAGGAGAGTGTCAGTGATAAGGACATTGATGGAGGGGTTGGAGACGATGAGGAGCCAAGGCTGTGTTTTTGACGCGCCTGTGCGCCTGTTGTCCGCTACATATGATGATCAACTTCACCGCAAATTCACCCGGACGCGGAGTCGGCGGATTTCACCCTCTGTTGTTTGCTTCGCGTATCGGCATTGCTGGCGCGCGTACTCATAAGCCATGCGAGACCCGGGGGGAGATGGACTTGTTACCCCTAGGATCGTGAGGCTCGATGCTTCCTTCGATGGTCAGCCGTTGGTTACCTTGCGTTGACCATCAGTACCTTGCGATGTTTGAACTCATGCAGGGTTGCGGCCCACGGGGCCGCATCATCATGTTTCATCTTTTTTATTGTTATAAAGGGTGTCTTAGACTGCCGCTCGCCGGGACAGAAACCCATGTGATCAGATTCGTACTGCCGCTCGCCGAGTAAAACAAAAGCAAGAGAGGCTCCCAACACCGCTCAAGATAAGCCCAAGGAAGCTTTCGAGAGGCCCAAACCTTCGAATCACAGCAACGAACATGTATGATTTCGTCTTATCGCACTTCCGCTTCGGATACGCTTCCGAGCCTTGCGCATGACCCCCAGAGAGGCCCAATCTGCCCCAAAGAGGCGTCCCAAGTGGCCCGACGAGGGCCCTGACGCCCCGACGACCGCGCAGGAGGCCCCCAAGAGGCCCCCGACAGTCCCGAGAGCGCCCATGGAGCTATCTCGGGGCCCTCGTTCGAACCCTCCTGGGCCCTCTTGGAGCGTTGCCGTAGCTTTCTGAAGGCCCCAGGAGGCTCCAAAAGCCGCCAAACACGTAACACAAACTTAGCGCAAACCGCCTCCTCATGGGAGAGCCTGTTGTGGTCTATCCGTGTCAAGTTTACTGTCCTCTGGGAGCCATCCTGGAGCCCTCTTGGGGCCCTCCTGGGCCTCCTTGGGCCTCTTACGAAGGTTTCTGAAGCCCCAAGAGGCTTCCAAACACAAGCGGCCTCCTTCTGAGAGAGCGTGCTGCATTAAGTTTGTGTTGAAATCACGGCTCTCTTGGAACCATCTCGGCGCCCCTTCGGAGCCTCCTGTGCCTTCATGGGGCTGTGTCGGAGCTTTCTGAAGACCCCAAGAGGCCTCCAACAACGCCAAACCCTTAACGCAAATTGAACACAATGCCGCTCCCTTGTGGGAAAGCGTGCCGTGCTAAATCTGTGTTAAATCTACCATCCTGTCAGAGCCATCTTGGGGCGCTCTTAGGACCATCCTGGGCCTTCTTGGAGAGGGGCCGGAGATGTTTGAATACCCCCCGAGGCTTCCAAGAGCGCCAAGAATTCAACACACACTTAACACATGCCTTCTAAGACCCTTGAGACCCCCGAAGGACTCCACGCGAGCTCCTTTCAGACCCTCTAAGGACCCCAACAGAGCTCTCCCCGACGGCGTGGGACGGATCGAGAACGCTTCAGGGAGACCCCCCATAGAATACAGTTCAGGCAGAAGCCGTGCTTCGACAACACGCCCTCGCCCCCCAGGGGCCGTCTACGAGTCCCGAAGCCGTCGGACACGGATCCGACATAAAAACTACTCTCCAGTCGGGGATCGGGGGTCGAGGGTCTGACAATCGTCGTCACCTCGCCCGTTGTCGCCGTCGTCCATGTCGTCCGTCGTCCGTCGTGTTCACGCGAATGTCTTCTGGTGCCACCTTCCTCGATCTCCTTCATCGCACCCAGTGCGCCTACCGCATGCATAGCTCAAGCCTGCGTTCGTGTCCCGGCCCGTCGCGAACTTGACGCCATGGGTCGGTCTCCCTGTGGCGGACCACTCTTCTTCTTGCGCATCAAAAATGGACAGAAGGCTCGCCACGTCCAACCTTAAAGCAACAACCAATGCCGACGATGCTTCCTACACAAACCAGAACCTGAAGCACCAACACGCCCGCCGCAAAAGGTTGACAAGCCAATTCCCAGCAGCGTTCCTCCCCCACCTCCGCCAACGTCTGGTGTGCCTCAACAAATTCGACCGACCAAGAGCGCATATTTGACCTTCCCCATACGCAAAGGGAGAGAAGCCCACAGGGCCGAAAGGTCTGGGAACAAGGACGGCACGACAAACTTGCCGCCTCACGTGGCATCCACGTTGTCGAAGTTGTTCCGCCAGTGCCAGACTTCGAACCCATGTTCATTCCCAGACTGTATCAGCAAGTGCCCTACTGCAATCCAACGCGAGAGTGGGCACGATGTTCCCACGCCGACCACGGATGCCAACAACTCGCGCTCAAACGTTTTGCTGGAAAGTGCTACGCTTGCTCTGAAGGATTTGTTCGGTGTCACCACGCCACCCTGGGTTGTCCCGCCTTTGCGGAAGTCTCAATTTGCTCGGTTCATCTGCCTGACCGACTTGCGATCCGACATTCCGATCTGTTGGTTCCGATATGCGATCCGGCATTCCGATCTGATTGGTTCCGTTTCAGCCCGTCCCCTCAGTCAGGATTGTTTTCCTCTTCGTATCCGTTGAGGTAAAACTTGTTGCTGACGGCCGCCGTCGCGCATGCTGCCCGCGCAACGGCAACGCATCGAACGCGTGCCGATACGACCCAACATGCCCCCGGAATTGCGAATCACAATTTGCTCGAGCCTTCGGCAACGCTTCATCCCACCAGGCTCTGCAAACCTTATAGCGGCGGCTTTTGTCGCGCGTCAGCGCTGGCTTTTGTCTTCCATGCTTGACGCTTGCACTACTGCGACCAGGGCGAGACACTTTCATGCTCCAACCAGAAGTCCGACAGCGCTCCTTCTCTACAGTGTTCCAGCGGACTGCTGCCACGCAAGGCCAGAGCGTGCCAAATGCGAGCGCCGCGCGACAACGGAGGCCGAGGCCTGTATTACCGATGTTCCCCTCCAGCCGTGATGCCTGCATGTGCCGCGCACGATTGTTTCAACATGTTTGGCAGCGCCTCTGATACACGCTGCGCCCGATGCGAATCCCAGCGCCCACCTTGCAGCAACAGCCCCATTTGCACACAACGAACTCGCCCTGGTTTGGGGGGGCTTTGCACGCGGTGTTCCACAACGCACGCGGGGAAACCATCCAACATGATCATTAGGAAAGGACCCTGCGCCACATGCAGCGACGTCGACAAAGGGTGCGACGGAAAGCTGACGAGCGCACCAGCACGCGATGCGGGGCTCTGTTCGACATGTTCCGAACTTGGACCTCCCTGCCTCCGTGCCAGCCGGGGATGCGCGCTGCTCGTGGGCCTGGTCGGTTCCTCGCCAGGCTGTCGCCATTGCGAATCGCGGTCACCTCCCCTGCAGGGGCCTCCGCGGCCGAGGCTGTTGGTTCGGGCAGCGCCGCGGAGGGGGGATTCGCAGGGGCCGCGCGGGCTTTCACGGCTGATGCCGGACATGCTTCGAAGGTAAGCAATTTCGCAGCGTGCGAGCGCAGGTGCAACGCGTCGCGCAGGGCGTTCCTCAAACGCCAGAAGGCGTGCCCGTGCGACGTAGAGTGGTGCGCGCCAACGGGGAGGGCCATGCGCATTGGTGGCGAAACCGTCACATCAGCACACAAACAACATGCTGGCTGGTTTCGCGCGCGCGAGCAAAGGGGGCCGCGACGGGTGCAGATCGGGATATCTCGCGGCAGCATGCTCCATTGACACCTGCGCAGTCGGACGCGTTCTCACGTGCACACTGTCTGGAACTGGGCGCTTCGACCACGCGCGCGTGCGCTGCGGGGCCATGTACTTCGAAGCAGAACGGGTGCGCTCCTGCACCGCTCCTGGCCCCAAGGCGTTCTCCCGCCGTTGCCGCCGAGGAGCTCTCGCGACCGTCCTCGCGTTGCCTCCTGCGCCGCCACTCTCGCAAACTTACTGCGCGGACATGCCGACGCAATCTCCGCCACTTCTTTCCACCAACGCATTCGCTCATACAACTGCTCTCTGGCGCGTGTTTCTGTCACTGACTCCCGCGCGCCAACTGCCGCGCAGACCGCGCCTTCGACGCAGCCCGCACCACCCACGCACATCTTCCATGGGCGCGCTTTTCAAATAGCTGGTATTCTTTGTCCAACGAAAGACATGCCGAAGTGTACTCCATTATCTGGTTAAGGTGTCCTGGAGGGAGCCGACCAACGACCACGACGGCCTCAGAGAACCCCACGATCGCCCCAAGACATTCCGAGAGGCCTCCAAGGCGGCCCAAGAGGCCCCGCTGGCCCAGCGCGCCATGCAGCAAAGCGTAGAGGGCGCGATTTTCGGAGGACGCGCGCAGGGAGGGGGGCGCCGCCCCCAGAGAACAGCGAAAACACTCCCCGAACGCCGGCAAGCAGTCTCATGCGGCCCCAACGTGCCTGAGACGACTGCGACGACGACGACTATCACTGGGTCTCCCCCCCTCCGAAAACATTCGAATATCAGTCGGCGCCGACGACGACGACGACGACGACGACGACGACGAGGACGACGACGACGACGAGGACGACGGCGGCGACGGCGGCGGCGGCGGCGGCGAGCGGAGCGCGTCTGGCGGCGAGCGCCCTTGGCGGCGTCGGAGCGGGCGGCGGTGGCGGGCTCTCGTTGTCGGCGTTCGATTGTTCAGCAGGGGAACTGTTCGGCGCGTCGATACGTGTGCTCCCGAGGCGTGTCAGGCTGCCGTGCTGGCCTGCAGGTGACGTCCGCCTGCGGTCAGCCCAGTGAGTCAGATGCATATCTTTACTTTGAGGAGATGGTCGCTCATTCTTGCGTGCACGTTCTTGGGCAATCGACCAGATAAATGCGCGCGTGGCGGTTGCGTTTGTGGCGCGAGACCCCACCAGTGCTTCTCGGACCTAAGGAATAGGGGAACAAAAAGAGTGTGGAGAGGTCGAGGGGTGTTGAGTTTAGAAGGAGCAGGCGACTGGTGAATAAGGGTAACGCGAGTTTCTAGAGCTGGCTCCGTTGCACATTGTTTGCCCTTGTTGTAGAACTTTATTCGTCAACCCATGCTGCTTGGAATCATGTTGGCTATTCGGGCCTTTTGGAGCAGGGTGAACTAGGAGGAGGACGATGAGGAACAGGAGGAACAGGAGAGGAAACGGAAGTGGAGAAGGATGACAAGGACGGAGGACTTTGCGTCACCATCTCGTCTTTGCCCCCCCGCGGTTCGAAGGACTTCGCTGGAACGTCCAGCGCCTTTTGCCCCCTTTCTCATCCTTCCTTCCACATCTTCCCGCTCTACTTCTCTCTCATCTCTCCTCCCTCCTCCCGCTTCTCCTCCTGCTCGCGTTACTCGTTTTGCCCATGGGGGGTACGCAATCAGTTCTCATAGTCTATGTCTTTGCGAGTGCGGCGTGACCCCCCGCCACGTGTTCAGTTCGTCCATTCATGCACCAACCAGTGTGCTATGACTCCACCTTGCTCTGTGCACCGACGACCGGGTTTTCGGTACTGGGGTTGCCCATTTTTCCCAAACTCCCCCCGTCGCAACCCAGTTGAGCCCCGCCTGGGCTCCGGGATCAGCCTTGGGGTCTTCGGGTGACTCTTTCGGCCTGAAGAGGGTTCCGAGAAGGTTCAGGAGGACGCCCACTGGCCGCCAAGATGGCCCCTTGGTGGCCCAAGATGCTCCAAGATGTTTCAGGGCTGCCCCCAGGGGCAACAAATTGCCCCAGTGGAGCTCTCAAAACGTCCCCCAAAATGACCCCAGACAGCCATAAACGCAAAAACCATTCAGGTTTCTCCACATTCAGTAAGTATCACGCTCCCCTCCTTCGGAAGGCTTCGGGAGAGCTTCACATTGCCCCGAGGCTCGAGACGGCCCCACAACTTCGAAGAAGAGCCCAAGAGGGCCCCAGGCGGGCCCCAAGGCCTTCAAGGCAGCCCGAACAGACAGATCCCCAAGAGACCCCTACACTTCAAGCCAGCCCAATTCACATTCAATATCTCCCCCCGCTGGCCGTGAACAGCTCGAAGGCTCCGCAGAATCCCTAGCAAGAGGACCTAGCAAGAGGAGACCTTCCATAAGAACGAGAAACGAGCATCGAAGACAACCGAGGGAGACTGGAGGGTTAACGAGGAAGGATGTAGGAGGAACGTTGGAGGACAAGGTACGGCAAAGCATGGAATGAATCAGTCCGAAATGCACGCGCAGCTAACAACGCCATGGCATACGCTAGAACACAAGCGCGCGAAGCGCGCGCGGGGTTCTAGTGTGCGCGTGTGTGTATAGATATATGTTCATACATTTGCACATACGTATACATATTTATATATATATATATATATACACATATATAAATATATGTGCGCTCCCCCCACGCGATCATACATGTTTGTCTCCACCGCGACCGTCGATCGATATCTTCACTCTCCTTTTCCTTCTCCTCGCCCTCCCCCTCTTCCTCCTCCTCCTCTTCCTCCTCCTCCTCCTCTTCCTCCTCCTCCTCTTCGGAATCAGCGAAACCGCGGAAACCGCAAAAACCCTTCAACACACAAAAGTTACAAACAAAAAAAACAAACCAACAAAACAAATGAAGCACCACTATTTCTGGAGAGCCTTGGCCGCCCACCTCTCTCCCCAGAGGCTCTTCATATTATACATATATATATACATATATATACATATATATATAGATCTGCGTATACAACACAGATGAAGGTATTTGAAGGTTCTTGGTGGTTTTCGCCATTTCGCCTCCTCCTCCTCCTCCTCTTCCTCCTCCTCCTCATCTTGAATACGGATTGCGTGATAAGGGATTTGTGCGACGGACCCCTTAATGAGGTATCTGTACGAAGGAATTAATTCGTAATTGGGAATATGTAGTAAGGAATCCTTACCCAGAAGTCGTCATGAAGGAGCCTATGCTAACGGATATGTGATGAGGAATCCTGAATAAGGAATCTGCACAGAGGAGCCCTTAATAAGGAGGCGTTGCTAACGAATCCTTCGTGAGGAACCTTTATTTGAGATTTCTTGGTGAGGGCTTTTTTGCTATGGAGCCTTGGTGCGGAATCTAGACGAAGGGGTTCTAATACGGAGCTTGTACGAATGACCTTTAGTGGGGGTTCTGTATGGTGAAGTCTTGATACGGGACATGTACTAAGGAACCCTCCAGGGGGAATCTGTACTAAGGCATCCGCATTAGGAATGTGTAATATGAAATCTTTGATCCCGAAGCCTTACTACAGAGAACAAGGAATCTTGTCTACGGCATATTGCAAAAGGATTTTCTGAACTGAGGAATGCGGGGTAAGGAATCTTCTGTTCAGGAACCGCCAAGAAGGAATCTGCACGAAGGAATCCTTATCGATGAACCTTCACTAAGGAATCGCTTCTGAAGGGTGTTTGCTGAGGGCTCCTTAAGAAGGTGTATGTACTAAGGGATCCTTCGTCTGGAACCTTTACTGGTGAGTTCTTAATAAAGGAAGATTTGCACTGGAACTCGTCATGAAGAGCTTGTATTAAGGCATCCTAAATATGGGACCTGCGCTACAGAGTCGTTCACGCGCGCGGTTTGCGGATGAATCCACAACATATGGAATAGTGGGGGACGGATTCTTCATGCGACATCTTTACCAAGGAGTCCTTCCTTAATGGGGGGGGGGTGGCTTGGGAATCCTTCCACAGAGAGATTTATTGACAAATCCCAAAACGGCATCTGTTTTACAGGAGCCCTTGCACATTCTTCTCTAAGGGTTACGTAGTCCAGATCCATGTTAAAAAGGGATCCTTAATATTTGACCTGCACGAAGGGACCCTCAGTAAGGAATGTTCCTTAACGAATCCTTAAGCGCGAACATTTACGGAAGAACGCGGGGTATTTACGAAGGAGTCCGTCGTCAGGATCGTATATTAAGGGGCGCTTGAGACGGAGTCTTTATTGAGGGACCTTGTGACAAGGGTGTCCGCAATAATGATTATGTACTATGATACCCTCCGCGAGAATTTTTTTACGAAGGAATTCGTCAGTGTGAACCTGTAGTAAGGAACCCTTTTTTTTCATAAGGACCCGTCACTAAGGAACCCACCATAAAGGAACCGTTACTGCGTAATCCTGAGCTCGTAATCTTCGCAGAGGAATCCTTAACGTGGAAGCGTTGCTACATAATCTTTCCTGAGGAACCTTTATTGGGGAATCCTTGGCGGGGGCCTTCTTGACGGAACCCTCGCTGAGGAATGTTTGCGGCCATTGCCGAGGAACATGGGATCTATACTAGTGGATAGTGAACCTTTACTATGTAGTTGTCTTGGGAGGAGTTTTGAAGAAGGAGTCTGTACTGAGGAGTATGCAATAAGGAACCTTTACCCGGGAATCCGCACTACGGGATCTTTACGAAGATCCTTTCGTGACGAGTCTTCACTAAGGCATCGCGTTTACTGGATCTTTGCTGCGGAAGCCTTGCATCATTATTATATCAGGAATCCTTCGTGAGGAACCTTTACGGAGGACTCCTTAACGCTGGGACCCTTACTGCGAATTATGAATTAAGGAGTTTTGAGTATGGATTCTGCGCAAAATAGTCCTGCATGAATAACATGTGCGGGTGGACCAGTAAAACAAGGGATCTTTAGGATGGTACGCTTACGAGGCATATTTGCTAAAGAATCCTTACTTCATGAGGGATCTTGAGCTGGGAACCCTTACAGAGGAATCTGTACGGACAAATCCCAATGTGGAATCTTTATTATCTTGAACAGGGTGTCTAGAACTCCGACCATTTTATTCCGCGTCGCGACGCGCACCCACCTCCCCCTCCTCACCCTCCACATCACCGCCTCCCCTCCCCCAGTGGGGGGTCCGCCCACTGCCCCCTCCGCCACGATTACTTTATTCCGCGTCGCGACGCACGCCGCCTCCCCCACCTTTCACCCCGCGCCCCCAGCGCCCCAGTCGCCCCCCCGCCCAGTGCCCTCTCCGCCCCGACAACTTTATTCCGCGTCGCGACGCACACCACCTCCCCCACCCCTCCCCCCGCGTCCCCAGCGCCACAGTGGCACCCCCGCCCCGCGGCCCTCTGCTCCGAGCCCCCCCGCGCCCCCAGCGCTCCAGTGGGAACCCCGCCCAGTGCCCCCTCCGCCACGAACGCTGTATCCCGCGTCGCGACGCACACCATCTCCCCCACCTTCCCCCCCGCGTCCCCAGCGCCCCAGTGGGAGTTCCGCCCCGTGCCCCCTCCGCCCCGACAGTATACTCCGCGTCGCGACGCACGCCACCTCCCCCTCCCACCCGCGCCCCCAGCGCCCCAGTGGGACCCCCGACCCCCTCCCCCCGCCCCCGCGCCCCCAGCGCCCCAGAGGGAGCCCCGCCCACTGCCCCCTCCGCCACGAACGCTTTATTCAGCGTCGCGACGCACACCATCTCCCCCACCTCCCTCCCGCGCCCCCGGCGCCCCAGTGGGGGCTCCGCCCCGTGCCCCCTCCGCCCCGACAGTATGATTCCCCGTCGCGATGCACGCCGCCTCCCCCCTTCCCTTTCCTGCCCCCGGCGGCCCCAGTTGGAACCCCCGCCCCGTGGCCCTCTGCCCCAAGCACCGCCCAGCGCCCCCTCCGCCCCGACAGTTTTATTCCGCGTCGCGACGCACGCCACCTCACCCACCCTCCCCCCTCGCGCCCCCGGCGCCCTGGTAGGAGCCCAGCCGAGTCACCCCGAGCCCCCCCGCGTCCCCAGCGCTCCAGTAGGAGCCCCGCCCGCAGCCCCCTCCGCCACGAACGTTTTTTCCGCGTCGCGCCGCACGCCACCTCCCCCATCCCCCCCCCGCGCCCCCAGCGCCCCAGTCGGCCCGGGCCCAGCCCGCTGCGCCTGCCGCCCCGTTTCGCGACGCACGCCACCTCCCCCCCCCGCCGCGTCCCCAGCGCCCCAGTGGAGCCCCCGCCCCGTGGCCCTCGGCCCCGAGCCCCCCCGCGTCCCCAGCGCCCCAGTGGGATCTCCGCACCGTGCCCACTCCGCCCCGATCATTTTATTCCGCGCCGCGACGCACGCCACCTCCCCCCTTCCCCCCCGCGTTCCCAGCGCCCCAGTGGGCGCCTGCCCCGTGGCCCTCTGCCCCGACCATTCTTTTGCACAGGACCGTTTTATTCCGCGTCGCATTGCGCCCCTCCTGCGCCGCCCCCCCCCTACCCCTCCCCAGCTGTCCCCAGTGGCCCAGTGTCACCTTCGCCCAGCGCCCACTCCCCCCGACCATTTATTCCGCGTCGCACCGCACCCGCCCCCCCCGCCCGCTTCCCACCCCTCCCCAGCCCCCCCCCTGCCCGCCCCGCCCCCCTTCTACCACTCCCCAGCGTTCCTTGGTGGCCCAGTGGAACCTCCGCCCAGTGCCCCCTTCCGCCTCGGCCATTTTATCCCGCGTCGCACCGCACCCGTCTCCTCCTACCAACAGCGTTCCCCAGAGGCTCAGTGGAACCTCCGCCCAGTGCCCCCTCCGTTCTGACCATTGTATTCCGCGTCGCACCGCGCGCCCCCCCTCCCTCCCTGCCCGCCCCCATGACAATTCTCCCCAGCGTGCTCCAACGGCCCAGTGCAACTTCCGGCCAGTGCCCCCTCCGCCCCGATCATTTTATTCCGCGTCGCACCGCGCCCGCCGCCCCCCCCCTCCTCCTCTCCCAACAGTTCCCCAGAGGCCCAGTGGAACCTCCGCCCAGTGCCCCCCTCCCCCTCGGCTATTTTATATCCATGCACAGGGTGTCTAGAGCTCCGACCACTTTATTCCGCGTCGCCCCCCCCCCGCGTTCCCAGCGCCAGAGCGGGACCCCCGCGCCGTGGCTCTCTGCCCCGAGCCCCCCCGCGTCCCCAGCGCCCCTGCGGGAGCCCCGCCCACTGCCCCCTCCGCCACGAACGCTTTATTCCGCGTCGCCCCCCTCCCCCCCCTCCCTTTTCCGCGTCCCCAGCGAGAGAGTGGGACCCCCGCGCCGTGGCTCTCTGCCCCGAGCCCCCCCGCATCCCCAGCGCCCCATCGGGAGCCCCGCCCACCACCTTCCCCCTCCTCCTCCCGCCCCCAGCGCCCCAGTTGGACCCCCGCCCCGTGGCCCTCTGCCCCAAGCCCCGCCCAGTGCCCCCCCTGCACCGACCATTTTATTCCGCGTCGCGACGCACACGCACCTCCCCCACCCTCCCCCCCGCGTCCCCAGCGCCCCGGTAGGAGCCCGGCCGAGTCACCCCGAGCCCCCCCGCGTCCCCAGCGCTCCAGTAGGAGTCCCGCCCACAACCCCCTCCGCCACGCACGTTTCCTTCCGCGTCGCACGGCCCCCACCGTCCCACTCCCACGATCGTTCTCCCCTCCCCGCCCGCCCAGTGCACCCCGCCCCCCCTCCGCTCCGACCATTTTATTTCTGCGTCGCACCGCCCCCGCCGTCCCGCCACCCCGAGACTTCTCTGATTTCTCGTCCCCTCTCTCCCTCCTTTCCTCCTCCTCCTTCTTCTCTTCTTCTTCATCCTCCTCCTCCTCTCCTCCTCCTCCTCCTCCTCTTCCTCCTCCTCTTCCTTCTTCCCCTTCTGTTTTGTGCAAGAGCCATGGCACGCGTGCCACTTGTTCCGCGCCGCACTGCGCCCCCCTCCTCCGCCCCCCTTCCCAACCCTGCCCAGCGTGCCTCAACGGCCCAGTGGAACGGGCGTTGTGGCCCCCGCCGCCCCCCCCCCACCCCACCCCCCCATTGACGCAACGCTCCCCCCGCAGTGCGCTCTGGGCATTGCCGCCGCGCCGTGCGCATCGGGATCCGCAAAGATGTCCGCATAGGAATCCTAATAGGGTTCTGGTCCGCGGTCGTCATCGTCGTCGTCGCTCGTCGCTCGTCGCTCGTCGCTCGTCGCTCATCGTCGTCGTGCGCGCGTGCGCGGTTGGAGCCTGTTTTTGTTTGTTTTTATCCCAGGCCGATGACGGCAATCATCTGGGGGAGGGAGGGCGTCTGGGAATGCCCAGGAATAATTGAGGACGGGTAGCAGCAGCATGTAGGTGGCGATCTGCACCACAGCGCTTGTGTACATACACCACACCGCTTATGTACACCACAGCAGCCGCGTGCAACACGGCGCCAGTGTGCGCCACAGTGCCTGCGGGCACCACAGCGCTTGTGTACACCACAACGCCTGCGTACACCACATCGTGTGCAACAGAGCACCAGTGTACACCACAATGCCTGCGTACACCACATCGTGCGCAACAGAGCACCAGTGTACACCACAATGCCTGCGTACACTACAGCGCCTGTGTACACCGAGGCGCATGTGTGCACCGCAACAAAGGTGTGCAACATAGCACCATTGTTGTATATATAATGTTTAAACATATCCGTATGACAAAATGGAGCGAGGGTGGATTCCACCGAACAGTTGCTTTATATAGGTTTTGGAAAGAAATATTTATGACAAACGGAGCGCTGCTGGAATCTACGAGTGCTCCCGAGTCCGCCCGCATCATCCTAATTTCTCCCATTTGAGTCCAGGAGGCTCCAGCTAAATTGGCCGTCCGAGAACCAAGTGGATTGATTCACTCGACCATTCTGCGGTGCACGCTGAGATGCGCACGTGCGCTGTAACGCAGACCCGCACCACAGGAGGGAAGGGTGAAGGGAGGAGGAGGAGGAGGAGGAGGAGGAGGAGGAAGTCGAAGTGGTGGAGGAGGGAGGAGGGAAAAACTGTGCATTCTATTATCAGCGGTTCCCTGGCGTGGCGTTTAGCTGTCCGCAGCAGGTTCTCACCTACATGCTCCTACTACCAGGCCTGTGCACGCAAGCGATGTGGTGTACACCAACGGTGCGTTGCACGCGGATGCTGTGGTGCAGACAGGCGGTGTGGTGTGCACAGGCGCTGCAGTGCACGCAAGCGTTGTGGTGTACACAGGCGCTGAGTTGCACATGGCTGTTGCGGTGTACACACTCGCTGTGGTGTGCACTGGCGCTGTAGTGCACGCAAGCATTCTGGTGTACACAGGCGCTGCGTTGCTTGTGGTGTATGCGCGCGCTGTGGTGTACGCGAACATCGTGGTGTACACAGCTGCTGTGGGGCGCAGATCGCCATTTACGTGATGCTTGCGTCGTCGTCGTCGTCGTCGTCGTCGTCGTCGCTCGTCGTTCGTCGCTCATCGTCGTCTGGCGCGCGGGCGCGGTTGTGGTGCCGGAGCACGGCGGGGGGGGGGGGGCGTTGCGTCATACCCCCTCCGCCCCCCCCCTCCCCATGATGCCCGTCATCGCCGAAAATAAAGAAACGCGCTCCAACAGGCCCACCTGAGAGAGAGAGAGCGGGAGAGGAATGAGGAGAAAGAGAGAGAGAGAGAAGGAGAAGGCGAGCGAGAGAGAGAGGAAGAGAGAGAGAGAGATAGGGATACATATATATATAGAGAGAGAGAGAGGGAGAGAGAGAACGAGAGAGAGAGAGAGAAAGCGAGAGAAAGACAGAGAGAGAGAGAGAGAGAGACCGCGCCTTGAAGGAACAACATGTACTTCTGCTCTTTACGGCTCATTGGGGGTCCCAGAGTTGGAGGCTCAACATATACCGCACGTCGACTACATGTTGCATCGCTTCGCGCGCAAGCGCGACCACATGCTTCATGATTCGCCCGCCCCCTCCTACACCCCAGATTCATTTTCGGGGTCATGGCTCGGAGTCGTCGGATCCCTCGCTCGCCGCCGACTCTTGGGCCGTTTTGGGGGGTCATTTGGCCGTCTTGGAGGCTTTCTCCATCGATGCGGCGATACTGTTATGGCAGCACCTGTAAAACAGCAGGGTCGAGTTATTTTGGACCTGTTTGGCTGTTCCCTTGAACCTTGAAGAAGGCCCGCGAGATGCCGTGGCGAGCATCGGAGAAAGGCTTCTGTCCAACCCGACTACGACCTGGAGCGGCGAGTTTGTAGAGCCCCAGGTGTCCGCAGGGAAATGGAGGAAGTTCGATCGCAAACCATGTGAGCCATGTGTACCCTTGCATGTCAGTCTTCAGAGTGCACTGGCGCCGATTAACGTCTGGAAATCGACGAGACAGCCTCGACTTGGCGTCGATCAGTATTGACTAGCGTCGATTAGCGTCGAGTTAGCGTCGACGACCGTCGATTCGCATGGGCCAGCGAGATGCTGCGGGAGGCTCCGATGGGTTGCCACCGAAGAGGGAGAGATGTGATTGTGAATTCGTCTCCTGGCACCATGCCTGGACGACCAGCTGGCGCCTCCTCACGAACGCCGACAGGGCCGCCAGATTCCAGTACGGTAGGTTCATGCGGCGTCGGCGCGCCAGCAACGCCGGCGAAGGCGTTCAGGGTTGAAGTCTGCGACGCGGAGGCACTGAGGGACACGTCAGCGCCACTGGACCAGACGGAATTCAACCTTGAAGGATCGGGGCCGCGATTCGCACGGGGTTAGGCCGAGGATAAGTCCGTTCCAGAGCGCTCCGGAACGCTCTCGGAGCGTTCTGGAAAGCTCTGAGAAGGTCGCGGCGCCCGATGCATGGTCCAGAGCCGCTGGATCGCAGAGAGTCTCGATGTTCTCCTCGCCCGATCTCTATCCTCCTCCCGGCTGCGTCCTCTGGCAGCTAGTGGTCGGTGCAAGGTGGAACGATGGACGCGGTGTCGAAAGCCTTTGGGCGCGCCGAAGCCACGCGAACTTGCCGTGCAATCAGCCCGAATGGTAAGGATGGGCAACCTTCCCAAGGGTACCCTTGCATCCTGGCCTCCTCGGCCCATCCTTCGCCGCTCTCGTCGGCCGCGCCCCGCTCGGAAAAGCTTTGGCATGGGCGTCGGAGGCCCCTGCATCCTTCTCGCGCATCCTTACTGGACTGGTTGACTGCCGCAAGCGAGCCTTCCAACGAGCTGCGCTGGGGGGCCACTCCGGGGGGGCCTGGCCAAGGTCGGTGTATGTTCATGGTGTATGTGCCAAAAAGTGGGGGGGAAGACTGAAACCAGAAAATATGGGAAAATATGGGGAATCCTGTTATTTGTGTCTATTTATTTGTGTGTCCCAGGGCCCCTTCATACTAGGCTGGTTGACTGCCGCAATCGAGCCTTCCAACGAGCTGCGCTGGGGGGGGCTACTCCGGGGGGGGGGGGGCCTGCTGCGGCGAGCGGGAGCTGCGCGGGGAGTGGGGGGGCCGTGGAGAGGCCAGCTCGGGTGCCCGGGGTTTTCGGGGCGCTCCGTGCGCAGGCCGAAGCGCCTCTGCCACCGCAAGAGGGCCCCCAGGTGACCTCGAGATTTGTCGGGGGCCACTTGCGAACCCTACCCCTACCCCCGACGATTTCTGAGGGGGATGGTGGGGTCTACATAATTCAGGAGCTCCCGAGCGAAGTGAACCCCACCCTCCCCCTCAGAAATCGTGGGAGGTAGGGGTATGGTTCGCAAGTGGCCACCCAATTTGAGGCGGGCCTGTCCCTCTACAGGAGGACTGTTCAAGAATGGTCAGAACATAGGGGCACGATCTGTTGACAACTTGTGAGCATCTGGGGAGCACTTTTAGGGTATGTTTACCATCTGTCGCCCACAATCCCCCTGTGGGGGGACAGGCCCGACCTAGCTCAAGGTGGCCCGAGCTGCCCGAAGAAAGCTCCAAGGCGGCCCCAGGACGTCCCAGGACGACCCACAGATGGCCCAACAAAAGCCTGCGGGAGGGTACCAGCAGGGCCGGAACACGATGCCCAGAAGTCCGCAAGACGTGCCAGGACGGCCGAAGAGGTCCCAAGATTCCGACGCCCCCCTCCGAAGGAAGCCATTCTGGCTCAAGGCATTCGGGATCAGGCCCGGAAAAATCCTTACCGAAGTGAGTTCACACATCTTCTCATAGTTGGCACTGGTACTTGATTTCGCGAGCGATGGCAGCCCACAAGGGACTGTCAACTTTGTTCTAGTTAGTACATGTCCACGGCACGTCCACCGCGACTTCTCTTTGGACAGAATCCAGTGCTAATGCGTCGGTGGTCGCGTATTCGTACTCAGTGATCCTTAACACCCACTGCGGGGGCGAGTCCATCGTCACATGGGCTAATGGAGAAGCTGCTAACTACGGCGAGGGTTTCGTAAACGACATTCCTGGATGCAAGACGATGTGTGACAGTCATGCCGACTGCGCCGGATTTGTTCAACGCGACACAGATAACAGGTGTTCATTCTGGAAGTCCGCTCCTCTGGGATACATCGACCAAGGTACCTACACCCACCATCATTGCTACGAGAAGGGGGCTGCGATCGCCACAAGTAGTCCGACGCCCAACCCGACGCCCTACCCCACGCCCTACCCCACGCCCTACCCGACGCCCTATCCCACGCCCTACCCCACGCCCTATCCCACGGCCTTCCCCACGCTCTACCCGACGGCCTTCCCCACTCCCTACCCGACGGCCTTCCCGACGGCCTTCCCGACGGCCTACCCGACGGCGTTGCCGACGCCCTTTCCGACTGCCTTCCCCACGCCCTACCCGACTCCCTACCCGACGGCCTTCCCGACGGCCTTCCCGACGGCGTTACCCACGCCCTTTCCGACTGCCTTCCCCACGCCCTACCCGACGGCCTACCCGACGGCGTTCCCGACGCTCTTTCCGACGGCCTTCCCCACGCCCAGCCCGACGTCGAGCCCGACGTTTCCTCTGGGCTGGCCGACGCCATACCCGACGTTTCTTCCTGGAACTCCCATGGAGGGCGGAGCTGGCGGCGTGGCTGCCACGGGCGATCCCCACCTACTGAACGTTCTCGGTCAGCGGTTTGATTTGATGAAGCCGGGCAATCATATTCTGGTGAACATCCCTCGCGGAAGGCAGACACGCGCATTGCTTCGCGTTGAGGCGGATGCGCGCCGACTGGGTGGACATTGCGCGGACATGTACTTGAAACAGGTGAACGTCACAGGGTCTTGGGCAGAGGCCAAGCAAGCTGGAGGGTACCACTACGACGTATCACAAAGTGCAGTCGAGACTCCACAGTGGGCTGAGCTTGGTGCTGTTCAGCTGAAAGTCGTTCATGGACGTACGGACAGTGGACTCCAGTATCTGAATGTGTACGTGAAGCATTTAGGGCGAGCAGGTTTTGCCGTCGGAGGTCTGCTGGGGGAGGACGACCACACGGAGGCCGCGACACCTCCGCCGGTTTGTGCCAGTATTACGTCTCTTTCGGGAGCGCAAGCGAGCAACAAGGCTCCCCCTTCCGCGTCGTCAGTTGCAAAGGCCGTTCTCGAGTGACCATGCGGCGAAAGGTCGCTTTGGTTGAGTCTGTTAGCAAATGGCGCACCCTATGTTGTACAGGGCGCGCTCTTTCTGTGATAACAAATGTGACTGTGTAGGCCAGCGAAGAACAACTGCCCCAAGAGAACCCGTAGACGACCCAGAGGAGCTGACGCTGGACCAAGGCGGTCCACGGAACGGCCTAAAACGCCCCACCGAACGGCCCCCAACACAGCCGTAAGAAACACACCAAGCAACCCCAGTACGTCCACCAAACATGCAGGAGCCTGTTTCTGTATTGCTGGGGGAATGACAGGCGTCATGGCCCCCGACAGCCCCCCCCTTATGACGTAACGCTCCCCCCCAGTGGGCTCCAGGCACTTGCCGCCGTGCGCATCGGGATCCGCATAGGTGTCCGCATCGGAATCCGCAAAGGATTCTGGTCCGCAGTCGTCGTCGTCGTCGTCGTCGTCGTCGTCGTCGTCGTCGTCGTCGTCGTCGTCGTCGTCGTCGTCGTCGTCGTCGTCGTCGTGCTCGTCGCTCGTCGCTCATTATCGTCGTGCGCGCGGACGCGGCTGGAGCCTGTTTTTTTTATTCTCTTGCACAGCCGTGCTCTAGAGCTCGGACCTCTTTATTTTCGTTCGTCGTCGTCCCCCTGGTCTGGTCCTGGCCCTGGACCCACCCTCCCCCCCTGGTCCTGGCCCCAGCCCCCCCCAGCCTCCCCCCCTGGCCCTGGCCCCAGTCCGCCTCGCCCTGGACCCTTTATTTTCGCTCGTCGTCGTCCCTGGTCCGGTCCTGGCCCTGGACCTCCCTCCCTGGTCCTGGCCCCAGCCCCCCTCGCCCCGTTGACCCTGGCCCTGGGCCCAGCCTCTTCCCCCCCAGCCCTGGCCCCAGTCCCCCTCTCCCTGGACCCTTTATTTTCGCTCGTCGTCGTCCCTGGTCAAGTCCTGGCCCTGGACCCAACCTCCCCCCCTGGTCCTGGCCCCAGCCCCCCTCGCCCCGCTGGCCCTGGCCCTGGACCCTGCCTCCCCCCCCCGGGCATGGCCCCAGACCCCCTCTCCCTGGACCCTTGATTTTCGTTCGTTGTCGTCCCTCTGGTCCTGGCCCTGGACCCTGCCTCCCCCCCCCTGGCCCTGACCCCAGCCCCCCTTGCCCTGGACCCTTTGTTTTCGTTCGTCGTCGCCCTTCTGGTCCTGGCCCTGGGCCCAGCCCCCTCCCCCGGCCCTGGCCCCAGCCCCCCTCGCCCTGGCGTCGTCGTCCCCCTGGCTCTGGCCTGCTTCCCCTAGCCCAGGGCCTCCACCTTCCATACTATCCGCGCGGTCGGCGTGGAAGGTATGTGTTTTTTAATTGTATTAGCAGAGTTTACATGGGGTATCTTGAGGTTTCATCGGGTGGAAGTGAATATCATATAGTTCTATACAATTCATGAAGTTATTGGATACCAATCGAAAATGCTGTTACGAACTTACTAACCCATTACCTTGACACGTACGCTAAAGCACTTCAACGCACGTCGATTAAAACCTTCACAACTGTCAGACACTTCCGTAATGTACTGCATGGGCCCACCCTCGCATGCGAGCCGCAACCGCAGCGCAGCCCATGTATACACTTAGCAGCCCTTTTCACACCATAAGATCGCCTAGCAACCCTCCAAGCACGCAGCACGCTGCGCAAACCAAAACACCCATCGAACCAAAGCGCTAAGCGTGCCAGTACGACCGAAAACACATTCCACAGGGCAGTCACCAATGACCAACATGACCGTCTGTATGACCATTATAACCTAACGCGCTCGCACGCCAGTGGGGGGGGGGATGGGGCGCGGGGGCAATAATCGCACGCGGGGGCGGGCGGGGGGTGCACGCCTGCAGCATAGCAAGATGACGACGACGACTAGCAAGAGCAGCACGATGATGAACAGGAGATGTGGGAAGGACGGGCTCGCACCTTATTCTTAATCGAGCTGTCGCTGCTTCCAGCGAGCTGGGCTGCTGCTAACAAGCTGAGCGGTCTACAATTCACTGGGCCTCTAACCTTGGAATGGGCGCCGAGCGCCGCTAGCTCTCCGCGGCGAAGTGGACATGCACATAACCGAGAGGATTGATGAGATCGAGCGGGGGGGGGGGCGCACGGGGGAGGCGCGCGGGGGAGAGAAGACTATGGGGAATTAGAATGGCGACATGCTGGAGAGGACAGGGGCGAGGACGGGGGGGGAGCTGGAGCGTCGGCGGGCGGCGCATCGTCGCCACGCACCCCGATGCATGGAGCTCCGCGCTCCAGCCCTGGAGGAGGAGGGGGCGCCTGGAGACGCGTCGGAGGAAGAAAACCCTAGAGGCACGTCGGAGGAAGAGAACCCTAGAGACACGTCCGAGGAAGGGAACCGCAGAGACTAGGGGGAGTCCCGAGGAGGCTAGCTCATGCACAGAGTCCCCGGTCAACGAAGATGCTCGATCCTCCTCCTCCCCCGCTCCTCCTCCTCCTCAGTTTCTCCCCTCCTCCTCCTCCTCCCCCTCCTCCTCCTCTTCCTCGCTGTTCTCCCCTTTGACCCTATCTCCATATTATACCTCGGTGCCCCCCTTCGATCGCCGCCCTCGAAAGTAGGCCCGTCACGAAAGCCAACCCTGCATTTTGAAACGCCCCCATCGAGTCCGATAGCCCCCGAAGCATATCCCGGTGGAGCGGGCCCCCGAAAACCGTGCCCCGTACAAGATGTGATTCGGACCTGGGAAAGAAGACAGGATGCTTCAGAAGATTCGTTATTGTCCTTCCCCATTCGATCCTCTCCCCATTTCACTTCGGCCCCTTTTTGGATCGCAATTCTCGAAAGGCCCGTCTCGAGCGTCGACCCTGCATTTCGAAGCGCCCCCATCGAGTCAACGTATCCAACGGGGGCGGGCCTTCGAAAACCATGCACCCCTGAAAAATGCGACTCGGACCTGGGAAACAAGACACAATGCCTCAACATATATATATATATACACACATATCAAACATGAGGGGGGGAATGGGGGGGGGGGGCGAGGCAGCCTCGAGACTCGCCAGGGGGGAACGTCGCCTCGTCTTGACCGACGGCGCAGGGAGGGCGCCGCGCAGCCGCCGCTCGTACAATGGGCGACGCGCGACTGGCGCAGGAGAAGGGGAGGAGGAGGAATACTAGGGAAGAAGAGGAGCGAAGAGGAGGAGGATGATATGTAGCTAGGAGGAGGAAAATGCGGACGAAGAAGAGGAGGCGGACCAGCTACAGGAGCGGACGACGAAAACGAAAAGGGCACCAGAGTCTCCAATCTCACATTTCGCCGGGTGCGACGTCAGGCGCCCCGTCGGCCATCCCGGGGGGCAGGCCCCTCCTATCCTCCTCCTTCTCCTTCTCATCCTTCTCCTCCTCCACTGCCTCCTCCTTCGCCGTTCCTGTTCCCCCATATTAGCCCCCCCATCCTGATCACCCGCCCCCCCCCACAGCCCCTGCCCCCGCCTCTGCTTATCGCACCCCTCCTCTTCTGATTGCGTATCATCCTGCTTCTTATATTCCTCCTTTTTCCCCCCATGGCGGCAGCCTTATTATTCCTCCTTCTGCTATGGCTCCTCCTCCTATATATATATGTATATATGTATGTGTATATCTATAGCCTGCTGATCTTAACTCATCCCCCTACTCCTCCTTCTCCTGTCCCCGCATTCCCCCCTCATCCTCCTATAGCTCATCCCCCTCCGCCCCCCGCCCCCCCCCCTCCCATGAGCCGCGGGGCGCGGGGTGGTGATCTGGCCCCGGAGGGCCCACCATCGAACCTTCCAAAAACGATGGGGCGCCCGTTACGAATGCCCCTCGACTACTAGCTAGCAGCCGCGCAAGTAGGCCAAGCCCACCACCTCCATCAGGCACGTCAATCTGCACCTGGCGGGCGGGCGGCGGAAGGCGGCGACGACAGCGACGAAATCAGACGATCTGGCGCGCCCCTCCCTTTATCTCCGGCGACGGCAACACAAATGCCCCTGGGGCGCCGAAAACTCGCGACGCCAGAACGCCCGAGGGCGCACGGTTTCCGGCAGGGCCGCAGGCGACCCGCGAGCATATGTATATATGTATGTGTATATCTATAGCCTGCTGATCTTAACTCATCCCCCTACTCCTCCTTCTCCTGTCCCCGCATTCCCCCCTCATCCTCCTATAGCTCATCCCCCTCCGCCCCCCGCCCCCCCCCCTCCCATGAGCCGCGGGGCGCGGGGTGGTGATCTGGCCCCGGAGGGCCCACCATCGAACCTTCCAAAAACGATGGGGCGCCCGTTACGAATGCCCCTCGACTACTAGCTAGCAGCCGCGCAAGTAGGCCAAGCCCACCACCTCCATCAGGCACGTCAATCTGCACCTGGCGGGCGGGCGGCGGAAGGCGGCGACGACAGCGACGAAATCAGACGATCTGGCGCGCCCCTCCCTTTATCTCCGGCGACGGCAACACAAATGCCCCTGGGGCGCCGAAAACTCGCGACGCCAGAACGCCCGAGGGCGCACGGTTTCCGGCAGGGCCGCAGGCGACCCGAGGAGGGGGGGGGGAGTAGAGGGGGGGGGGTGAGGAGAGCGAGCGAGGATTGGAGGAGGGGGGGAGGAGCTATAGGGGGGGATGAGGAGGAGGAGGAGGCGGAAGAGCTAGGAGGAGTAGGAGGAGAAGGGGGTGGGGGGGGGGGGGGGGCAGGATAGGGGGAGGAGGAGGAGGAGGAGGAGGAGGAGGAGGCTAGGAGGAGGAGGAAGAGGAGGAGGAAGAGGAGGAGGAGCTAGAGGAGGAGGAGGGGGAGGGGGAGGAGGAGGAGCAGGGGGAGGAGGAGGAGGGGGAACAGAGAGGAGGAGGAGGAGGAGCAGGGGCGGGGGGAGGAGGAGCTAGGAGGAGGAGGAGGGGGAGGAGGAGAAGGAGCTAGGAGGAGGAATAGAGGAGGAGCTTAGGGGGGGGAGGGGGATCTAGCAGGGAGGGGTCGAAGGTTGGGGGAGGGAAGGCCAGGGGGGGAGGGGGGGGGAGGGGGGGGAGAGGATATAGGGGGAGGAGAGGAGGAGCTGGAGGAGGAGAGGGAGGAGGAGCGCAGGAGGAGGAGGAGCAAGAGGAGTAGGAGGAGGATGCGGAAGAGAAGAGGAGGAGGAGGAGCATGAGGAGGCGGAGGAGGAGGAGGGGGTAGGAGGAGGAGGAGGAGGATAGCAGGAGGAGGAGGAGGAGCTAAGGGGAGGGGCCCCTTCCCAGACTTAAGGAGGTCTGCGTTGGGAGCCCCTTCTTAAACCCATATAAACATGTAAAACACGATCGAGCACTTGAAATTCATTTACATTTTTTTACCTCCCCCAAAAAACGGGCCCTGGAAGGGCCCCAGGCCCCAGCGGGGCCCCGACCCCCGGGAAACCAAGGCCAGGGCCACATGTAGGACCGACTCCAGCTCCAGCTTGCAGCTGGTTCGACCAGAAGGACCGCCGGCCGCCCCCGCGCTGCCATCCCCCCCCTCCCTCTATAGCTCCCCCTATCCCTCCCCCCCCCTCCCGCACCTTTCCCCACCCCCCCACCCCCGCGCCCCCCTCCCCCCCGCCATTCCCCCCCCCCGCCCCGCCCCCTCCATCCCCCCCGCCCCTCCCCATCCATCCCCCGTCTCCATCCATCCCCCCATCCTGCGCTGCCGCCCCCCCCCATCCTTCCACCCATGCCTCCCGTCCCCAATTGTCCGCCATGCACCTCCCATGCGTTACTGACCGCTCTGTCATCCTGTTGATGGTCACATGCTCTCATTCCATCTCGCTCGCCGTGACTCTGCTTCTATATCACTTGCTCGCTCTCTCTCTCTCTCTCTCTCTCTCTCTCTCTCTCTCTCGATTATTGTCTTCTCCTGTCACTCTCTCTCTCTCTCTCTCTCTCTCTCTCTCTCTCTCTCTCTCTCTCTCTCTCTCCCTATCTCTCTCACGTTATCTATATTCCCCATGTTCTCTTTATCACCCTCACGCTCCCTGTGCCCTTATCTCTACTCACCATGTGGGTGTTTCTCGAACTGTTGTGCTGACTATCGTTCTCCCTTTCAGCTTGCTCTATCTCCGTCTCTGAGTCACTCAATTGCGACTGTGTCGCCCCCTACTCCTGTCGTTATCCACCACCCGCTAGACAGCGGTAAATATTTATTTTTGCCACGCGAATGAAGCACATTCTCATAAAACGCAACAACTGTAATCCTTGCCAGTCGACTACGGCTGGCTATCAGGCGCGGCAGCGTCGACACCATCAACGTCGCCCAGCAAGAACTCCACCATCCACTTCGTAAGGAAATTCCTGTTCATCTCAGCGCGGAACAACGAAGCTGATCGCTTTCTTGTCGCAGCGTTCTCCCCCTCGTCCCTGAAGTTGTGTGAATGCAACACGTTGCCGTGAGTGCGGCACTGATCTACGAAATGCTTCCCCCACGCATGCCACTTCATCTGAAACGGAAGCCCCAGAGCACCCCATGCGTCAATGCTTGAATCAATCGCGTGTTCCAACGCCGTTAGGCTGGCGTCTGACATTTTCCTGGGCTCGTGCTTCAGGATTTCGAAATATGTTGCGACGCCGGTGGCGACCTCGAGAAGTTTCTCCCCTTCGCACCCCATTGGGCACTTGTTGTCCAACGTGGTCGCACCGTCTTCATTCTGTAACAAGTGAACGATGAAATACAGGAACCGTCGAGACTTCGCCGCCTTCAACTTCAAGAACGGAGAGGTATCCTCTCCGAGCATGAGAACTGTAAGGGATTGAATCCGCATGTCGTCGGAAACCCTGCTGGATACGTAATAACGTTTGAGTGCAGTCGTCATGGCTGCATTCACTTCGGCGTGCTCCCCATCTGTGAAATATCCGAAATATCCGCAGTCCAACAGCATGCGCAATACCCTCCCATGCAGGTATCCACACACGCCCAACTCCATTACGTGCATGCTGTCGTATATGAAATGTCTGTACTCTAGTCCTGGTATCCCGCGCGAGACCCCGGGCACTTCGAATAAACGAGAAATGTTGAGCAAACCATTCTTCTGCCGACGGTACACCAAGAACCTGCGCTTCTCCAACGCATAATGACAAATTGATTCTCCATGCCAAATATCAGGGTGGCCCTCTAGCGCGGGCTCGATGCGATCTCCTATCTTCAAGTTCGGCCATATGTCGGTATTCCTGGCCTTGACAATCACGCCGCCCTTCTTATGCCTGTGATGCGCAATCTTGCGAAGTTCATCAACATCGGTATCGGGCGCTATCTCATGAAAGCTAAAGCTGGCTTCGGCGGCGGTCAACAGCCACTGATGTGTCCTGATCCTCGCAGATACAGTAAAATCATCGAGCAACCTCTTCTCGTGGAAACATTTGAGACAACCGAACTTCGCCCTATAGTCTGGCATGCACAATGTCTTGGCCATTTCGTCGAGGTCCCCCGCGACCTCACATAACACCATCCTGCATATGTTTTTGGGATCGGTGGGGTCTGGAAACAAAGGCTTTCCTGCCATTCTCGCTCGGTGCGAATCTGGTGGGAATGGGCATCCGTCGCCTTGCGCCGTGGGCCAATGCCCTTGCGAGGACGCGCCCGCGTCTCTCGTTGGGAAGCGGCCCCCATGTTATCCACCCGGCCACCGCCACTCATTCATACATCATTATTGATGATTCTCTCTATTTTTCTCTCTCTCTCTCTCTCTCTCTCTCTCTCTCTCTCTCTCCTCTCTCGCTCTTCCTCGTTCTCTTTCTCTTTCTCTCTCTCTCTCTCTCTCTCTCTCTCTCTCTCTCTCTCTCTCCCTTTCTTCCTTTCTTTCTTTATCTCTCTTTTTTTTCTCTCTCTCTCTCTCTCTCCTCTCTCTCTCTCTCTCTTTATTTCTCTCTCCCTCTCTCTCTCTCTATTTATATATATATATATATCCCTCTATCCCTCTGTCTCTCCCTCCTTCGCGTTTGCCACCCCCCCCCCCCGCCTGGATGTCCTGTGTCTTGTCGGCCCCGAGATCCCGAGATCCCGCCGCGCTTGCTTTCCCCCGAGATCCCTCGGGCCGCCCCTCGGAACATCAAGATTTGACCCGACGTTCGCAGCGGGGCCCATGCATGGGGCGGGGGGGGGGGGGGGGGGAGGTGCGGGGGGGGGGGGGGGGGGGGGGGGGGGGGGGGGGGGTGGGGGGTGGGGGGGGGGGGGGGGGAGGGGGGGGGGGGGGGGGGGGGTGGGGGGGGCGGGGGCGGGGGCCGCTTGCCAACGAAAATTTTGGGGCGCCCGAGCCTGCGGCGCCGTGCCTAAAATCGCGGGCAATCTTTGTCCATAGCGCCTGGAACGCGTGGCTGCCCCTGCAGCCGCATCTGCATAATTGCCGCTCGTGCAGCGAAACAATTGGAACACGGTCAGTTCGATGAAGCACCGACGCGAACATCAGTTGAAGCCCTCTTTGAAGGCAATTGGCGCGCGATTGCTTCCGTCTGTTCGATCGGCCCCCCTCCGACTCCTATCCGCGGCCGCCCAGCCCCCTGGCGATCTCGTTTGTGCTCCTTCCTGAAACCCAGTCCACCAGTTCCTGGCCGCGACTTATCAACCCCTTTTTTTTCCCCCGCTTCGACGTGCTCTCCGCCGCCCTGATGGCGTTCCTCTTCGCCCTCCCTGCCCCATCCTCCTCTCCCCCCCTCCTCCTCCTCCTCCTCCTCCTCCTCCATTTTGGCGCAGCGCGTTAGTCGAGCTATGGGGCGGCCAGGATTCCGACGCCAGGCGTTCAGGGAAAACGCGTGACCCAATGGAAACGCCGATTGCGCTTGCACAACCTGCCCCCGCCCGCTAAACAAAAAACATCATGAACGAAGCCAGGGTCGCGTTTTAACTTCGTGGCGCGCCAGGAAACATAACATTAACGCAGAATCGGACGCGCTGACCATGCCAAGTGACGAGAGTAGACTCACCGCAGAAGCCTCTTACCCAATGGGGCGAATGCACACCGCATGATTAAACTTTTTAAACAACGAGTGCTATCACATCATTCTCAACCCGAATGAAACGCAGCCTTTACTGGGGAGGGCGGCGGCGCGTGGCTGGTCAGCCTCTGGACGTTGAGTTGCGTTGCCTGCATGCGGCGGGGTTGCCTGGGCGCGCAATCCCGCGAGGGCCTCTCCTCCATTAATGCCCCGCGGATCGACCCCGGGCTGAGGAGGGGGGGGGGGAGAGGAAAGGCGAGGGGCACGAATGGAAACCGCATCAGTCAAAACGTGAGGCCCCTGTGGGTTTGGCGCCCAGTGCAACGTCCGAAATGCCTGTTTATCTAACACTGCGAAATCTGCAAATAATCTGCAGGGGATTCCTTGATCAGCTCCGTGTTTGGAAACCAAGTCGTGTGAATGAAAATTATCGCACAGGGAATCTGGATCTTTGCGATGAAGCAGAAATGAACCAGGGTCCATCGAGAACTGTCGGGCGAACACTTCGAATACGGGTATGGTCGTTACCTGATCACGGTGAGCTCGCCGATCTCCGCGCCCTTTGCAGACGGGCATCGTCGTGCTGTGCAAGCATTCTGCACGAACTTCATCACAGTGAAGCACGCTGTTGAGGAGGCGGGCACAATTCTTATTGTGTTTCACGTCTCTGGCAAAATCTTCGCAACCAGTGCTGCCTGATTGCGTAGCGAGGTAGGCAATTCTGACAGCTCTCTGCGCACTCATTTCACCAGATAGATACATCCCAATTATCATGCGCCTGAATTCGCCAGCCCTTCGTGGGCCACCGGCGCGTTGTAGGGCGCGGCCAAGTTTGGCGCGGCAGAAACGCCACGAGAAAACGCAGCTCCAATAATGGGGGCCATCCAACGAAACATTCAAAACCAGGACATGCCCCCCCCCCACCCCACCCCAGCCAAGAAGGGACCAATCCTTCCAACATGTATAGGGGGAGGGCCTCGAAGAGTCCGAGCCCAGGGCCCCCTGCCCCTTCCATATATCCCCCCTCGCTCCCTAGCAGGCCTCATTCCCCGCAATGAAATTACACGCCCGAGACCCCAATGGCCCGCGTTGGCTTGCGCATGCAAGCGTCGCGGAGGGCAACGCTTAGCGTCGGAACAATGATCCACGGGCCGTGGGCCCCAAGCCAGTTCAGCCAGCTTCGCGCCACGAGGATTTGCAGGGGACTTGCTCGGGAGGCCATTGCGCTCACACCTATTGTGATCCCACTCCTCCCCGAACATGCCCCTAGTCAAGGCCCCCCATGGTTGCGATGAGGCAGCCCAGCGGGTTTGGGGCCAACGCATAGTGGGACGCCTCGTGCGCCATGAGCTTCGAAGCCGAATCCGCGAGATTAGCATCTTTGCCTTTCCGACGTTCAGCTCGCACTGAGGAGCCCCCTGCAAACAATTTCCTCCCATTGTCTAAAAGTTGTTCACCACGTTGCCTGAACTGTCGCAGTTTTGACTTCTGCGAAGCATGCATCTTGATATCACAAATGGCTGCGGTTCGCAGGATGATCGACGCCAGCTTCCAGGCAGCCCCGCCCGCGCACTCGCTGGAGAGGATGAGCAGGACGAGTTGCAAGGAGGGGGGGGGGGGCGCGCGATGGCATGGGAGGCGGACGACGACATCGCCAACGACGAACGACAATATATGAGGAGACAAGGGGGGGGGGCATGAAAACAGAAATAGGGGATAGCCCGAGGAGCTGCAGGGCGGAGAAAAGGCGCATGAGTTTCGGGAGGGGGGAGGGGGGCGGGGGGGGGGTCGCGGGGGGAGGGGGAGGGGGGGGGGCAGCGCCGAGGTTGCTCCCCCTGGGAAGGCGCATATAGGCGGCTCTGCCCTGATTCAACGAAGGCGGTTTGCATTTGCTCCTCATTGTTTTCGCTCCCCCCCCTCCCCCCCGTGATGTTTGATGCTGAGTCTCCTTCGCTCATCCGCGTTTCGTGCCCTCCTCAATCATTCATTTCGCCAGCGGCCATCCTTATCGATGCCCAATCGAATCCCCATGCTCGCCCTGTCACAATTCGACTTCTGCTCCCCCTCTGATTGTACTGGTATATTGCGCAGGAATCCAGCCTTCCAGGAGTCCAGGAGATCTGGCTTTCCAGAGGAGGGGGATGGGGCGATTCTGGGGAGGGCCCAAGGGTCTTTGGTCATCTGTTTGGTTGCATCGGACTTCGGCAAGGAGGCGGCGGCACTGGGGGCGCCGCTAGCAGCCTCGAGTTCGCACTTGTCCACGGCCAGCTGCGGGGCGACGGGCGGGCAGAGAGGGGAGGCGCGGGCGTTTGGACTCATGGCCAAGGTGACCTGTGATCGAGAGGGGGACGCCACAGCGCCAGGAATTTCGGACGCGGTGAATGTTGGGAATATGATATGTAAGAACTCCAGGAGAAACGCTGGAGATTCCTTAGAGAATGGAAGTGGATGGCGGAGGGAACGAGCTCGAGAAGAATTCATTATCACCCCATGTGCCAGCATATAGCCCTGCCCCGTTGTTGGACTAGCCTGACCGCCCGCCATCGAACTACGATCAGCCCCGCGACGACAGCAACGAGCACTGCTCGCGGGGCTTGCAGATGCAAGTTAAAGTGAGCTGAATTGAGAACCTTCCATTCCATTCCCCCCCCTGCCCTATTCTACTTAGGTCTCTGTGCGCATTGCTTGTTCCTGCTCATCTCAGACTGTTCCTGCATGTATCCTTCTCCCTTCAAGGTCGGCCTCCTCGTCTCCTCCTGATAACTTATGTCCATCCCCATGCTCCTATCTCCCTATTCCTCCTATATGCCCTCTCCTTAGTATCCCCGGTCTTCCCCATCAGCTCCTCCTCCTCCTCCTAGCCCGCCGCTGGGTCAAAGGCCAGCTCTAGGCCTCATGGCCGCTGACGCGCCGCTGGCCGGCTGCACGTTGCGGCGAGTAACAGCTGGCCCAATCCAGCTGCTGCCGCAGCACATGTGGCAGCGAGGCGCAGCTAACAAGACCTCATCGCGACCACGTTGCCTGCTCACGAACCATCGCTGGACTCCGAGCTATCAGCCTGGCGCACGAGCCCTGCCAATCATACCCCGTGATCTGATATCGACATCTGGCCGCAGTCAGTGCGCGTGGAAGGCGAAGCGCATGAGATCAAGCGCTGACGATGGCATAGACCGCGCGTGCAGCGCCAGACATATTGGCGGGACGCCAGCCCTCGTCAGCGTTTGGGTTCGCTCGCACCCCCCTCGAAAGCATTGACTTTCGGCAGGCCGACTCATTCCAGGCAGGCAAGTTTCGAGCGCGAGACCTTAGAGAGGTGCGACCCGCCCTTCTTATTCCCGCCCAGCTTGCTGAAGCCCTTGAGCGAGGCATGCTTCGCCTTGATGTGCGCAGTGAAAGCCTTCGCCTTGGCCTTCGCTGGCTTGCGCTTGGCAGCTACCACGGGGCCCGCCTGCTCGGGGTGCGCATCAGGACTGGGGGAGTTCGCTCGACGCCCCCATGGGCGCCTGCTATACTCAGCGACGACGGGGGCGATGCGAGGCGGGCGGGGGGGGGGGGGGCTTGAGCGAGGCGGGGGCCATATATACAGGGCGAAGAATTCTTTTCGGGGGACAGCGGCGTGGAGAGGGCAGTTCGAACGCGGGGGCCCAATCAAAGTTCCCCATCTTACTGTACACTCTCATCGGTGATTCCCGCCGACCCAAGGGGCCCCAGATGGCAGCGGGGGGCGTCAAGAGGCACCCAGGACCACGAGGGCAGTTCGGACCTCGCAGTTCCAGGGGGCGCCCACGATGGGGCCGAAGGCACTATACCACGGGCGTAGACCCCAGAGGTGTGCTAGCGGAGTAGGCACCTGACTATAACCTGCCCTTCTAGTTACCCGACCACATATTACATTGAGCTTTCCTTCCGAGCCCAGGTCGATCAATCCGCCCCCCCTCTCCCCCCCCCGCCCCCCCTGCCCCAGCTCGGGCGGGCTTGGCGGAGGCGCGCGCATTGCAAACTACAGAAGCATATATGGCACATCCCGTCGGTTAGTGCGATTTGTTTGACAGCGGATGCGCGCTTGCATGCGTCATGACGCAATGTGATGCGTTATTATGCATGATGCCTTGTTGCAACGCATTGCTGCATTATGCGCGCTGTTGTTGTGCATGTTGCTGAATTGTCATGATTTGCATTGCATTGTTATGAGTTTGCGCTGCGTTTCTCCAAATATAATGCGCGTTGCAAATGCTTTGCGTCGGCGGGCGTCGCGCCCCCCTGGTTCGACCCCCAAGCGAGGCTTCCCGATGGGGGGCCCGGAGGGGAAATGAGGGAGCCTGCTTCGGCAGAGTGGCCTGCTTGCTGCTCTTCACGCTGCTGCTCTCCGAACTGCTCGACCTGTTCCGCTTGCTCTTCTTCTTGTCGCCGTGCTTTTTCTCCTTTTTGCTCTTCTTCCCCAGCTCGGTTTTCTCCTTCTTGAGCTTCTTCGGGGACTTGCTGCGGCTGCGCGAGCTGCTGCTCTTGCGTTTCTTATCATGTTTGTTTTTTAGCTTGCCTTTTTTGTCCTTGTCCTTGTCTCCGCTCTTCTCGTGGTTCTTCTTATCCTTGGTCTTCTCCTGTTTGCGTTGCTTCTGCCTCTTGTCTTTCGCCTTGTCTTTCTCCTTCGTCTTCTCACGCTTCGGGCTCCGCCCGCTGTCATGACGGCGCTTCTTCTTACGGCCCTTGCTGTTCGAAAAGCTGCTTTTGCTGTCGGAGTCCTCGTCAGAGTAACTCTCCTCGCCAGAAGCATCGGCCTCCTCCTCAGAAGCCGCAGCCTCCTGCTCCTCCTCTTCGGACCTCTCCACCTTCTCCTCCACCTGCATGGAGGCCTCTTTCCTGGCGGGGGTCGGGCGCAACCCTGCATATGATGGCTGACTCTCCTGCCCATGACGTCTCCAATCAAAAAACTCACCCCTCCGCCAGTTCCTATTCGGCCTATCCCCAGAACAAGTGTTTCCTCCGCCAGTTCCTATACGTCCTTAATTATTCCCCCATGATGACCATTCCCCCCTGAATCCTCAGACCCCCCTACTCAATTGTATATTCGTAAAACCTTGCCCCAAGACCCCCCTGCGCGCAGATATCGCAGTGCTGGCCATTGTTTGTATTTGTCAACACCTGCTGTGCCCTCCCGGCCTAGCTTACCCCCCGCGCCCCCCTGCCTCGTTCATCGTGCTCCTCGCCATCATTTCTTGGTAGCTCCAAATCCTAGCTCCGCGCGCCCGCCAGGGTTTTGATCTGCGACGCCAGGAAAAGGCTGGCCGACCCCAGGGAGAGTTGCGCAAGCAGGGGGGGGGGGGAGATGAGGTTTATCAATCCAGTGCTGTCCTGGTGCCGTACTTCTCCAGCTTGCGGGTATGGTAGAACACGCGGTCGTTGATCTTCTGGTCTTGGCGAACCAGCCCGTGCTTCGCGGCGAACTTGCAGTAATTCTCGCAGTGGCCCTGCGATTGATGAGGCAACGCACCCCCCCCCGCCCAAAACTGCGAATCGACTGGGCCTCTGCAGTCACCCTTGAAGGTTTCAGCGGGCCCGGGCGGATCGAAGCCGAAACGGAGTGGGCGACGCGGGCCTGCGAGGGCCTCGGGCGAGCGAGCAGGGCAAGGAATAGTTTATAGCAGGAAAGAGCATCGCAAGTTGGGAGAGGCAACCATGCTACGGAGGTTGAGCAGGCAGGGAAGGCGGCGCAAGAAGGAACAACCATATGAGGAGATGTCCCAGCCGTTCGGTGGGCCGAGTGAGCGGAGGCAGCCAATGAGGGATTGGAGGGACATGAGCAGCGGCAAGTAGCCGCGTCAGCAGAAGCAGCAGCGGGAGAGGAGGGCGCACATGATGAGGCGATCCCCTGAGGCTAGGGACCACGTCATCCACCATGGGATTCCCCCCAGAATTCATAATGCGGGGCCGCAGAGGCATTCGATCCTATAAATTAAGGAGAGCATCGTACGTATCCCCGTAAGGCCTCATCCTGAAGACGCTCCTTCAGTTGTGGACGCGAGAGCCACTCGCCTTCGGTCGTGGTCTCGCTCCTTACCGTCGGCGATCAAGCGCGAGAAGCTAGCGCTGGCCTACGGGCTGATCCCCCCCGCTTGACCTAGGGATGGTGGAAGGGGGCGTTGGGGATGGGGTGGGGGTTGCGCGGGCGCGGGGGCGGGGTGTGCTTAATGGACGGGGTAAGCCGGCTGGGGGACTGACATCGAGATTGCCCATTGCAGTCCAGGCAAGTTTTTTGCACTTGATCACCATGCCAGACGTGTTCATGCAGCGGTCAGCGCGCCTCCATAGCTCGCGCAGTTCCTGCTTAACCTTTCTGGATCATTGAAAAACAACGGAGGCATTCTCAGAGCGGGGCGCCGCGTTGGACCATCTGCCGCGCTTTCGCCAGGGAAGCAAAACAAGCCCATCGGCCCCGGGGCCGGCACAGCCAAAATAACTAAGAGTGAAATCATGGACCCTTCCGAGATCCAAACAACAAATCAGGGGTGATACGAAAAAGCAAGGTTGCATCCTCCAGCGGCACGCGAGAGCACGTGGAGTTCTGATACTTCTGAACGAACTGAACGCCCTCCTGCGTAGGATCAAAAAGACCATGTGAGCTAGGGGTCGGCTCGAGCCTCCTCCACGGACCTCCCCCACCTCCCCGCCGCCCGCTTCTCGGTATCCTGAGAAGCGAGCGCTAGCTCGTCCGTCCTCAGGCATCCTGACCGCTCTCTTGATATCTGGTATTTTCCAATCATCATTTCTCCTGTCTTAATATGCATCCCCCTCCCCCTCAGTGGGCCATGGGGCCGCCCGCGGGGCAGCGCTCGATGGGTCGCGCACTCAGTGTCCTCGTCGAGCTCCTGCGCATCTGGCCTCCCCTCCATGATCGCAGTCATGTGGCGGCTAAACATCTTGTTTGCGGCCCTGGGCGGAAGACGGAAAATCTACGGAATGGCAACGGTTGGCTCGTTTCATTGCCACGTGGTTTGGTTCGCAATTGGCATCGCGGTCTGGGGCCACATCGGCCCCGCGATGGGCGAGGGGGGGATTCGGAGAAGGAATGGCAGGAGGGGGAGAGGAGGAGGAGCTGGAGTAGAAGGATAGGAGGCGGAGTGGGAGTGGGAGCGGGAGTAGTAGTAGTAGTAGTAGTAGTAGTAGTAGTAGTAGTAGTAGTAGTAGTAGTAGTAGTAGCAGTAGTAGTAGTAGGAGGAGGAGGGGGAGGAGAAGCTAGGAGGAGGAGCAGGAGGAGCAGGGGGGCGAGGAGGAGGAGGAGCGAGGACGGGAGGAAATCGACTGAGGATCTGAGGCGAATCCATTCTAGGCAGCAAGGATGGACCCCGCACGATCTAGCATTCGTCAAAGAAACGGTGGTCGGGCCACTGTATCGGCCTTTGTGTTTTGGACCCCCCCTTGGACGTCTTCGCACGTTTGCTCGCTTTCGAGACGGGCCCGCGCTTCTTGGGCACCAGGTCTTCCACGAGAAGATCCTTCTCCATCATTATTGGCTGCATGCTGCGGCCCCCGCGATGGTTTCTCTTGGATAGCTCAGAATCAAGCGCCCCCGCGGCGAGACTTGAGCCCCCACCCTGCACGGTCGAGAGAGACAGAAAGGCGCCAGCCTCAGGCAGTTCAAGACCCTGGAAGCCCCCGCGCCACGAATCGCTGAACGGCCAGCCCACAGGGGCCCCTGGATATACTTATATATGGCCCAAGGCGCCCCTCGGCGTCCGCGCATATATCCTCGGATGTCCTCGGATGTCTGTCGGCGTCCTCAGATGTCAATGCGCGCCCCCTGATATCCCCGCCCCCGCACTGTCGTCTCTCAATAATCTTCTTGGGTGCCCCCAGAGCTAGGTTCGCGAATGCCCCGGGGCTCCTGAAACTCTTTCCTACAGTGCGCCATATATGGTGCATGTTTGCATGTCCTCGGGCGCCCCCCAGTAGGCCCCCGGACGCTCGTTCATGGGAGGCGCCCCAAGGGGCCCCTAGATGTCTGCCGCGTTGTTTGCAGACCTGGCCTACATCCAGATGCCAGGGCCATGTGTATAATATTCAAATGTCAGAACGCGCCGCTCAGCGTTGCACTTCATCCTGAAGCGCATTGCGACGCCATATTGCCATCGCACCCTTCCTCAGCCGCCCCCCATTGCCCCCGCTGCCTCGTGCATCTCGAGCCGCGCGGGCGCATGGCCCGCATGGCCTCTTTTGGGGGCGTCTTTTTGGACGCAATCCTAGACGATGCTGCGCCCGATGCAGCGCCGATCTTGCTGGCAGCCCTCCTAGGGGACTCCTCGGACGACGAAGCCGCGACGGCGTCGCAGCGGTGGTGGCGGCAAGCGGCAGAGCAGACCAGCAGCAGCAGCGCGGCCGGGTGCGAGGAGCAGCCGCAGGCGGCAAAGCATCAGAGCAGGAGTCCGCAGATAGGCGCGGCGATCCCTGAGAATGAGCTGACGGCAGGCCGCGGCGAGGCGCAGCAGCCAGAGTCCGCCGCGGGCCGCAGCAGGAGCCCCAGGCAGGGGGCCCGCTGCGACGCGGCGCAGCATGCCACTACGGCTGGGCAGAGCAGCAGAACTCCGCAGCCAGGCGCGGCGAGCTCCAGCAGTCTACTGGCGGACGTCCGCAGCGAGCCCGCCGCGGGGCGGCGGAGTTTGCGGCCGCCGCCTGGGGGCGGCGGGGCTGGCGCAGCGGAGCAGGGGCAGCTGGCGGCAAGGCGGCGCGGCGGGAGTCCGCGGCAAGACGCCGCGATTCCAGCAGGAGCCCGCAGCGATGAAGCAGAGCAGGAGCAGCAGCCCGCAGCACTGCGGAGCGGGAGTCCGCGGAGAGAAGTCAGCGGCCAGGCGAACGGGCGGCTGGAGTTTGCAGCGATAGAGCTGGACATGCGCCCTGGTTGGATTACGCGCGGCATGCTAGGCGGCAGCTGCGCCGTCTGCTGGAGAGACGACGCGAGCCAGCACCAGCATCAGCAGCAGCTGCCATCACCAGCACGTGCTCATTCGACCCCACCGCCCCTTGCGGCGACGAGGGCCGCGCGATCAGCAGGGCGGCCCGCCGCGGCGAAGTCTCGCGCGGTGCGATCGCCGGCAGCCTTGCCGCCCGAGCGACATGCGCCGGCGCCGCTGCCAGCGCCCCAGACGGTGGCCAGCGCAGGCGCGCTTGACGGCCACGCGGCGGCGCCGTTTTTGCCTGGGGGGCATCGCATGGCCCCGCGGCCGCCTCGCCACGAGCAGGAGGCAACGGCGTGGCAGCATGGGCGGGACGACGCCCTCTATCTCGCCTCGAAGGCGACCAGTGATTACGATCGCATCACTATCGCCGCTGCCCAGGGAGACCTGCTGGACATCCCAGAAGGCGAGCTCATGGCTCGTCTCGGCGCTGCACTGCGAAGCGCCGCGCGCCATGGAGATGGCGAGGCCTACGTGGGTTCTACCAGCGATCCAAGTTGGCGTTGGCAAGGGGGCACAACGCTAACAGACGAGGGCCCTCGCATAGTTGTCGGGCATCATAAGAAGTGGCAGCGCATGAAAATTCTGGGCGGGTGGCCCGACAAACTCTGCGCTGCAATGGAGGTGAGAGCGATAGAGGCGGCGCGGTTGTTGGAGCAGGACATCACGCCAGCCATCACCATGGCCAACAAGGCCAGCGATGCCCGCGGCCTTCGCTATTCCATGGCCTCTCGGCCCCTCCCGATATATGTATGCATGTACCCATGCGTCTATGGCCGCACCTGGATTGTTGGTTGGCGCCCACGCAGCTGGCCTTTATCATTGGCGCGTCTCATCAAGAATAGTTGTTGGCCTTTTGCGGGAATCTAAGGCTCTGTAGGGTCTCGTTGAGTTCTGCGGGTGCCTCGTTACGTGCGCCTTCGCGCAGGGCTCCAGAAATATCTCTCAAGGGCTTTCGAAAGTCAGCTAAACAATAGCAAGTTAGCGTTTCACATTATATAGCAGCATCTGAATCGCAAGGGGGGCGGAGGGGGAGGCCCCAGCATAGGGGGGGGGAGGGCATCTACATTAATTGGGGGGGCGGGGGCGAGGCTTATATGGCTGAGAGATAACACGAGACTCGGGGTCGCACCCCTTGACAGTCTGCAAGCAGGGGGGGGGGGGGGGCTTACATGAAACAACTGAAGCCAGCAATTGCACTGCGCACCGCACAAGCGGCGCAGCGCGGCGGATCGGCCACACCAATATTCATTTGTGTATCTATGTTGGTGATGAAATTCGCAAGCGTTCTGGGTCATTGGGAGATGATGCGAACCAGCAGACGCATGCATCGGCCAAGAAAAAATACAAAAAACACTCCGATGTCCTTAAGCGGAGGCGCCCTCTTTTGTCCATGAATGCCCTTCGGTGCCCCTGGTTGCGTGTCTAGGCGCGTCTTGAAGTCCTCCGCCGCTTGGGTCACAATGCCTCTCGCGGACCCTGGGTGCCCATTTGTTTTCCCAGGTGCCTGGCTGCCCCGAGGTGTCCCTGCGCGCCCCTGGGTGTCCCAGGATGCCTGTGCATGTCCAGATGAGTCCCTGGATGCCCCGAGGCGTTAGGACCCGAGCCGCGTCAGGATGACCACCTTGTGTCCTGAAGCATCCCTGGAAGTACCGAGGTGTACCGGGCTGCCGCTCGATGCCCATTGATGCCCCTCGATGTCCCTGGGCGTTCCTGGGAGTCCTTGGATGCCCCTTGATGTCCCTCGATGTTCCTTTATGTCCCTCGATGTCCCTGGGTGTCCCTAGAAGTCCCTGAATGTCCCTGAATGTCCCTGGGTGTCCCTGGATGCCCATATGTGTCTCGAAAAGTCCCTGCATGTCCCTTGATGTCCCTCGATGTCCCTCGATGTCCCTTCATGTCCCTGCATGTCCCTGGATGTCCCTCGATGTCCCTCGATGTCCCTTCATGTCCCTGCATGTCCCTGGATGTCCCTGGGCGCCCCGAGATGTCACAGGATGTCCGTGGGTGTCCCGAGATGTCCGTGGATGCCCCTGGATGTCCCTGGATGCTCCTGGATGTCATCGCCTGCCTATTCGCCCGCGCCCTGCCCATACCCATAGGAAATTCGCAGACTCAGGCGGCCTCCAATTGTCATGTGGATGACTGTGGGCACGCGCGCGCATGTGCACCACGCGCACAGATCGCTCCTGGGCGATGACCTTGCCCAGGCGAAGTAAGACGGGCAACGCGTCTGCCTCTAGTCTTACATATGTACTCAGGAGTGCGCGCGGTATTGTCACGAACTGAGCTGTTATAGTAGCAGCAGATGTGTGTGTGTGCGTTGTTTGTGCATGCGTTTCTGTGCAGTCACGCGCCGTTTCATCTTTCTGAGCAGCGTCACTTGCGTTATATTGTCACGAGCTGCATCGGCTTCAATTGCAATTGCTCGATTCTACTAGAAACGCAATTTGGCATATTCCAACTTCCTGACCATATACAACGAATGCGACAAGCGCTATGCCACCGCATCTCAATCGTGAAAACGTTGGTGCCCCAGAAATCTCCAGTCAGGGCCTTCCCACGTATACCTCATGTGATCGATGTCCAGGCCCCCCGCCCGAATTTACGTGCATGCTTGCAGATGGGCGCACGATTCTATCCTTCCTACTAGTTCGCGACTCGACGTTCGGCACGACGCTCGACTCGACGCTCGCGTCGTCAACACCCTACGCTCGCAATTCCATTCGCATTTTGTTTCGACGTTTGGGCGTCAAAAAAATACAAAGCGTGATAACTACAAAATCCCACCGCACGCTTGTATGTCATAGTGAGGCTTGTCGCGCAGTCGTTTTCCATCACGCCCCCCCCCCAGCGGCCCGCTGGCGCTGTTGAAAACGAGGGGTCCGCGGCATATTATCTTAGTTTCCACGGGTTTGCGTGCCATTCGCAGCCCAAAATGGAAGTCAAGGCAAACTGCTTTGCATTAAAATTGTTTGATTTCGCATGTGTTCAGCAGGGTTTCAATGGGTTTCATGACATATATGCTGGTTTCAGCTAGTTTCCTTGAAATGAAATGATTTCGAATTGGTTCAAAATGTCTAAAACTTGTCCCTGTATGCCCCTTTATGTCTCTGTATGTCCCTGCATGTCCCTGCGTGTCCATAGTTGTCCTTGTTTGTCCTTGTTATGTCTGCGTTTGCTGTTATTCTGTGTCCACGCATGTCCATACATGTCCCTGCATGTCCCTGCATGTCCCTGTTTGTCCCTGTTTGTCCATGTCTGTCCCTGTTTGTCCTTGTTTGTCCCTGTTTGTCCCTGGATGTCCATGGATGTCCAATGTTGTCCAATGTTGTCCTTGTTTGCCCCTGAATGTCCACGTTTTTTCCTCAACCGCGCCCTTGACTGTCCACGTTTTTTCCTGGTTGACCATTATGGTATTCATTTGTTGTTCGTGCGTGCCGCTGAGTCTACCGCTGCGTTTGTCCCTGCATGATTTTCCCGGTGTCTTCGTGCCCCTGTTTGTCCTTATTTGTCCTAGTTTGTCTCTGCTGGTTCTCTTGGTCACATGTCACCGTCGTTGCTCTGATGCATCATCGAGTGCCCCTGCATGGTTATTGCAGCTCATGTGTATTCGTTGTTTCTTCGGCACGCGTATGGCGTTGTTTCTGCGCGCGCCATTGCGCGGCATATCATTGAATGAAAAACCTCACCACGAGAGCCGACCATCCAGGACATCGGCGCCCCGAAGGGCCCCGAACCATGGACATCGGCGAGCTAGATCAACCCAAATCCGTGGACATCGCTTCTCGCTCGGGCCAGAATTTCGCGGACATCAAGTTTGTCAGGGCCCAAAACCTCGGACATTTGCTGATTTTCATAAAAATAACTATCGGAAACTCAAAGAATTGATTTCTCATTTTCAATTGAGTTTTTGACATCGGGGCCAAAAACTTGGACATCGGACCCTCTTTGCGGCCCGGAAATGTGGACATCGGACCGTCGTGGAGCGCAAAAACAAGGACATAGCGCCTCGCCGCGCCGAATTCTTTGGACGCCCCAACCTTCCACGCCGGCCGCGCGGTTGGCAGCGGCTTTTCATTGTCAACAGAACGCAGTAATATTTAATACTATAACAGAATTACATATATCATTTCAATTACACTCCTTATTCTGCAAAGCAATGTATCATTGTGTTACTGTTCGCTTAGAACGGCGTACAATATTGCACTTTGTCTGACAATGTAATAAATCCCAATGCATTATCGCTGAATGCTGTGATTAAAACGCCTTCACCATATATGTCATGGTCTTCAGTGTATTGTCGGCAACAGTAATACGCATAAGGTATTATGCGCATTAAATATTAAATGTACATAACACATCATACGCATTACAATATACATGGGGGTGCACAATAACACACCATGTGTAGTTTATTGCGCCCCAATATACATCACCTGTGCCTAATACATCATATGCGCATAATTCACATTGGTGTATTATGTACATGATAAGCATAACCACATGAATGTGATAGAGTTGCCCAACATATGACGACCGTGATGCAATTTCAGTCACTTATGGCGTTGCATTACAAAGTATGCGCAATTTGTGCAAGTGACAAAGCTCATGTCTACGATCGCGCAGACATCGGGCACGCCGCGGGATAGCATGCGCATGCGCATCGGATGGTTCGGGCCAGTTAGCATGATCATGCGTAGACGTACATTTTGATTTCCTTTGGCGAATGGTTAATGCACCGCGCGTCTCGCATGGTCGTGCGCGGGAATGCTTTTCGCGCGTGCGTCTGCATAGCCGCGTTCGACGGCTTGCGCAGTTTACGCGTGGCAACATGTAACTGCGCATGGTATGTGCGTGCAGTGCAATGACAGCGCCCAGTTTGCACAATTATTTAGCTTTCGCTGTAATTGTTGGGGCGTTTTGTTTCGCGGTCTGCAAATGACGCATCGCGTCTGATGTCGTTGCGCTTTCATCTTGGCTCGCGCCGCGTTTCAACGCCGTGCGTTCCTGAGCGCGTTGAGGAAGCCCCCAGCGAGAGCGCGACTCCTGAGTGTTCGAAGCCACCTGATGACATTCTGAGGGGGCGAGCGAGAGCGCGATCGTTGCGCTCGCAGAGCGCGCGAGACATGAGACCGATCCACGAGGGGCAGAAGGAGCAGCGGAGGAAGTTGGTTGTGGAAGGGCGGAGGAGAAAGAACACAACGTGAGGAATACAAAGCTGAGAGGCGCCACAATACGAAATTAACAAGACGGGTGACATATGAGACGGGGGGGGGGGGCGCGGCAGAACAGCCGGGCAAACCGCAATGAGAGAATGGCGGCCGCGACATCTGAAACGGAAGGTGGCGCAAGGACAGCCGATTGCAGCCTCACCTTTGGCTCGCCCTTCTCATATTACACCGCCTATTCCTCGCCCTTCTCATATTACACCGCCTATTCCTCTATGGCGTTTCTCCTTCTCCACATCTTCCTCCCCCCCCTTCCTCACCAGTTAACCTCTCTTCATCTACTCATTCCAGCCTCCTCCTCCTATGTTCTCCTCTTCTTGGTCATCATTATACCCGTCTCGCCCGCCCCCCATTTCTTGGCCCTCTCCGTGCTCAGTCTCCCCCGCCATATCCGACCCCCTCGTGCCCCCTCTGCCCATCGGCTCCTCTGCACTTTTTCCGCGTCTCGTTCCCCTCGCGCCCCCCCCCGCCTCCTCTGCGTTGCCCTCTCCTATGATAGATCCACCTCTTCTTCGTCCGCTTGCACTCCCGCTCATCCTTCAGCCCCCCCTGCATCTTTCCTCCCACTACCTCTCTCGCTCGACCCCCGCCGCCGCCGACGCCCGCGGAGGCCGTCAAGCTCGAACGTGGTGCAGCACGGCGAGGCAGGACATTCCCTCTGCTCGCCCTTCCTGCTAGTTGCTCATGCTGCAAGTCAATTCAATGCCCCTGTTGTTTTCAGTTAGCATGTCTGGGGGCGCCCCACTATCAATCAAGAAGACGCGCTTGATGCCCAGTAGGGCCCATCCGCCGCGCAAATTAGCGCGCTGCACGTCTCGCTTCGAAGGGCGCATCGCACGCGCTGGCTTCGGAACATCTATCTGGCCCACCCACGACGGCCAGATAGGGCCCCCCTGCTATGCCCCGACGACCCGCCAACCTTCTGCCCACGCAATCTAACGGAGCCGACCCCCTCCTCAGCTACCCCCCCCCCCCGCCCCCCCGCCATGCAGCCCCCCGCCTATTGCCCGAGACGAAGAACAAGGCACTGTTAAAGAGCTCTCTACTGCGCCTTAGACGGCATCGGAGGAGCTCCATGAGAGCTCCTAGATGACTTCTAGACGGCCTCTGCGGGGGGCCACGTTTTTCTTTTTGCAGAGTTCAGACTTCGCCATGCTGGCAGAAAAGGGGGGCCTGGATATGGCCCCGACGCGGCGCAATGCGGCTGCGCATATACAGCGCCGATCAGATAGAGTAGCAGAAGCAAAAGCATGGGTTCAGTCGCCTGCCTCGCACAACCTCTTTAATCAAAACCATGCCCGCGCTGGCTTGCCTCCCCCGCCCTTCTGCTCTTTCTCGCAAGCTAGGGGCGGGCCCCGAAACCGACCCCGGGGCCCGAGCGCGAAACCCATTCGAGCAGCGCCGAGATGCGTTGAAACGCTCAAGCCTCAAACCTTGATCCTCGAGCCCAGCGGCGACGTGGCGACGCGCCTGCGCCGCCGAGTAGCGCAGCGCGTGCGGGGCGCCGCAGGCTGTCGACGGTCGCCGGCGCCTATCGCCAGCAGGGGCGAGGAAGAGCAGGCAGCGGCAGGGCAGATAGATGACCGCGCGGGAAAAAGACGAGGACGATGAGGAAGCCGTCTGGGAGTGGGAAATTCACGCATGGGAAAAGAAAAGTGGAGGCGAGAGAAGTTGAGGGAACAATAGTCATACCGGGGGAGGGGGGGGGCCATGGGAGATACGGGGGGCAACGAAGACAGGACATTTTGAGAAGGGGGTCGAAGAGTAGGATGTCATGGGGTCGAGTGATGCAGGTGACTACCATATTGGTTCGGGGAGGTTCGTGCCGCGCAAGAACATGCGCATCGTTTGCAAGCGTTAGGTTTGTTGCCACAACTGCGTCTGATCGCACATCGAGCGGTCGCGCTCCCAGGGAGTAGGGGGAGGGTGGTGGTCCGCTATCCCCCGCCTCCTCTGCTGCATCTTCCTCCCCCATATTTAGACCCTGGTCTCTCCATCCACCCCCGCATGCGACGCCAAAGGCGCACCCCGCGCTTCTCCCCCCTGAATGTCATCCATCCTCAATGCCTCGTGAATGCCCGACGCAGCAGCTCAAGAGTGACCGATGCGCTGATACCTATACACTCCTACTGAACGCGTGTCATTCGAAAAAGAAATAAATCAAAACAGAGGCTGCTGATTCGAGTTAATTATCCAAGGCCTGTCGCGTACTATACGCGGCCAAGGAGTGGATCGCGTAACTTCATGCCGTGTATCTTCGGCGCAACATTCAGATAAAGGATGAACTCATTGAAACCATGGTAACCCCACATCCACAGAGTTTGATTCTGAATATACTCCATGTCCATCGTACCAAGCACAGGCATTCCAATATTCCAGGTAAATGTTCACTTATGATGAGGCGACTTGGCTTCTTCCTCAAGCTCCCGCTTCTGCCTGGCCGCGATGCGGCCAGCGGCGATTGGACTGCTGGAGAGTTCCTCGAACTCCGTGCGAACCTTGGCCAACAGCAGTTCGTACGACAAGGCGAAGGTCTGGCCGCCCAGCTCGATCGCGAATTCGTTGTCGGCCAGCAGGCCCATAGCGTTCCATAATGTCTTGCCCACGTCCAATCGGCTACCCCGAAATTCCAACGCTTGGCGAAACCTCTCTGGCACAAGGCATGCGACCATCACTTCGTCTTTAGTGGTAAGCGCTTGATAGCTGTTTCCACTCGCAAGAGGTGTATATTCTCTGAAAAACGCTGGCATGCATAGCAACATCCTAGGCTGCCTCGTGTCCGGCCTGCCCTTTGGGTCTGGATAGCACGGGTGCCAAAACTCTGTTCTGTAGCACTTCGGGAAAGTCATGAGGGTTAGGGCGTCTTCTGATTGCCAACTCATGGCCTCGAACGCGTTGGTCTTGAAAGCCGAGCTGGATGTGAAGTGCGCCGTCGAGGTGTCCTTCTCCACAGTCCCCCAATGAGGGGATCCCCAGAATGCGATGCCAAATTTCTGCGTCGGTTCGAGCACGCTGGGGTACGCTGTGAACTGATGGTTGTGCATGCCTGTCACACCAAATTTGGGGCCTTGGGCCCCCATGCTGTTCAATCTCGCTACGTTGGTCGTCGTGCTGAGATAAAGCTGTTGTTCCGAAGCCGCTGCATCGTCGGAAGGTTGATGCTGTTGCTCAAGATCGGTGAGAATCAACTTCGCCAATGGCTGGGCAGATTTCGGCATGCTGTCGGCGCTGCTGCTCGGGGTGGACATATTCCTTGGGCAAGATGAGCACGACCCAGATGTAAATCTTCGTTCAAGCCGAAATGGCTACGGATACAACAAAAAATATCGGCGAGGGCCATGCTCAGTCGATCCCCTCGGGGTTATGGCCAGCGCCCTCTAGTCCTGGGCCCCCGCGAGCCCCCCCCCCCCCGCCCCCCCGCATGCTCCTCCTACAGCCTCTTTTCGCAATCGCTGTTTCACGGGGCGCCCTCCTCGTCGCAACGACTGGACTGAGCTCGGGGTGCTCATGCGCCTGGATTCTTGGGCGAATCCAGTGGCTCGCGCTGTGCTTCTGTCGGCCGCGGCCCAGCTTGGAGGTGCAGCACTTGGGGGGGCAATGGGGGGGCGGAGGCAAGATCGCAGCGAGGGGCGCGGGGGGGGGGGGGCAGGGGAGGGAGCGCGGCGCGAGGTTCAGATCGGCATTTACATGAGATTGTGAGAGCGTATGGATTGCCAGGTTTGCTCATGCAGCGATTCGACGATAAGGCTCATGGGCGGAGAAGCGACGGCGACGACTTCGACGGCGATGCGACAGTGGAGGCCTGGGCCGAGGGTGAGCGAGCACCCCGCAGCCCCGGAGGCCTACCCCTGATGGCACGAACAACGAGGCCCCCGCCGCCATGAGTCAAGCAGATATTGCGTGGAGTAGGAGGGCGAGGGCGAAGGATCAGGAGAAGGCGAGGACACTGGACGATTTCATGTTTGCACGCGCACCCAACGCAAGCAGTAGTTACCCACAGTGCGGATACAGAAGAGGAACCAAGGTTTCGAAAATGTGCTGCACGACTGGCAGCACCATCGCATTTCCAGCCAGCCGCCCCATTTGCAGGGCGGACCCTACTGGCCGCACTGTGTTCGGATCTATACCTTGCATCTTAAATTGTTCATCTGCTCGCAATCGGCGCCTGTGGGACGTC